>JACXIV010000014.1:4036928-4401891 GCA_014737475.1 Bombus confusus
AGCAGTGGAATCTTTTTACATCCTCTTCCCTTTTCTGTTGATTTGCCTGTTGTTTTTATTCCTGGCTATCTTCGGCCTTCGTTCACCATACATTGAGCGGTCTTTTAGCATGTGCTCGAAGGATCCCGATTTTTTCCTCTCTCGCATCCGACACAGTTCCTCTTCGTTCGTAGATCGTGCTACTTCATTTGTTCCGCTATCTCCACCCGATTTTGTCCGTGCTAGGGTCCCGTTTCAATTTAATCGAACGGTTTATTTCCATATACCGTTCTCTACTTACTCCTGTCCGAGCTCCTTGTAACCTTCTTCGTTTATTAAATATAACTATTCAACGAATCCTTAGGCGATACCTTTAAGCGACGACAACGATTACAGCGATAACATTTTTTCTTCCATCACGTGCATAGACTATACCGACAAAGCTCGTCCGTTAAACTCTAGGACACCCTGTACATCATAAATGTTAATATGTTCACCCAAAGGAAACTATAGGACGCGTCGAAAGACGGTAAAGTTACCAATGTCGCAAACGAGGGCTCCCGGCTCCAGTTCTTCGAGAAATTGATAGATTCGTGGCCAGTGTCGACTCTGGACCGATTTTTCGGCGCATTGCTCGTAAACTTCATGGACGTAGGCTTGCTCCAAGGCCACCGACCGAGCTACTTGCTCTCCGTCGCTTTCAGACATCCCTCTCGCTAAGATGGTTTACCCTCATCCACACGCGTGTCCGCGATACTGCAAACAAAATCGTCACTCGTTATCGATCCATCAGAGGAGACATAAGTTTCGCGGTAAAATATCTTTACTTGCACTCAACAGAGTGGAAGCAATTTTATCGTGGTACGAAAAGACCGAATTAAGACTTGTCGAAGTGGTTAACGCTTCTAAGAAAACTCTACATCCGTACTGACTAATTCTCTGAATCGCCAAAGCCATCGACAGGCCATAGACAAAAGACAGGCAACGATGGCTTCGGGGTTTTTCAGTCACTAGGTAACACTGCTAGTGTAACATCCTCATAACGGCTGAATTATATGATCTCCGTGCCAACTTTATCTCAAAGTAAAATATAACGAAAGATTGTCTAGAAATACCCGACGAATTATATACATTGTTGCGCGAAAGTCTAAATGCCGACAGACCGAAAAAGTCGGGAAACTTCGATGGACCAAGCGGCCCCCATCGATCTGTATCGTCGGTCTTTCCGTAAGGCAGTTATCAAAAAGACCGCGATAGGAGACGGTTACGAAACACGGACGTGGCGGTGATACCGGAAGACAAAAAGGGCACGTATAGGGGATATATAGTCGAGTCGTTGATGGAGAGTCGAGTTGCCAGGAGTTACATAGCGCTGTATCATTCTTCGATAAACTAATAAATAAGTAGAAGGAATAACGATTGCTGGAGATTGGAGTAGCGTTATTTTCTTTTACTCTTGTGTGTGTGTGTGTGTGTGTGTGTGTGTGTGAGTCACGAAAATTACGTGACACTAGCGTGCGAATCTGGACCAGCTCAAACTGTATTCATATTTATACATCTATTTCTTTGTTAAATATATTTCACTATCTTACAATTTATCCACGCGCTCTTCTATCTATATAACCCATAACCACAACAAGACTAAACAACCTACGACGCTTCTACTTGAGATCCATTCAAAATATCTCTGCACGTAGGCCGAGTATTTATAAGCTGTGAATTAAAATTGAAAAAACATGCAGATCGATATCGAACGAGGCAAAGTGAAGCAAACAGCAAACGGCGAAGGACTGTTTGCTCTTCCAGTGGTTTTCTATTTGTCGTTTCACGTGGCGCTTATCTTGAAACGGTCTGTGCAGCGACTGGCAGCGACCGGATAACCGCCGCTAAATAAAACTGATCCTGACTGCTAATTACGGTAGAACTTGAATTACACAACCCGAAACCGCCGCGACTAATTTAATCTCGCTGATCCGCTGCGTACTTTTCTCCTTTTTTTTTTTTTTTTTTTTTTTTAATCTGATAAAACACCTACGCAAGGTCACGCAACGATTTTACACGAAAGTTATCGTTGTCGTCCCGCGTTAACGATAACGCGACGGTTTCCCATCACGCCGAACCTGGCAAACTCTGCACAGCGGGTTTGTCGATTCGTGCCACGGCGCATTTTCGCTTGCTCGTTCCGTTACTTCGCCAAAACAATCCTGCACGTCGCATTGTCTTGCGTCTTATCGCCTACGATGAATGGAAACAAAGGGTCGGTTTAAATTATTCGGGCGGAAGACAGCTACGTGCATCTCGCGGTGCCTCTAAATATTCCGCGAATGTTTTCTATGGGAATCGGATTTTTGTTCAGCAAAAGGAATTATTTAGTTGGAGCTCGTAGGTCAAACGTTTTGTTCGTTACGTTTCGTCGGAATTTTCGTTCCGAACATTCGTCAAATTTTGATCAACTTTCTCGACCAGAACGAAGATCATACAGTTTTGCGTAAACACCTGCTGCCTAGCTACGAATCTGCCAGTTTTTTCCAATTCTCCGTGTGGATTCGCTTTCGTTTTCAGTGCCGCAGTCGCGTGAAGCACGAGGTCGGCTGTAATTTTATTTGGTCATCCATTGATATTCCATAATCGGCGGCCGACGATGGATTCCGGTTTCCAAAGGTACCGGTTTCGTACTTTCTCGTCACTTTCATTTACCAAGCGCTCCCTACACGGTTCCACCTCGATAGGTTGAGAGGAAATCGTGGATGTTTATTAACATCCTGCGACGACTTTTATTCCCATTTATTTTATTCTCGTTGCTTACATCTCTCTTCCTCGCGATTTTGTCGCGAATATTTCTCTCATCGATATACAGACGTGCTTGTGATAATCGTGATATCGACATTAACGTTTCAAGTTATATTTAGAAAGCAATTAAGAATAGAATCGCAAGGAAATTAATTATTAAGCCGCTCTAACTCGCTTACTTGGTAGATCGTAGATCTCAGTGCTATATAAAGAATATCTCGTAACGAATTTATTGCGAATACAGTAGATCGCCGTATAACGCGAATTTTTATTTTACAGCGCGAATATACATTATATTATGTAACGCACCAGATACGTGTAACAAAGCAAGATAACAGATTCGTTGAAAAGATCGAATCTGTAAGTGAAACCGATTCAACGATTGAAGATGAATATTTACTTCCATCAGAACGAAGACGTTGTAACGTTGCGATTTTCGACGATTCGAACGGTGACTGATAACGAAGATCGTAAAAGTATCTTTGAATTTAAAGAATCTTCAGGAACATAATACGTAAATTTGTACAATTACATTTTTTTTTTTTTTTAATTAACTTCGTATATGTGCCACTTGTCTT
Source organism: Bombus confusus (assembly GCA_014737475.1). Classification (NCBI taxonomy): domain Eukaryota; kingdom Metazoa; phylum Arthropoda; class Insecta; order Hymenoptera; family Apidae; genus Bombus; species Bombus confusus. The sequence continues at coordinate 4,040,276 of JACXIV010000014.1, forward strand.
TAAAATATTGTTCCATTTGATAGAACATAGAAAACAAAAATCGGCATAGCAATGATCGTTTCGGACACGTTACCGTAGATTATGCGCGTTATACGAGAAAAATTCCCGCAAGATAAACATTTTACAAAATAAAATAAAAAAATATACTCCGCAAGATCCATACCCAAATCGAAGAATATTTACATATTCGTATAATCTTTTACATGGAAATCATTTCGCGTGAAAGTTCCAACGATTAAATTCCTCTTTTATCGCAATAAACGATTATTACGTACAATTGTAATTTCCGATAAATTGTCGATCGAAACGTAATACAGGAGCGCAACGTAACGTATAAAATATTCCGTAGAAGCGGTGGAGCCGGCGGAAAGGTTAAAGTTTAAAAAGGTTTAAAGTTGAAAAATGCCAGCAAAAGTCTAGAGGCGCCTTTTCTAAAAAGAGCGACGCAAAGAAGGGTTAAAAATAGCCGTCTGGAAGTACTTCCGTTAACGCTAAAATAACAGCTCCAAATACTTCCGTATTCCGTGCATGTTTCACCGGAGGTTCGTCCTTAAGAGGACCTAAGATATTTTTAAACGCTGAACCTCCGAGCTCTTTCATCGAATTCAAGGAAAATCATCCGTGAAGATATCCGTCCTCGACTTTCATTCACCTCCACGGTCAAAGCCTAATCGATCTTACTTTTTGATCTAACTAAAACGCGTTAACTACGCTGCGAATTCCAAGGAAATACAGAAAAACAGAATGACGAGACGAGAGTAAAAGTATGCTCATTACGGTCGTTAAACTTTTCGACTCTTAGCAGCGTGTTAAAAAGCGATTTTATTCCGATCGTTGCTTGGTAAAAACTGGAAACCGTGAAATTGGGAATAGTCGCTGGAGCGTTTTGGCGGAACACGCCGGCTCAGGATCCACAGGTAGCATGTTCGACCTAATTAATCGTCCCTGGTTGGCCTACATCCTAATGAATCGCGTATTGACCAGTGCAACTCAGCTCCACGCACGAGATTATCGGTCGACAGCTGTCGCGAAACCAGTTCCAAACAATGGCTTGGAACATTGAAAAAGAGAAGAGGAGGCGCTGGACTGAACGTACGTTCCAAACTGATATCGACGCTCGAAATTGATATTGTCACGTAATCGCGTGCACTGACATTCCTCGCTACGCGCGACACTGCGCCTGCGACCATCGTCTCGTGCATTATTTTCTGCTTTTTTATTTTCCTCCCTATAGCGTTGCTGGCGATGAACGAATCTTTAGTGAAATCCTGTCTAGTCGTAAATCGGGAATCGAGAAAACCAATAATGGTAATCGACACAACGATAAACGGTATTACGTGTTCTTTGGCGCTTTTAAATTTCCCATAAATGTGTAAAAAAAGAGAGGAAAAAGAGGAGAGTAGAGAAGAGGAGAGGAGACAGGCGATAAAATCGTCTTACTCTTCGGCTTTCTACCAATCAACTTGGTCGAGCGGAATCATCATCAACGCGTCAGAGTGTTGATTTGGAAAATCGATCGGACCATCTATAATTGCCTGTTTGACAAACCGAACAAAAGATACGGGAGGGAAACGAGATACCGAGAGTATATCTGTCTCTGTGAATACGATCGGGTTTTATCGCGTCCAAAGAGAAACGCTCCATATACGTCAATCCGTCGATCAATCAATGCTGTTCTTTCCTATGAGTTTCCCCAGGCGTGGAATATTAGTTTGTCCAGTGGAAGGACGACGATTGGAACGATCGTGAAACTGAATTCTAGATTTCGTAATTGCAGGAAAATCTCCATCTAAATATCATAGCGTGGTAACGTTTTTTTGCAATCGCGAATCGGAGAACAATAACAGCTAAATTTATTACGACCGCTATATAGAAACAGCGTAGCAGATCTCGTTACGAAGATCAGATCGTAGGTAGAGATTAATTGTACCTTCTTTCGAATGAACTGCGATTTAAGCTTTAGGCGAACGTTCGATCAAGTTTGTACACGGGTGTTCGAATTCGAAGGAAAGAGAAATATGAAGCGATTAGAGTACTTCGTTTAACGAAATGCGAGCAATTAGCGTAATACTTGTAACGATAATTAATAGCTTCCAAAGATTCCTCGAGACTCGGTGTTCTGCTAATAGCTCGGTTGTAATTGAAATACTTTATACCTGAACGTTATTCGTGAATCGCGTCGACTACACGAAAGAATTATAATACATAATCGTTATTGGTATTTCTACCGATACCGAGATACGATACTTGTAATAGACGTGTTCGAGTATCGCTAACGTCGCATCGATGATATTTATCACGTAAAATATAGACTACGAAAGGATGCAGTATTTCAGAATCCAATAACCGAATCTAACATAAATCTAACATAATAAACCTAATTGAAATTGTTGTGGCCATTTGTGACCCAGAGATAGCGCACAATTGCAGAAGACAGGCTAAGCCTGTTCTAACTCGTATTTCGTCTGAATGCGCCACTAGCGAAAACTTATCGCGCTCGCTCATCGAACAATAACTTCTTCTCCTCCGAACAACGTTTCTGAAGCTTCTGTTCCTGGCAACGGTGGAGGACCCTCGTCGAAATGGTCGTCGTCGACGTTCGTTGTCAACATGGACGACACAAACAGGTCGAGTGGTCTTTTCATTAACGAAAGAGGAATTCTGCAAGACGCGTCCACTCGTGGCTCGTGCAGCCACGAGCACGCGAAGAACGACGCAAGGAAAGAATAACAGCTGAGAAGGGAGAAACCTCGAATTGAAAGAGCAATCCACAGGTAGATCGATCCTCCAGAGGGATTAAAATCGAGAGTGACGCTGCTCTTCGACGCTCTCCGTGCATCGAACACAATAAGCGTCGAAACTCAACTATCGTACTTCTCTGCGCACTGCGTTTCTCATTGGTGAGATATTATGAAACGATTATGTATCTACGTATGTATTTGTTAAGATACGTAGTAGTCCTTGAATAATTATACTTAAATAATTCCATTCCCAGTTTGATCAAAAAGGGCCTAAACGAAACGGGCGTATCATCGACGATGCGTTACAAAGACGTTACAACCAACCACTACCGATAAAATTGAACATTTTACCCGTTAATTTTTTCACGTTCGATATTCCTTTGTATAATATCTTTCTTATTTAGAGTTTGATCATTGGTAAAATTCGTAAAATAGAAAAATTCGAAAGAAATGGCTGTTAACAAACATATACACTTACGTCTCCAAGAGGAAGATATCGAGCAGGAGAATCTTCGTTAAAATAATTCGCCATGCACGGCAGAACATTTTTGCGAATATACGTGAGAAAATTTCATTCATACACCGATATCGGATGGTGGTGTGCATCCGCAATAGAACAGCTCTTGCAGAACCTTCAGAATCAGCTTATCGACCCTCTGCTTTTCTTTGGTGTTAGAACTGACATAGCTGTCCTTGTAACGTAGATAAGGAACTGTGTACGCTTGACACCAACGTAGAAATTCACCGGTGTCTTCCGTGCGAATGAACGTGACGATGGCCCAAAGCGTGCACAAGTTCCGCGACTTCCGTTTCGTTTGAAGATACAGCTGGCAGACGTCCAGGAACGTCATCAGGTCGACGACGCTCCTCCCCATCGATGAGTAGGAAATCGTTTGAAAGATCTTTCTTCTTCGAAAAATTCTATTCTTCTTAATCTCGCGTATTTTCTTCTTTTCTGTTATCCTATATTTTAGCACGCGCAACGAACGATCGCTTGGAATTAGCGACCTTTCTTTGATAGATTTGTCAGGACTTTGAATTGATCTTTAAAAGGATTTTGATGTTACGAGTTTTTAATTAAATCTTTATAAATTTCGTGAATTTTTCTTTTCTTTCCACGCGCTTTAGAGAAAATAAATCGGTCGAGGACGCGGTGATAGCGCGTCCTTTGATCTTTTAAACGTTTAATGGAATCTTCGTCAAAGACTTTTTATAAATGAAATAGTTCGTAATTGTTTCATAGTTCATATTAAATTCATGATCCTAACGATCTTTTTCTCTTTTTTTCTTTTTTTTTTTTTTTGGAAAGTTTGTTACGAGCGAAGTAAAAGTTAAGGTTGAAATTAAAAAATAACCATCTTTCAAAGGATTTTTAATCGGTCTGTGTTTCCATCCATCCAGTATTTTAAATGTTCAGTAAAATCTTCGTCAGGTTCGTCGCTAATCTAATGTAATCATCGTAAGAATCCGCTATTTGCAGAAGTTCGACACAAAGATCCCGGTATTTGGTCAACATCGAGTATTTTCACCTTCTTATCGCGTACAGATAAATTCGCATTTTACGGTTACTGTCTACAGACCGATAAAAGTCTGTCGAACGTTCAAACAGATCCATCCGCTGATTCGATCGACAGTTCGACGAACAGATGTCATTAAACATCAAATAACTTCTCGATTCTGAAATCGAACAGAGATAAATTCTTCTCCAACCAAGTGAAAAATCTAATCCGATTTTTATCCAACTCTACGGTGTCCTTATTGAACACGTATGATATCATTTCATCGACTAAAAACTTTCCTCTTTAATCCCCGCGCTTCTTTATTACACTTTATGGATTCCCTTCTCATTTTGCTCCGTTTCATCTTCAAAGTCCCCTTTTATTTCAATCTTCGCGTTTCTTCCACCAGTATTCCACTAAATCATAACTTTGCTACAGCTCCTCTACGATCTTTTATCTTGTATCACAATTGCCTCCTTCTTTTCACAGAATCTTCTCCCTCTAGAATCCACTTATTTTTACTACAGTCGCTTCTACTTAGTCTTTTCATACTTCCTTTTTTTTTTTATAACACATTCTCACCCTACGATCTTTTGTCTCTGCTCATAGCTGCCTCTACTATTCATAATCATTTTACGTTCCTTCTTTTCATGCTTGTCTCTCAGCGTGGCAACTGTTTCTTCTTATCGTCTCAGCTTCTGTTTGATCCTTCCAGTTTCTCGTTTCTACGACTCTTCCTCAGAATCTGTTTCCCCTTGCTACTGTTTACTCCTATCTGCTGCTGTAAATGGCAATATATCTTACAACTTCAGGCTGCAAAATCCTGCGTCTTTTATTTTACGGTCGTCTGTCTTCCTCTTTCGACGTCAACGACAAACCGATTCTCCTAATCGAAACGAGGCTGCCTCGTCCAACGAATCGTTCCTCTGAGCATATTCTACACGAAATAGCGGACAGATCGGATCTCTCGCGTACGGAAACGTTATCGGTGGTTGGGCGAAACCGCCGGTTTCACTGTCGGCGTGTAATCAGAAAGGCAGATCCTCGGAATCGATGGAGCGGCGCACCACGAGTGCACGGATCACAGAAATCCGCCGTGAAAGGTAAACGGTACACACTTTGCTTCTCCTCGTGTTCTCGTCCACTTGCCCGTTTCCAAGAACAGGGAACGGCAGGATCAATCCGTGGAACCGTGAACAGCGTCACTGCTCTCCATTCGTGACGCTGCACCGCCGCCCCCGCTTGTTCTCTGTGCAGACAGCCACCGATAGAGGCGGCGGCGGTAGCAGGTGGTAGCAAGCCTTCAAAAGGAACGGAGGAGGCCTCGTTTCTCTGCTTTTCTGTTGCTCCCTCGCTTCGACCACGCTACTGACTCTCTCTCTCTCTCTCTCTCTCTCTCTCTCTCTCTCGCTAGCTCGCTGCCGCCTCTGCTCGATCTCTTTTCGACCCACGCCCAGCTTCTGCTTTACGCGTCTCTGTCCCTCTTTATCGGAGACATCGTGGTCCTGTGCAGATACACGTTGAAAAATAGAACTTCGTATGGAACAGGGCTGAACGATTCTCTGTCGTACCAACGATGGATCTGACGTTGCATCTACGATATGTTACGTCAAAATTTTCCTTTTTTCAGTCTTGCTGATTTCCCCTACGATACTCTCTATACAGAAGACTCTTCTCACTTTGCAGCACGCAGTCGTAATCGAAACTGTCTTTCTCTAGTCTTCCGTAGATATAAAATCTTTCTTCCTTCGTCTTCACATCCGTGCGATCTTTCTTCTTACTCTGAAACATACAGCGGTAATGGAACTGCCTTTTGAAGCCCTCCGTAGAAAGAGAATCTTTCTTTCTTCGTCTTGACACGTCTACGCGATTTTCCCTCTTATTTCCAAGCATGTAATGCAGTAATCGAACCGTCTGTTTCCAGCACCGAAATTCCGCCAGTAGCTACAAAATTTCTCTCTTCTTCGCCTTGTCAACTTCCTCTTACTCTTTGCGAGAGACATACACTAGTAACGAAATTTTCTCTTTCCAAATCTTCTTCCAGTCTTCGTGATTACTTCTTACTCTCCACAGTTCTTCTCGTTCCGGTACATGTACTTGCCTTCTTCGTTATCCCCTATGCACAGTTTCTCCTAGCTCACACTCTGGTCTATCAACTGAAGTATTACTCCGCTATTCTCTGTATGTCACCTTCCTTCTCATTCCAGTCTGTTCCACCAAATAGAGTACCTCGCTTCGGCTATTGGGGTTGAACCGTCCCCAGTTTCAGCCATTGCTTGTAATCTTATATTTCCGTGACCTATCCTATCAACAGAACTTTCCTCTTCCACCCTCCGCGGTTGTTCCGCCATTACGCTTTATGAATCTCTCTTACTTCCGTCCATTTCATCAACTAAATTCCCTGTTTCACCCTATGTGTGTTTGCTTCTCTATTACACTTTTTATTGCTTCTCGTTTTTGTCCATTTCATCTTGCGAGGCCCTTTTTCTTTCAATCTCTGGGGCTTGTTCTCCCGGTACACTACTAAATTGCTGCTTTATTACAAAACATAACCGGTTAACATAGGATCTTTACCTTAACATTTCCTTTTATCGCGGTTTCTCCCATTTGACTCCCTTGTTCTTATCGATTTCGCGTCCTTCGCCGTAAAATCTTCTGTCCATTATCATAGCCGCTTCCACTCGGTCGTTTCCTTTTCTCAATCTTATTTCTCGATTATTTTCCCTCTCCTTTTTGTTTAACTCGCCTGTGATCTTGTGCCTTCCTCCGTTCTTCATTCATGACATTCTTCCTCTTCTCCTCTCTTTCTCTCCGCTCTGTGTCGCCAACGCACGTATACTGATACATCCTATCACACACACATACGCGCATATACTGACGCCACCAATACGCGGCTGCGCGTTGAATTTATTCGATATCCTCTTTCACATAACCGGGTTAATTTCCGTGCGCTAGTTTAACTAATTTAACGACGCACGCTGGACCAACGTCGAACAACGTCGCACGCTGTATCGGCCGCTCTTGGCCCAAACACGCGTGCAATTTCCATGCACGATCCTTCGGTCCGTTTCGAGCTTCCAGCCTTCCTACGATAGCCCGAGCATTTGAAAGAAAAGCTGCTTTTACTCCATTTACGCTTTCACCGTCGCCACACGATGGAGTAATTTCTGCACAACGTTATCCGCGATACAAATTACAACTCGACGACGAAACCGCGTAATTGCATGTAAATTCCACGCGAATTCCACGTAAATGTAATCCGTTTAAATAATTCTATAACGAGATTTCTATGCGTGACGTAAGTAATCTTCGAATGAAATTCGCGGGCAATCTTAGCGGAGGAGATATGTATTCGAAAGGTTTCGATACGTCGATCAGCCATCGGCGAGCAACGCGTTGAAGAAATTCCTCGTAACAAAATGCGTGCGTAATGGTTGGCCAACAACGACGACACCTATTACGTCCGCAGGCAGTGAATAGAAATACCCAGGGTAAGCTAGAATTCACAGCTGTTCGAAGTGATAGTGAAAGTGTCGAAGAGAAAGGAGAAGATAGGAGCAAGATAGCGCGGAAAACGTTTCAGGCACGCGCTCCACGTTCAAACGCGATTTCAAGATCGACGCTGTAATTCTCTGATTATTTTCTTCGTAGAAAACGAATCTCCTTGTACGATAAACAAGAAACAAAATAAAATAAGAAAATAATAAAGAAATAGAAGAATATACAAATAAACAAGATGAATTTCCTATGACGAATAAAATTATTAGAAATTTCCCTTAAAATAATTCGATTTCGCACAAAAATTCCGATGATCGAGATTCTTAAAAACTGTCGAAACAAAGTAGTTTTTCGATTATATACATATAATATATAAATTTCTGAGACACGCTGCCAAACATCGTGACTGTCCTATGCCTCCTTTTTCTCATATTTATAACGTTGCTCTTCAGCCACTGAATAGTAGAAGGATGTTGTTTCATATCTTTCTCGATTGTAAGATATTCAAGGGTGTAGTACCTTGACCTGACGTGATTCAGCTGTTTTCTCCAAACGCTGCTTCTAGAAGTCCAAGGAATTACAATTTGCTTCATTCTGAACGACACCGTGTGGCATATGGCTATTTTAATTGCCATTTAATTTTAATGGCTATTTTAATGCTGTACGTTCGACGATTCGTCTATTTTATCAACCCATCGGTTCGTTAAAACGCTCTTTAATACGCTTGCTAGATTTTACGTTTTTTCGTCTTGTATTCGTCGTGTTTCGTCGCTGTCTCTGCATCGAAGATAGCAAAATGCTTTTTCCCGCCGCGGTTAAATAAATAAATCAAATTAAACGAAGAATAGAAGTAGAACATTCGAAATCCCTTGGAAATCGAGAGTTTCTCAAAGAAATTTAAACTTCACAACGAGAGAGAATCGATTCTTGACAATTATCACGACGAAGGAGTAATCACAGCATAATCCATAATTTACATCGCGGAAAGATAAAGTTGAAACATTCTGGGAATGTTGACAATTGTGAGAAATTGTAGAAAAATATAGAACAGTAAAATGATCGATGAAATCTCACGGAGATCCGTTTCGAAGTACGATGTCTCTTCCGAACGATTTCACCGACGAGTTTCAAGTTTGTCACCTATTTACGCGACGCAGTTGTATCGAGGTCCTTTTTATCCGTTTTTCTATAGGCGTGCTTCGTCGATCGAGTCCCAGTTCCAACGCAATAGACGCCTCCGACTTGGAACTTTAACCTAATTACAATTTACACAACGTCGAGACCGATTTTCTTCTCCTTCCTGCATTTCCATTTATCGCTTTACTCCGACATGACTTTCCAGTGGTTCAGCAATTTTTCACTCGATGCTCGAACGATTTAACTCGAATTTTCCTTATCCACGATATTCATACGATAATTGGAACCCTTCGTGCAATTAAAATGAATAGCGTTCAGATAATTAAGCGTTTCCAGACTAAACATTCGTAGCTAACGTTAGAGCGATTTCCAGCGATCGTATGGAATATAATTAAATTAGTTCATTCGAGTTTGCTTGCTTGTCTTTTGCTTCTCGCTATTATATATACGTATATATTATATTATACGTATAGCCATATATGTAGAGTATAATAAAGGTTGTCTTATTACTCGCATTGTCAATATCTTATTCGTGGTAATTTATTCGGCATCTCTGGATTTTTTAAGCCGTAATATCTGTATTCAGAATACGTTGCGTCATATTTACATGAGCAAGAATAAAGATCAACCTAATATTGACTCGTGGTATTTAATTTTCAATTTTGTGACCAGAGGTATCATTTACCGACTACAAAAAAAAAGCTATTCTATCAACGCGATTTAGCAATTAAATAATTTAACCGGTAATGTGTTTCTATGTATTGTGTAAATTCATTTTTTTGGAGATCGATCCTGTCAGCTTTTTTCTGTTTCTTGCTTTCGTTAATTGGACGGACGAGACGTTGGTGCTTAGCTAACAGTCTGGTGCAGTCGGAAGAATATTTTTAACTATACCAGACGTTTCAAAGTACATGTAGCACATTCTTTGTGATCAAATTAATGAATATTTCAAGATCGTTCGAAGTTCGCACGCGAAACATTCAAAGCGCGGGAACCTTCTGGTGTCTTCTATTGGCAACAAATCACGCAGTAGATTCCGAAATTATATCTACGACAGAAACGTTTCAGAAAATTCACAGCAAGAGATCTTCCAACGAATCTCTGTTCGAGCTTCGTCTCTTTAGTTTCTAGAAATATTCGCAGCCTGGTAATTACAAATTCTCCGCTTAACGATACGAATTTATTGCTGAAATAATTTACGATTCGTGCGCTTTCGAGATTATTTCTCTCAAAAAACAAACTAATTTTCTCGAAAGACATTCATCTCTTGAGTCAACCTGTAAACGAATCGATTCGTCGCTCCTTTTTTTTTTTCTTCGTCTTCTTTTCTTCTTTTTCTGCCGCCGATCGACGCTGATTCAAGGTGACCAAAATTAGTATTCCTCGTGTTTAGACTTTTTTCCTCGGTCAAGCGAAGCAGCAACAATTTTAACAGGCGATAAATCACGGCAGGCTCGACGCGATTAAGCGATAGTAAAATATCCCTCCACGGCGGCTGAATTATGCGCGTTCTAAGTGAATCACGGTGTACAGGCGTTAAAGCGGTATGGAAACGTTAAGTTTACTTTATTGGCGGCGTTAAAGCGTCGTAACGCCGCCATCCTCGAAGACGCTACCATTTTACGGCGCCAAAATTGTTGACAATTAGAATGTTTCGAGAAATAAGTTTCGCTTTATGTCGCCTTTAACCGAGTCTTATTAACAAAGGGATACAAATCACAAACGTTATCGTAACTAGCTATTGTTTCAAATTGAAAAAAAAAAAGAAGAAGATTATCGATAGATTATATAACGAGAACGTTCTTCTTTCTAATTCTAATGTATTACTATCTAAACTGTTTATTTTCGAATCAGTTCCTATCCATGTACCTGATACTTCATTTAAAAGTTACCGCTAAATTATTTGATCATATTTTATGTAAACCAATTTCTTGTCGCGGACAAGTTTTTGCTTCAAATTTATTACTTGCGTAGGTATACCTATCCTTTTTTCTGAATTTTTATAATTTATCATCAATTTACCTTTCATCGATCTTCGTTATCTTCATCGATCTACAACCTTCCGTTACATCCTTGCAGGAAAAACGGAAAACATCGTGGAACCTCTAATATTTCTATAGGTTTGACGTTTGTCACCTCGTCGCGTTCCATTTCTGGGTCATCTTGTTATTTCTACGGGATCTGTGGTTTCTGCGCTCACAGATTGCCCCGCTACGATACCATTGTTCATGATGAGGATCTTATTGCTCGTACGGGTTACCAATTGCCCATTGCCTGCCTTACATCTTTCTACTGTCTTACAGAATGACGTAATTTTACGTCAGCGACAGCCAAATATAGGTCATGAGAAGACGTAATTGTACGTAAGCGCCTGCGAGTGTAATGTAAAACAAACCGAAGCAACTAGATCAGGAATTGAACGAACGATATAGAATGGAAGAACCGAATTAAGAATCAAAGTGCTCGCATAAAACGGAGATTAAACGTTAGATTGATAAGATAGAACAATAGGTTACACGATATGAAATAACGTACGTTACGTTATACAAAAACAAAATAGAAAAAGAAACTGGATGAAAAGTTAAGTTAATGGAACAAAGTGAAAGAGTTAGATCAAAAAGAAGAAAGAAGATTTATACGCGACAGGCGAAAGCGTACGTGAAAATAAATCGTAACGAAATATGGATGATTTCGTTCGTCGAACTATAAGCGTAATCGTAAACGATCGTTACGAAGTTATGCAACGAAGGAACCTTTGAGAGCAGCAGACCTGTCCTCGCCGATCGGCCGCTTGTTCACGCAACAGTCGCAAGAATCGACGCCACTTTCACCCACGATCTTGCGATTTCTTTCAGTTTCACGAGACGCCGTTAATTACAGCGCCACAGTAAAATGAAACGATATCCTCCAATTATTTTCGCTATACGTTTCTTCAAATATCAATCAACAACTCTGATCAATTTCTTCCAGCTCGAATACTTTCTATGGCAGATACCGTACTAAACTGTTAAATTATGTTAAGCTGTACGCTACATGTAGTTCTGCAAAGTCTTTCTTTTATTTAAGGTATTAAGAATCACCATGAAGTTACAGAAAATTTCCTTCTCTTTCACCCTCCACGTACTTTTTCCGCTCACCTTTATTCTCCATCCAATTATGTTTTTCTATCGTTAAAATATCATCTCAAGTTTGAAGAAACTATAGAGAAATTTCTATCGGCATGCATGATCTCTGGTCTCAACGTCGATGTTAAACGTCTTCTTAAAACGTTACAAAGCCTTCTCGTTTGCCCAAATCAGAGATAAATCGAAATATAAATATATTACAGAAATTAATAAATGGCAAGAGGTTTGAAAAGATTACGAGGAATCTTCAAGGATATCTTTGGCTCGTCGTTAGCCCATCTCTTCGTCGAATATCTTAATTACCAGAAATTCTAAGTTCTCTCTCTCTCTCTCTCTCTCTCTCTCTCTCTCTCTGGCTCGATATTCTCATTCTCTTCAAACTGGGCGTATACTTCTACGAACTATTATACGCATGTACATATCGTATCGCATAATCCGAGTAACCATTGAACTAGGTCAGCCGGTATATGGCGAACAAATTGAGTTTGCATCGTGCAAAATCAAAGGACTTCCGCTCCATTAAGGATTCGTCCACACTGGACGATACTGGATGATACAAAGCATAGTACGGTAGCGCTGAGTTAACACTGGCCAAGATTTTGCTTCGCTAACTGTCCGTCTCTATCCACGTCTATTCCTGAAATGAATTTTGTGAAAGCGTCCTTCGAAATTATGTACGTCGAATAAAGAGATATATCGGGGCTCCTTTGCACGATCGATCTAATAATGGCAAGATTTCATCGGTATTGGCAGATTCTCTACTAGAACGCTAGCAAATTTAGTGGTAGGGCGAGTCTACGAATTACGAGTCACCTGATCAACAAGGTTTGATACGAGATTATGAAATTTAAGAGAAATGCAGCCTGTAATTTATCAATTTACCAACATGATATTGGTTGGCAAATTAACGTGCAAGAGGATGAAGATATAACGTGAACCGAATCGGAGGAGAGAAATACTTGGAATTTCCTAGAAATACCTCCCTCTATAATTGGCCAGATAAGGTCACGTCCCGTGGCCACCAACTAACAAGACAGCGCTGTACATATTTCCTTCGTATACATATATTAAAATAAAAAAAAATTTATATATAACCATTAGACTGTAGATGTTTCACAGAATTTACATAGGTGCATTTGCATAGATATTATAACGAATAATTTATTTTCGATGTCTCACGTATTTTTGCATATTTCGTGCTTTGTTGGGTATCTTTATTACCTTCTATTTCCTATAAATTTTGTTTCCACGGACTAATTGTTATCCTGCTGCTCGGGGGCGCAGCGCTAATAATTTCTATAGTCACAATCACGCGCATACTTTGCATCTTTACATCTTTAAATTACCTACGAATGCGTAACAATCCGTTGTTTAATTATATGTAATCAACGCCGCGCAACTTATGGTTATTTTAATTGCTCTAATCGTTTGCTAAATCGCACCAACTCCTCCCACGCGAAGATAAATCTACCTGGACGAACCTTAGTCCCCTTAGAAACCTTAAAAACACTCGCTTTAACTTATTCTTATTCTTGTATCCGTATCTTTAAACCCATATGCATATGTTAATTGCGACTTTCTCCTGCTTTGTCGTCTCGTATGACAAAGGCATTTATTTTGTTCTTCGTTTAAATAAATAAACATGGACCGTAGGGAAGACGAACGCGAGATGTGAGAAAGGAGAGAACGAGAATGGGGGCGGCGGAGCGTCTTGAACGAATTACATTCGAAGAATGGACTGGACTTTCGCTTGTAAACACAGTCACCGAGTGTATCGGCAGATGGAATAATTGCATCGAAACGCGAGAAACGTGGAATCAGATTCCAGTTCTAGAAACCTGAACGAGGAGCTGAACAAACGGTAAACAGCAAGTGAACCCTTTCAGGAATGTTAGCATCTCGGAACGCGTGCATGCGTTATGCTCGTAAAAAATTGGAACGGTGATAAGCTGCTTGAAGGGGGAATTCTCGTGTAACAACAGCAACAGCGAGAGACTTTTCTGATTTTTTTCTTTTTGCATCAAATACTGGTTACATGGGAGTAGAACTTTTGTGGGATGTAAATATCCTTGTGAAATTTCTTAATTTTTCCATTACGATGCCTCTGATATAGCGCAGAAGCTATGCTGCGCTCCGACAATGATTACATTGTCAAAGATGATCATATCAAATACGAAGTTGTACGACATACGATAAACGATACAAACGAGTGAGATAAAAAGATTACATTTGTATTTCAGGACTATCTACATCCCCGAAAAAGAAGTCATAAGAATCGCTTACTTTTATTATTGTTACACGAGAATCCCAGGATTTTGGAAGAAGATTCCGTAGACAGGCAAGGAACTAATGTGAGCCGAAGCCAGATATATGATACTATACGACAGGTTAGGTGAAAAAGTAACGTATATAGATGAAGAGAAATAAGGATATATGTTTAATTTGTAACATCAGATGTAAAAGAGAACATATATGTATGGGGTGGCAGTGTGGATAGATGTTTGCACGCTCTAAAATCTACATGGAAATGAATGGCAGTTACGTACACGTATACGTGAACCAATTCCTTGTTCCAGGCTGTCAAGTCGCAAAAATAAATAAATATTGTTATAGTTACTCGTAAAAGAGTTTTCTTTTCGAGACAGGAACGCAACATTGAAAATTCTGATACGACGATAAGTTAGTACGTATGTTGAGTCCGTGAAAGTGGTGTAAAGCGGTGGCCTAACGGAAAGTGATAGCCTGATCCTCCCTTTTTCCTTTTTTTCGTTCCGTTTCCTCGATCTTGGTTTCGTTGCTCTCTGAGGTGAGGCTGCAAGAAATCATCGTGTAGAATAGTTATTAACCGAAGAATAACGAATGAGAATTCAATTTCGAACGGATCCAGACGTGGCGCTCGACTCGACCCACATTCCATCGCAGGTGCAAGGACACCACCAAGTGGGTCACAAAAGATCGGCCGCTGATGTTTTCGTCCTCCTTTGTAGGATTTTTATGGTTAACAACGGTGAATTTACGGCTGACTTTGAAGGCTGACGACGAAGATGAGATTTGTTAAAGACGACGGTACACTTTGTGAATCGTCTCTAATTTGCAAGATGCTAGATATAGTATCTAATCTTTTTACGCTGGAGGAAATAATTCCGTAAGAACGTCGATTATTTCTTTCCGTTTATATAAATTATAGCCTCCGAAGCTTCGATACGTAAATGTTAATCTAAAGGCTCGATATTGCGGATTAGGAGATTACAAATGTCTCTGCAATTTCATATTTTCGTAAACGTAACTAAAGAGGTCGAACATAGATACAAATTTTTGTCACTTATAAATAACGAGTGATTTATTTCGGATATTTTATATATTTCTGCAGATTCTGTGCATTCTTTCTCCTTCGAATTTCGTCTAATAACTAGTAAGAGAATTAATTAGAGACAGCTTTCTAGAAAATAGCTTCTTATTGAAAATAGTATACATTAGCTTGAAACATAATTGTTTGCAATTCGAACGAATCGGAATGAAATTCAAATATTCGACCCTGAATTTCCAAATTAAGATATAAATTGGAATTTTTAAGGCGTAATGCAAACATAGGTCCAGAACGTCGCAGAAGGTTGATCGTTATTTAACAGCATGAACTTAACTATGGAAAAGAGAAACACGTTGCTGCGAGTAGCCGTTTCTTTCATCACCTCGTAACATCTTTCTCTCTCATTTGCATTAAAAACAGACTTCTAAAGCCCACGCGAAATCTCGTTTAATTCTTTGCAATAAATTTTAGAACACGATAGACAGATAAGATGAAATCTTCATTAAAGTTTCCCCTCTTTCGATCTCTTACGTAATGCGCGACTCGTCTGGAATTCTATTAAAATTTGGCAACGTTAGAATGAAAGTACGATATATTGGCATATTATACGAAATATACAGTCGGATAGAGAAACAAGTCCCATTTATTTCGTTTAATGGACATCGCTTTATATTAGATCGTCGCAAAAGTTTCTCTCGTTTTACAAGGAAAATAATACATGCACGACATTTTTCTCTTTTATATTATTTTATTGGATTACGTATGATCCGTTTTGTTCTATTACCACAAAATTATTCCCTTATAAAACGAAAGAAACTTCTGCGACGACTTAATATATTTGTTTCATAAGTGTACAAAATGAATTTGATTTCCAACTTGGACTAAAATTTCAGTCGACGGAAAGTCGAAGTTTGTTACGTAGACGAAGGCATCCTCCGCGTAATTTTCATCTCGGAGCTAACGAAATTCAAAATTAAACATTCGAAACGAAGAAATACAAATTGGCGGAGCAGATGTAAGTGTAAATTCGAATACCTACGTTTAAAATGCAAAGTTTAAAGATCGAAGTATCCAATTTACACGTTCAACGTTAAATATTTCAGTAAAAATATTCAAACACGAACATGCGAGGCGAAACATTGAAGTTGAAATTTCTAAATTCGCCAAAGATTCAGGCTGATTGAAATTCAATGTCAAGACGAACTCTACGAGTCAGGCTTCCCTCACAAATTTCCAAGAATGCATCGATGCACCAAACGAGATCCAGGTCCGGTATGTTTTTCTACGTCGTCTGCGTGAGTGGTGCGACAAAAACTTCACGGTGGACGTTACAACTATTAATAAACCGCGGCGAAGAAACGCGAAAACACGTTGGACGAAGGACGAAGGATGGAATTTCTAGGAAAAATGATCTTAACTGATCGTGGGGCAGAAAAAAAATGCAGGCGGACATTTCGATCTTGACATTTTCCGCGTGTCATAACTCGTTATGTTAAAAAAAAAAAAAAAAAAAAAGAAAAAATTAGGAAGGAAAAATAAAAAGCCGCGTAGGATGAGAGTTACTCGAATTAATTGAGTTGGCGTTTATCGATAGAACAATGAGGAACGGTTTTGAACCTTGAAAAATACCTGCTGGTATTTGTAACGTTCAAACGGAGTTGCTTTAACGTTGCACGATTGATGTAGAGCCTCCTTTTTGTTTCAGTTGCTACACTTGGCGGCAGATTATTACAATTTCTCTGGCGCTATTCGGCTCACGCGCGAGAATAGATCGCTCTCTAAAAACTGCTTTCGTTCTCGGAAAAGAATGTCCTCGGCCTATATAACGTTCAAGGATCGATGTTTTGGGATCGATTCGTGCTTCTTCGGGAATATTAGGCGTACACGATGTTATATAGCGTTGGTATCATCGCGATATTTTCTTATTTTCTTCGTCTTACGTTGCTTAGAGAAGAGAACTCTAGGAGGAAACTCAAGTACGATGAAAAACCATTGCTGACCAATTTATCTTTTTCTTGCTTATTTATTTATTTTCTTTTAGAAAAATGAACTGTAAGAGGTAATTTAGAAATAAACATACGAAATAAATATAATGGAAAATCGTTAACGATTATTTTTAACTTTCTCAAACTGTCGCATTTTTAAAGGTTAAATATCTCGTTGCGATATCATTTTTAAGATTGATATCTTGTCTACATTTGGAAATGTAAATGCACAGATACGGCGTAGAATTTCTGTACCATCCAGTCGAGATTGTTTGCTGATAATCGTACGAGGGACAGATTAAGCTTAACGAAATCACGAGCAATTACTTAATTGGCAGAATAACCTTGATTGCACGGGCCTTGTTTTTGTCTTTCCTGCCGCGTTGCACGTACAGAAAATCACGCGATTCTATATTAAATGAAAAAAGAAAAATGAAGCATAATGACGACCTTCAAATGTTCAAAACTCCTCCAATTACGAGACAATCACGAATGTAACGCAACGCGTTCGACCTCGATCTAAAATTTAAAATACTGCACAACGATTCTTATAACGCTCGAGTGATAACTTCCAGCATTTTGGCATTCATACAGATCGTATAATTCTTACGCGCGTAATTTCCCATATTTTTGCCCTCTAATGACGTCGGTATTTGCCTTCGTTCCTAAAACATATCTATTTAAGCGCTCGAACGATTCCACTAAAATTTGTATTCCTCGCGGAGGATGAACCACCTTTTCATACAACTCGAAAAACTGTTACTCCAACGATCTTGATTATCGTCTTTAACGTGCGTTAACTGGCAAATTGTAGCAAACCCTGTCTTGTACGGTCCGATGGCATAAAGAAGAGTAATCGCTCGTAACATCACTTTCTCCTTTGGTAAACGAGCGATGAAACTAACTAATGAGACTTCATATTCTACAGTAGCTTGTATTATGTACGTATAGCGAGATAGCAAATTAAAGCATCAAATAGTCAGGTGAATTCGAGATTGTACATTTTACAAGAAGGACTAATGACTCACGCGACATGACTGAAAGTTTACACGCTCGCTATTTTAAATTCCTGTCAATTCGTTCGTTCCAATTCAAGCTTTGACTTCGAAGCAATTTTATAAATATTATAATTACTTTTCTAAATACGATTTGATGTACATTGTTCGATATGAATAACATTAATTCTTTGATGGTGTAATAAAATAACAGACAATGTAAACCGGTCGATTTAGAGAACAATTTTGCTGTATTTTCGGTGTCGAATAGAAATAACATGGCTTCGATCTTTCGTAGAAAATAAATACTAGGAAATAAATTAATAATTGCCTATCTAGTTAAATTGTCTAATAATTGTCTATCTAATTAGATCTAGCATTACTAAAGAGTTGAGATTTGTCAGCAAGTCATAATAGAAATTAACTCGCGATCCGATATATTCGTTGCGTAACGAAATTTTTAGCAATCTATACGTCTTTCTTCGAACAAATTTTTCAGACATTCAACGTCCCAAATATAGTAGTACCTATTGTCTTTCTCCACTTTGTTCCTCGAAGCCACTTTGAAATCGTGAAACTCTCTATAGTCGAGTCAAGCGACAAACAAGCGAAACAAGAAAATTTCACTTTGAAATTGTACAAAGGTATGTAGGTTGCCTTTGACTGAATGTTGAAATTGCTGAAAAAAGGCTGGCTTTATGGGCCAACGAGCTACGTTTCTTCGCTCAAGATATTAATTTCAAAGCAGGAGAATTGACCTTTATAGGCGAGGCACTTTCAATGTGGCTGATCACGAACGGTCGTGTTCTACTGTTCTCCACTCTCAGACCATGGTTACGATATAGTCCGATCGTTCTCTCTCTCCTAGTTCACGAATAGCGACTATCTGATCCTCGAATTTATTTAGAAACGAATTTTGAAACTCATTTCCCACGATTAATAATTAAATTTAATTAGTCTGGATGCTCGGTAGAAAATTAATTGCGAGCCAGGAACGAGAGATCGTACCGTGGAATTGGAAATTTTACTCTTAAGTACTTTTCATTGAGCTTGTTTACAAATTTTATTACTCACCGATTTGTTTCAGAAACGCATTTTTCAAACGAATTTCCACGATTTTTGATCGAATTTAATTGAACTGCGCGCTTAATCAAAAATTCAAAAAAAATCCGAGATGTAAAACTGAATATTAAAAAATAGTTCTCTGGGCCGGTATAATAAAAGCTAAAAATATCTATATTTAATTACTCGTTGACCTACGAGTCCCTGTACGAATGCTTCGCAAGCTGAGAATTAAAAATAAAATAACGCCTCGAAATGCGAAAGCGCAACGGGAAATCCATCGATAAATTGATCGGTGGCTAATTAAATTAATTAATTAACTAAATCAGTCGGTAACTTCAACCAACGGAGACTGTAAAGTAGAAAGTGATCGAGGAACAATTCGACGAAGCAATCTAATCTATTCTCGATAATCTCAATTTCCTGTCTGGTAAATCCAATCTTTAACGACGATCATTCTCGAGACACCTTAATGGTCCTCTCTTCCTCCTCAAAATTACCCAGTTCTAACCGCCGATGGTTAATTTTACGTTCGATTCAACGTCACGGCGTACTTGTCCCAAGACGTGGACGAAAACCACGAAACGAGATGATACGATAGAAAGTATGAAAAGGCGGAAGCGGTGACACTGCTGCAACTAGATACACGGTGAGCCTCGCAATCAGATTTTCATCGTGGCCGCGAGCATATTGAATCGACAGGAAAAAAATGTAGTATCCTTTCTAATCGGAGCCACCAGGCACAATAGGAGAACGTTTCAAGACGAGATTAAAGTCTGCAACTCGGTTCGACTCATGATCGCGACTGAATAAACGATCGAAAAAATTAGATAGCTTCATAAAACCTCTCTCTATAAACGGAAGTACATCCTGGATGGAAAAGTTGATTTCTTTCTTTTCTTTTATTTTTCGTGGTGAATGGCAATACATTCTTTTTCTTTTTTTTTTTTTTAATATGAAAATATACGATGCTTGAAAAATTAGTTTCTACAGGAGGAATGTTTGACACTCGTTTAATTTAGCTTCGTACGAAAAGATCGATCGTAGGAAGATCGATGACTTGATAAACGGATGGTTCCACGTTTATTGTCCTTAATTTCGTGTTCTATCGTGTCTTTCTTTTCCAACAGCCCCTTTGCGATATATTACGAACGTATTACGCCCTCGAATGTTACGCCCACGCAACGGCCCTACAAGAATAGAAAAAAGGAAGAAAAGGAGGAGCGCAGTTAACATATAACACGAGGGTCATTTGAGGAATCTTTGAACACGGGAACTCTATATTTATAACTGATTCACGCACGCACGTACTGTTATTATAGCGATACGATAAAATCGATTCGGAATTGCAAACTACCCACCAGATCCGCCCCCCTTCCAATGTAAATACAGATGTGCGAGCAACGAGATGAAACGCTCGATGCAATTGCTTTCGTGAAGAAGTTATTTCAAAAGTATCCGTAATGCGCCCTAAGACACAAATTTGTCTTTCTGCGTGCGATTTCTTTCAGTAAGATATCTTTCAGCGAGGGATTCTTATTTCCAGTAATATTACAGATCGTTGTCGTTGCGTTAGAAACGAATCACGATTAACAAACGAAACAGGAAAATTGCTGGACCACGTGATCTCTATCTCGATCTAAAATTTGAATTTTCGATGGTCAAAAATTGGATACATTCGAGGACACAACAGATCCAAATTGCTATATTCTGGCCGTATTTTGCCCTCGCACTTTGGTTCTTGCTCTTACGGAAACCAGGAGATCAGATTAAAGAAACCTGACCAACCTTAACGGAACACCTTTCCCACGCGTCGTTCATTCACAAAATACGAACTCCAACATACCAACACGAAAAACACGAATTCTATTTGTTAAAACGAAGCTTGACTTATCGTTTACTATGACGACAACAAATTATAGATAGCGGGAAGAATCAGTGAACTGGTCCGGGTATTATAATCACGGATAACGTCGTCGATCGGCTATTATTATGATAATAAGTTGGTCCCAAAAGGAAATTAGTTAAAATCAGGTAAAAGCGAAATTAGAAGCGAGAACAGTTGAAAACAATTCGCCTGTTGTAATAAAACTTCGGCTGCTGGTATCGAAAATGACACTTGGGGAATAGATAAGGGAGAAACGAGAGGAATTCTCAACAAATTCGTACCAGATGTACGTTTCCTTCGAAACTTGCCATCATCCGTAGCGTAGCTCGTATCTTTCACGCGTTACATGGAGCGACGAACTTCGAAACGCGTTGCAACTACGAGAATTATATTCAGGAGCTAAGAGACACGAACAAACGACGTGCAACGCTTGATATGTTTTTCAAATAAATTCTTTATATCATTTTCGAAAACGTTTGTTCATAAGAAGCGTGGCGTACGCGTGCGTAGCGCCGTATTAAGCGTGTACAGTTCGCGATAAATATAAATCCTACAAATATCATAATCGTTGGTAATAAATCGAATTCGATAATGGAAACCTTTCATCCTCTGTGTAAAGTTATCAGCCTGGTGTTCTTATCGAGAGTTGCAAGAAATGCCAAAGTGATCGTAATAATCGGATTCCGCTGTAAATGGAATTCTACCCTAAGTAGTTCAAGTTCGTTATATCTCGATCGTTGCTTTTTTCCCCTGACTTAACTGATCCGTCCCAATAATTCAACTACTAAACTTCGGTAGAAGTAAAATCAAAGTTTCAACGGTCGATTCTACCCCCGTGCAACCAGCGAGAACAGGGTGGTTATGGGGCCGTTTATTCCGCGCGGACTGTTCTAAAAATAGGAAGACAGAGAGCGTTGGTGAATCGCGTGTACGAGTGAGTCAGAGAAGGGGATAGCTAGCGTATGAGAGAGAGAGAGAGAGAGAGAGAGAGAGAGAGAGGGTGGTAATCCGATGACGAGGAAACAGAGACGAGGAAGGGTCAGGGCAAGGGTAGCAAAGGGTGGGAGAGTGAGTGGGTGGAAGACTCAGCTTGCCACGAACGATTGAAATACTTGGCTGCGAGGGTGTAAAGGGGCGTCAGCAGTGACGTGGTGACGATACCGTATAGTGGGGGTAGCTCGGCGATGCGATATGGTGTATAGCGATGGCTTCGAGCCAACTTCCTAGGATGACTCATATCAATCCCTAGGGAAAGTTACGTTCGTTACGGAAAACACGTTGCTCGTCCCTACGTAACCGTATTGTTTAATTCCTCGAAGGAGCATCGAACTGATCGCAGCAATCTCTTAAATGACGATATCTCTTAAAAATGTCACAATTAAAAAGCGTAATAGCATTAGACGCAAGTGAAATTAGACGTCCTATCGTTGTTCAATATCGGACGAGGGGTAGAACAATTATTAAAAGCGTGATTGGAAGATAAGAAATAGGAGAAACATAGCAGGATCGAGGCAATGAATAATTATTTCTCCTATGTTTCGTTTATATTTGTTCAGAGTGTATTTATAAGCGTCGGAGAAGACAGAGATGTTGGAAAATATTTTGAAATCTCCGAGAGAAATATTGTACACGTACGTGGCCTCGGTTAAACAAAAGCTCGATGCATATGTATAAGTCTCAAAAGGTTTATTCAGATGGAAATGAAACACTGTCTTTCCTCGTATTTCTTTGACTATATCTAGAACTATATCTGTTATTCGTTCTATAATATACATGTGTTAGTACGTTGTGCAGATACTACAGACTTTTTAATCATTCGAAAATAACATCGCGAAGAGTGAACTGACAAGCGAATCGAGCAAGTAGATTCGATCGTTCATAGCAAGACAGCATTGCAAGTCTTCTATCGCTTGTTCATTCGTCGTTGAGAGTTTGACAGCGTTCTATAATTTTACTGTATCGATAAATAATACGAGATGATAATCTGATTTTTCTGAATTAATTTTTCTATTGATATATTTTACCTATCATTCGACTAAAATATGCTACACGTTTGAATAATGTGCTTTTACCGCTAATGAACAGTCGGAAGCGATTGAAAATTGTATACGAGAGAATCAAACTTCGAGATCGCGAGATCATCATCCCCATCGTCAGTAGCGATGGTAGTGGAGGTGGCGCTGGAAAGTTCTCGCAACCATGCGCCAACGAGGATGGTCCCGAAGGTGGTGAACGTGGTAGTGATATCAACGTGGTAGCAGAACATTGATTCTCAACTTGCTACTTTGTACTTTACCGAGTGGATACAATTATCAATTCACTTTTACTACTCATTTCGTTACTATACGAATTGATGAAAAACTAGCGATTTACTAATTTCGAACGAAATGAAATTCCTTTTATAAGTCAGGTAATATAAACTTAACGAAGAAAATAATCTCTATTATATTCGGCTATCTCGCGTGAAATTATGCACGCGAAACTAAAAATAAGACGAAAGGATATTTGAACTACAAATGGTTACTAAAACTCGAGCAAATTTAAAAAATCAATGTACACGCTTAATAACTATGTTATAATTATTAAGTTAATATACGATCGATTAGAGTAAATAATTAATATTGTTAAATATTGATCGCTAAGAATTATTTATAATTTGGCTCGTAAACGACCTACTTTTTTATTTGAACATCGAGACAGAAAATAAGGGATTAACGAGAGAGCACTCGAAATGCTTGGAATCTCGGATTTAATCTAATTCACGAAGAAGCATCGGATTATTCCACTAGCATTATAAGTACCTCTTATTTCCCTGCGCTACGTTTCAGTTGAAAGCTGATGTTTAAATGCCTAGCCCTATTGAAAGCTACCTGTTACGTATACCGTTCGGATAGACGATAAACGCAAAAAAGAAAGAAAAGAGACAATCGAAGAGAAAGAGATTTCCTAGCAAAGGATAATTCTTTTCAGTCGTGATACAATATTGAACACGGACTAACAGAAGCCCTTCTTAACCTAGTATGCAAATAGAATCTGCAAATGTAATCTATAATCTCGGTCGTACTGTCCGCTCGTGTGATTCTCTGAATACCTTCGAATAATATTAAACAGGCTCGTGACTAAGAATCGTCACGATGGGACTCTACCACAGAAAATTTCCATTGACAGAGAATTATTGCTTAAAGAAAATTTATTCGCAGAATTTATGTATAGAGAATTTATATGTAGAAGAAATTAGAGAGACGTTAGAATTTTAAATTCTCAATTTCTCAAGTTCTTTAACTTTCAAATTACCAAATTTTTCAATTCGCAAATTTTCAAGCTTTTTACTTCAATAAAATTTGGATAATCTCAATCGTTGAATCTTGAAACCTTTTAGTTCTTAAATCTCGGAATTTTTTAATCTTCCGAATTTCGAATTATACTAACTTCACGGGTAATCAAATTTTTGGAATTCTCAAACGATCGAACATCTGAATCTGCAATTGCTCGAACTTTCAAAATTAATCTAATTTCTAGTCGACTCAGAGATTTGTTTCTAATTTCTTCTTGAAGAAAATTGCCTGCAAAAATCTACGAATTACGTATACTTAACACGGCAAAGACTAAAAGTTTATGTGCGAAACGTTACGATCCATAGTACGCCAGATTCGTAAAGGTAATTTGACAAATTACCGCGCGTTAATGACCCGATTCGCTCGCTTCGCTCTAACAGCTTGTTAACAAAGTTCCATTTTCAAACCGACCGACTCGGCTTCGTGAAAATCATAAATAAAATATTTCCATTAAATTCTGAAACGACGATTTGCTTTTTTTTCAATTTCACTTCCACGAAACAACTTTTAAATTCACTTTCCATAATAATTATTCCATTTTCGAATCTTGAAATGATCGAACGTTTAAGTATTCAAAGTTAAAAAATCGTTTCAAATCCTATTTTTAAATTTATATTTATTTCTTAGAAATTCTCATACTACGAGTAATATAAAGAAGCTGACAGTTTTCTTATAAATGCGCGATAGTATATAAATTAGTTGAATAATAATATATACGATAGATTAGTTTATTTATAAAAAAATTGTCAGCTTTTCTATGTACTTATAATCATCGATTTTAATACGTTGGTCTTTCTATACATGAATATATACGTATATATAAGTACAGCGTAGGACTAAATTCCATGACGTCATCAAGCGCCAAGGAGAAGGAATTCTACCAAGAAAGGAGAAGGAATTTGAGAATCACTGCAACAGAGATAGCCACTAATGGGCAAAATAGTGGTGGTGGTACTGATAGTGGGGATAAGGGGTTGTGGAGGTTGTTCGTCAGTGGTGGTACGCAGAGGCAACGTGCTAGCCGTGTGAGGGGAAGCAGCCATGAATGAAAGTAGCGCGTATCGATTTACCCGTGCCGCCCTAGATAAAATATGGTAAATAGTGAGCCGAAATGGGCTACGAACGAAGAACGTCATCGCGCATAACACCACTTATTTGTCCAGCTATCAAGCATTTTCCTCCATATTCGATCATACATAAATGCCACAGTTCGAATTTTAATACGTGTCATACATAGGAACATAGCAAAGTCATCCATGGGAAAAGTGTAGAACAGAACCGGATCATGATAGAAAAAAATGAATAGCAGATTCTTTTGCAAGAATATTCACGGCGAACCTCTTAATGCATATTCCACGAGTTAAACAGATTGTTAGTATAGGGATACGAAGGAAGAATTTTATATAATTGTTGAATTCCTGCATAAAAGAATATTCTTCGATTCATATTGAACGGTCGCTATTACTCTGCCAGTATGAACGATACGTCCATATTTAAGCTACTTTTACTTCTGAATAATTTACATGGTTCGCGTAGTACACAGGAATTACGTACCACGTTAAAATCATACGTCATACGTGTGCTACGTATATCACACACGCGCAACACTGTAATAAAAAGTAATTCAAGGTGGACGCTTATGACTGCGAACGAATACGACCAACTTTTACGCAGTTGACAAATTGACCGATAGTAATCGTTAAACCAACTACGTATTTTCACGTCCCAATCTCGCTCTTGTTTCAACAAACAAAAAAATTCAAGAGAAAGGTGCAAGATTGAAACGGGAAATCCTTGTGCATTAACAACTTTTTCGTAATTCTTTCAAACTTAAGAAATTTTTGGGCGATCGTAAAGCACAACTGAGTCAAATATAACCTAACTAAGTCAAATATAACGATAACTATTTTATTCTTACTTCGATGTACATTGATATACTGCCGGTATAACTTTATAAAATCGTAAAAAAGTTTGTTTTAGTCGAGCATAAAGTCGAACCATACATAGATTGTAAAGCGAAATGAAAATTTGCAAAACGTTTTACTAGACTCAGGAAATGTGGACTTCGATGTAACACAGATCAATGGAACGATCGCAGCGCTATACGTACTTATGTCACTACCTAAAATTATTGTCCTGGGGTGCCGCCATTATCCATTCATGCGATTTGTCCAAGCTCCTTGCGCGTCAATGGCACCAAAATCTACCATTCAAAAGAACGCCCAGCCCCTTTACGATAACGCACAACATCGAGCTTCGACCATTGTTCGAATTCAACGAAAATTATCGAAAGAAACACTATCCCTGAGTCACTGATCTCGTGAAACACTTCTTAGATGCCCCTATACACTATGTGATGCACCAACAGATTGCAGATGCATTCTACCACACGATCTACATATAATTACTAACCATAAAAAATTTCTTTAAATTAGCTAACCTAAAATGCCATGAATTTTTATAATCTAGAGATTAACTGAATATCTTTTTAAAACACATTCTTTCGTTAAATCTGTCAACATGACATTTGAAACGTCACTGTGACATCCATCGAAAAGCAAACTAATCAACAAATCATTTTAAATATCGAAACATTTTATTAATCGTTTAATGAAGCTTATATATCTGCTATAGTTGCGATGTAGCATCGAATGGCGAAAAAGAAAAGCACTTAACGAAATAAAATGCAACTCTTGTTACGAAATCTGGCAAGCAACAACATACAGGGACGAAGATGAAAAATCAGAAGATGTTCGCGTACCTGGGTCATGACAGGGGTGGTATCTTCATGTTCCCATGGAGGCTCAACACAGTTGATCGTCAATGCGGCAATATATCCCGATGTCGTCGGAAAAGAACGATGCCACTGCAATGGTTCGCCACCACTTCCACGCCATAACACGTCAGAAACGCGCGACGAGTTACTCACATGACATGTCGCATCGGCAGGATTAAACCGATGAACCGTTTGATAAGCGGTTTGATTGACGTTCGACACGCGGCACGAGAAAAATTTGCGCGACCGGAGTGCGGCGAGCACGTTTTCGTTTAAAAGGTAAAACCGACTGTCCCTCCAGCAGCCCCGCGTTAGACGGTGGCTGCGGGATTGTTGGGGGTTGGGAACGACCGAACGGGAACAAGGAGAAGGTTAAACAAAGAAAGGCACAGCGCAAGTGAGATGGACAACAAATAATTTGGGGGGTGTGACGCGTCGCGGCGCCACATTCGAACCCCGCTTGCGTAATCATCCAATAATTTGAAAAATATTATTGTTAGACTGCGAATTTTTATACATTTATGGGGAACTTAAAAGAGCAAAACTATACGGAATGTGTATAATACACAGAAGAATGTAATATGCGATGTTTTATTTTTTTAGCATCTATATATATACTTTAGCATCTATGGTAATATTTTTCTCGCTTTGATAAGTTACTGCGTCTTGTGTTTGGAAAAATACATATTTGCAATGATTTACCAACCTTTCGATATATATTTAGAAAAGTTTAAGAATAAATATAAATTATTTGCAATATGAATGAAACAAAACGAATTCAAATATTATTTCCATCGTTATCGTTTCGCAAGAAATAAATAACAGCATGATAGAAAACTTTGTTATCTACAGAATATGAAACATTATGCGATAGCGAAGCAGTTGTTTCTGTACATTTGTCTTATCTATACAAATTCTCAGGTATATAAACGATACACGATGTCTAAAACACGCGTTGTGTGTCAAAATCATTGTGCCATAACGAGTAAGTGTGTTCATTGAAAGATACCAAGGCGAATACTAAAGTTCCTTTTGAAATCGTTATTCAGTAATCCTATAGATTTTAAAGATACATATAATATAAATGACATGATAAGTATCAATAATAAACGCCAAAGATTTTATTGATTGAGTTTATTAAATCGAGTTTATTTAGATCACATATAATGATGCTTATGTAATAATAATCCAATCGATAAACTAAGTGGAAAACAAACTATTTACTTAATAAGAAGAAATTTAATATATCATCAAAATCTCTTAAAAAGATTTATAAACTGTTTATCATTTGAATATGTATTAAAAATCAATCCTGTTATCGATTTATTACGATTGTAAAGACATCCGTATTTTCATATAACTTTTTTATTTGCAATTTTCTTTTCGTTCGTAATATTAAAATTTTTAGAATCATTATTTTATTTCATATTCTTATTTACAGAATTTTAATTAGAAAATACTTCTAAATCGATATAACTACAATATCATCAGTCGATAAGAGGATATCTGAATTCATCTTACTACTATTGATTTTTCCATTCGATTAGGTAATCAAAATGAAAGTATGGAAAGTTATGTTGCCAGTTGCGGTAAAACCGGTGGAGACCAAGAATCGAGCTCCAAATAACGTCTCCATCACTTTTTAAACACACATTTTTGCTTTTCATAAAAGACTATCTTGCACGATGATTAAAAAATAAATAATAAATAAAAAATTCTATGACTTATCATTTTTTAGTAAATACATACAAGGTAAACAATTTTTTTATATAATTTTTACAACATCTTTTTATGTTTCATTTTTGTAACTTTTTCAAATATTCTCCAGGTTAATAATACTCGAATCTTAAAACTACACGTTCCAAGCGTCCGCCTTGCATTGGAATCCAACATGTCTCGTTACTCGTTATTCCTCTCAGTCACTGAAATGTCAAGTTTATATTCACGTATGCAACTCGTATACGAACATTTCTAGTCTCGTAAACCACTGTAATTCTCAAATGAACGTTTGTCAGCTTCCTCGAACTTCGAGGTTCGAAGTTAATGGCTATTCATCCGTTTAATCACCA
The DNA here is from genome assembly GCA_014737475.1 of Bombus confusus. Classification (NCBI taxonomy): domain Eukaryota; kingdom Metazoa; phylum Arthropoda; class Insecta; order Hymenoptera; family Apidae; genus Bombus; species Bombus confusus. The sequence goes on from JACXIV010000014.1 coordinate 4,069,693, forward strand.
AACCATTACGTGATAACTATTTTTCTCTTTACTTCGTATCATGTTTTCGTAGAATAGATTTTTCCCATTAAAATATCTCGAAAAATACATCCATATAATTTCAATTCAACATAACAATAATTTGTAATTGAAAATCAAATATTTTTCGGTTAAAAAAAATTTATAGAATATGTGTATCGAAAGATTAAAGCCTAGTACAAACGAGCGACGCAGTCTTATTGCAACGACAACACTATGCAATACAAGTTGATAACTTCATCATACATATTTCTAAGGATATAGTACACGCATTCACACAATTCTGTTATTAAATATGTTGAATGTCGCACTATTCAAATTAATCCACATGTACCACCGAAAATACATTCTGTCAATTGTTTTACATGCGCTAGAAATGTTGACGTCTGACAGCCGATCATGGCTGCATGGAACGTGTTAAAACTATAAAACTACCGAGTGCCGAATCGTAGAGTGTCCCCGCTGGAAAATCTTAACAACATCGTGTAGTTTATCCTCGTGAAACTTACATATAGCACTTGCAAAGTACAACAATTGCTTGAGGTAATCAAAGACAAAGGAGATTCGCGACATAAAATAGCTACGATTGTCTTTGCTAAGCGTAATTGTACTGTAATAGTTACAACGGCGATTTAATGCGTTAGTATACGAAGTTATGTGTACGAAAGGAAATCAATGTTCACACTACTGAAGCACGCGGTGATTGTGTGTAAAAATGAAATGGGGCATTGGGTGAAAGTACTCTTGGCTTGGAGGTCTTATATCAGATCAGTCTGCGAACAGCCGTGCAGGATGTGGATGGAGATGCTGCTTTGCTCCTAATGATCAGATCTTTTTGCTACTTAGACTTCGACGGTGTTTCTTCTTTTTGTTAAATTATTCGAGATATTCAAAGCATTATGCTACCGGAGTCATAAAATCAGTGATAATTTAGTGTTTGGTGTTTTATAAAAATTGGTGGAAAGTTTTTCTTTTCAAGTAGTTAGAAAGAAACGTGTTCGTTTTTGCAGAATGTCGCAGATAATATGGATATGGTGTTTGATTGTGTCAGTGGCAGATTTGACATTGGCCCTTGAAAATGGTCTGGTGAAAACACCACCCATGGGCTGGCTAGCCTGGGAACGATTCAGGTGTAACACAGACTGCAAAAATGATCCAGATAATTGTATCAGGTAAGCGTTGCTCTTTTTTGTTTCTTTCTGCACATTTTTTTTTAAATTGAGTTTCGCAAGCCTGTTTCAGTTGATATTTGTGAGTATGTTATACATTGGAGCATTACCTACTCTCTATCAGAATGATACTTAACATTATAATGTGATTCTTAAAGATAAAGTGAAACTTCATTAGCATCTTTGTTATATACCTTTATGTCTACAGATTAATATTACAAATTCTAATTATTAATGGTAGCAAGAAAAAATGTAAAATATGATTTATAAGTGTCTTACGAATTCTTTTTGGATTATAAATATATAAATTTTGAAACTTTTCTTTTTGTTTTAATGTTGTTTTGAATATAAAATATTATTCATTATTTATGTAAATATAATGCAATAATACTTTTGCATTTTGAAATATTTTTTTTTGTAAGAAACATGTCAAAAATATTTTATTGGAATTTTTTAATCTTTTTAGCTTTTTTGTATTTATAAACACACATATTAAGAATTTTTATTTTAATATACATTTAAATTGTTTTGTTGTGTAAAGTGTTTATTTATAATATCAAATACATTTTCAAAGTTGTATATCTTTTCTTGAATCTATAGTAATTTGTTTATTATTATATTCATTATTAAACTATTCAACATCAATAATAATAGAATATTTTAAAAAAAGATAAATATCATATTGAAAATGTTCAAAGATGGAAATACTGGAATCATGAAATTATAGTTATTCAATTCACAAGATACCAATCAGAATAAAATTACAGGATATTAAATATGATTCATCAATATCTGACCTTAAGAATGATTCTTAATAACTTAACTTAGAGCTATGTTATAGCCATTATATAAATCTGTATTCTAGTCCAAGGAGTTTTATTAGTAACAAAAGATTAATATATTACAAATGAAACATATTTTAAGATATAAGGAATTGCAAATTACAATGTAACAGAAATGAATATGTTTAAAATTATGAGGAATATATTTTCATACTTTATAGTGATCGGCTCTTTCGTACAATGGCAGACATTGTTGTAGCAGAAGGCTATGCAGAAGTTGGATATGAATATATCAATGTTGATGATTGCTGGCTGGAGAAAGATAGAAGTGTTAATGGTCAGCTAGTGCCAGATAGACAAAGATTCCCGTATGGTATGAAAAATCTTGCAAATTATGTAAGTTTTAATATATCATTCAACTTTTTGCCATAAGAATTACAAACTTATTGTTATGTATTTTTGTTATATAGATTCATTCAAAAGGTCTTAAGTTTGGAATTTATGAGGATTTTGGTAACTACACGTGTGCTGGATATCCTGGAATATTGGGGTACTTAGAAACTGATGCTCTTACTTTTGCATCATGGGATGTTGATTATGTAAAATTAGATGGATGTTATTCACATCCTTCAGAGATGGATAGAGGTACAATTAAGACATCAATAATTACATGTTTATTGAAAGAGATCTAACTTTATAATTCATGAAAAATTATAGGATATCCTGAATTTGGATTTTATTTAAACCAAACTGGTCGACCAATGGTATATTCCTGTAGTTGGCCAGTTTATCAAATTTATGCTGGCATGCAGGTTGGTATTGATATAATATCATTGTAGACTGAAAGCTATAAAATTCTAAGTTGCACAAAATTTTAGCCAAATTTCACTGCTATAACAGAACATTGTAATTTATGGAGAAATTTTGATGATATACAAGATTCGTGGAATAGTTTAGAGACTATCATAGATTATTATGGAAATAATCAAGATGCAATTGTACCAAATGCTGGTCCTGGCCATTGGAATGATCCTGATATGTTAATTATTGGGAATTTTGGACTAAGTTATGAGCAAAGCAAAACTCAAATGGCGTTATGGGCAATATTAGCGGCACCTCTATTAATGTCTGTTGATCTACGAACAATTAGACCCGAGTACAAAGCTATTTTACAAAATAGGAAAATCATTGCTGTGGATCAAGATCCATTAGGTATACAGGGTCGACGAATTTATAAAGTTAGTAAAATCATTTCTTATGTGAATAATTGACATCAAACTCGAATGTATGTGAACTTTGTTATAATTTCAGCACAAAGGTATTGAAATTTGGGCAAGACCTATAACTCCCGTTTATCAGAATTACTACTCTTACGCCATAGCGTTCGTAAACAGAAGAACGGATGGTACGCCGTCTGATGTGTCCGTTACGTTAAAAGAACTCGGATTACAATATCCTGGAGGATACAATGTAGAGGTATGTAATAAAAAACTTAATACAAATTTTCGCTTGATCGTTTGTAATAAAATATTAAAGGTAACTATTCACATTTGTAGGATCTCTATGAAGATGTGAATTATGGCATTTTAACGCCACAAACAAAAATAAAAGTTAAAGTTAATCCTTCCGGAGTTGTGATATTACGGTGCGATTTACATTTAGAGGATATTTTCTCCACAAATCAATTTTCGCAATTTTCGCCGTCAAATCAATTGTTCAAAGTTAGACAGAACTCATTTAAATAATACGAACTAAGTGTTAACGAATTTAATCTGTAATTTACTTTTCTTTTTGTAATATTTGATAAAAGAACGTTACCATACTCTGTTAAGAAAGTAGGAAATAAAGAATTTTGTAATCTGTAATACTCTATGATTTGTTAAACAACGTGATATAGATTATTTAGAAAATATATGATTACATTATTTACACACTGGCTGCATTAATGCAAGACATAAAAAAAAATTATTGTCTCAATCTTTTGTTACACACCATGCGTATGCATTGTCGAAAATGCGTTGCCATGGCGAAATAGTATACTCCCAATCAGATGGTTTCCAAGGCCATTGCCATATTTGTGAACACCGTTCAGGATGTGGCATCATTGCTAAGTGTCGTCCATTCGCAGAGCAAATACCAGCAATGCCCTCTGTAATTAATCATAAATATTATATAGATCATAGAATAAATTGTATAATATCACCAGACAAAATTTCGTTATTATTATTCTTTTTATATTATTTGCAAATGAATAGTTGTATATAAGGCAAAGTTAAAGTATTTTTGTAGATTTATAAAAAGACAAACTCTATGAAATATTTTGAAGATGAATCATGTTATGTAGCTCACCCCATGTATTTTTAATATTACATAATCTAAAAGAAGTATTTAATCAAATAATACCTGTACTTCCATTAGGATTAAGTGGATATCGTTCGGTTGGATTACCATAATCATCAGTATATTTAATAGGCAAGCAATGACTTTCCTTTAGTTTTTGTAAAACCTCATTATTTCTAAACGTAAACCTTCCTTCACCGTGAGCAACCCATACACCTAAGACACTATTTTCCATTCCATTTAACATGATCGATGGCGATTTATCAATTCTAACGGTACTCCACCGACATTCGAATCTTTCCGACACATTATGACTTAGAAAAATATCTGGTTGTTTAGTATTATCTGCAGTACAAAAAAGCAATTAAAAACGTTAATTGTATTTAATAATTTTATAAATATGTTCTTTTAATAATGAAATAGTACCGTCTTCATTTCCTATCAATCCTAACAAAGACATTAATTGGCATCCATTGCAAACTCCTAAACTAAACGTATCTTTTCGAGAAATAAATGATTTTAATTGTTTTTGAAGAGATGGATGGAATAAAAGACTCGCAGCCCATCCTTTAGCAGAACCCAAAACATCTGAAATAAATTTAAATTAATTTTTATTCGTTTCCATTTTGTAAAACAAAAATTAATCTATTTAATAATTTACCTGCATAGCTGAAACCACCAGGGAATATGACTCCTCTGAATCTATCGAGTGTAACTTTATTTTTTAACAAGTCTTGCATTGTAACATCCCAAACTTCAAAACCAGCATCCATCAAAGATGCTGCCATTTCTCGATCACCATTTATGCCTTCCTCTCTTATTACAACAACTGGAATGTTTGCTGTAGAAATGACAAACAAATGTAAATACGATCCAGCAATTTTTAGATTTTGCATCGAATTAAATCATTACTAACAAGATAAATTTTTGTAAATTGCCGTAGATCTAACGTCAGGATTAAACGTTAATTTATAGGATGGTGCAGTTCTATCTTGTAATCCACTGAATTCTTCAAATGCACATTCAACATTCGTTTGTCGACGTTCTAATTGATAACTTGTCTCTTCCCATAGACTCATTAGCGGTAATACTGTTGAATCCAGAAAAATCTTCTCTTGTACTTGAACTTTTATCTAAGGATATAAAATATCTATTACATAATTATAATTTTGTGAATTTATGCAATTTATAAAATACATGCTTTCGATGACAATCCAAATCCTTCCGATCGTCCAATTAAATATACAGGAACATCAAACTGGTTAAATACTTCTAAAACATGATTGTAATTTATTGAATCAATTTCTAGTATCCATCCTACTTCTTCAGTAAATAAAATTTCAATTGGAGATCCTGATTTATGAGAAATATTCACGTTTATTCCAGATATACCAGCAAAGCACATTTCAAGCAGGCACGTAATAAGTCCACCATCGCTAATATCATGACCTGCTAGTACCTTTCCCTCTGTTGTAGTGAAAAGTATTTCAAATACTAGTAATTTTCTCCATTGAAATAGAAGAATAAATTCCATAAATTACTTTGGTTATTAAGTCACCTGCTATTAATTGTTGAATAGCTTTGAAAGCATTCTTTAACATATCAACGCGTTGTACATCTGGAACTTCGTTTCCAAGGGATTTATAAACCTGAGCCAAAGCTGTACCACCAATTCGACTTTTTCCATTTGATAAATCTAAAAATAGTATGTAACCATTTTTTCCAGCTGCAGGAGCTTTTAAATCGGGTGTTACTACCTATAATAAAAATATAATAGAAAATAACATTAAACATAAAAGTTAAAGTAATTTCAACTTACTTGTCGGATATCAGGACAAGGAGCATAGCAAGAAATCACAAGTGTACCAGGCGCTTTGACGACATCCTTCCCAATTCGTGCAGCCATGCTAAGAGAATCTTTTCCTCCATCAATTGCGATTCCTAATTCATTCATAATTGAACACATAGCAGAACATGCATCATATAAAGCTGCGCCTTCTCCAGGTAATTTAGCAGCCCACATCCAATTTCCGCTGCATTTAACGTCCTAAATATATAAAAATAAGTTATACTAAGAATAAACATTTATTAAATTAATACATACTTATAAATTACCTGTATATTTGAAATGTGTGCAAAAACTAAATTACTCAACGCTTCTGCTACGGTCATACGGGCTCCAGCTTTTGGATTTACGAGGCCTTTTATCGGTTGTTCTCCTATAGAAGTTGCTATACCAACCTGTAAGATAAAACACATAGTATTGCGTTTGCTGCATTTTTCTTTAACTTTGATTGATTTTATTTCTCTTATTTGTTTATTTTTTATATTTTTTACCGTAGAGAAATGAGATATTGCTGTCACAGCAACATTGGCAAGGGGGGTATGCAAAGGACCAACACATTGCTGTTGTGCAATTAATCCAGTAACACAGCGATCAACTTTGTTAGTTAGATATCGTTTGCTTGCTACTGAAGGCAATCGTAGGACTCTTTCTAAAATGCCTTGTACAGTTAGATTTACGGGCAACTTGATAGCAGATAACTGAGTTACTTGTCTTTGCAGATTAAAAGACTATAAAGGTACAAAAAGATTATTACTTAAGCATTATTAAATTTAATTTATTTTATTATATTTCTGTGTTTACCTTTTGAGGCATTTTTCCAAGTACTAATTCTAAATCTAACTCGACTGGATGCCTCAATTCATGTTCGTAATTCTCATTTAGATATTTTGATGAATCACAATTATCCTCTTCTGAAAGAATGATTTTCCCATTTCCTGTGACAGTCCCTACGAAATTAATGGGACATTTTTCTCGCGCTGCTATTTCTTTAAGTAAATTACTGCTTTCTGATTTGCAAAGAATTGCATCATTTTCTTGATATTCGGCACCCCATAATTCCAATGTACTAATGCTTGGATCGCCTAAGTCAAATTTCTTTGTGAAGATTACTGCACCCATAGGTTCTACTAATTCTTTTAGCACGTTGCCTAATATAATTTCAAACAATTAATAACTCAATATTATAATATGCTATCTAATTATATCATGATCTTTTAAAAATATTTTTTTACCATTGCCCCCAGCTCCTTGATCATGTATACTAAGTATTGGGTTTTGCTGTCCCATTTCAGTGCAAGCACGAACAACTCTATTCAATTTTTGTTCCATTTCAGGATCGCCTCTTTGTACGGCTCCAAAATCTAATTCCGATTTATTATCACCTTGCACCTAACAAAATAATAGATTTCGTAGTTTTTAATACATTAATAATGTATATTAATCAGTTATATTATTCTTTGGAATATAAAATTACCTCGATAGAACTAGCTGAACCACCTCCTACGCCTATTCTATAAACAGGACCACCAATTTTAATGACTTCCATACCTGGTATACAAAAATTTTGTATCTTTTTTTTTTATGTCATTGTACAAAGAAACCATTTAAATTTTATTTTCTACTCACCTTTCTGTGGCAAAATTTTTTGAGACATATTGGCATCCATGGTACCCAATCCTCCACTAAACATTATGGGTTTAATCCATTCACGTCGCACACCAACTTCGTCCGTCATACCAAATGAACGAGCAAAACCAGATATGACTGGTTCTCCAAATTTATTGCCATAATCGGATGCTCCATTGCTGGCTTCAATTATAATCTCTAATGGAGAAGCCATATTGTTGGGATATTGTAGATTCTTTTCCTCCCATGGTAAATTGTAGTCTAAGAAAGAAATTGGCAATTTAATGAAGATAGGATATTTTCCTATTTTTATAAAAGTAAATAAGCTATATAAAGTACGAACCTGGAATATGCAAATTACCAACGGAATAACCAGCTGTCCCAGCAATGTAATATCCTCCCCTACCAATTCCTTGAATATCTCTCAATCTTCCTCCAGTTCCAGTTGTAGCTCCACTGTAAATTGAAATAATATTTATGAAACATATTATAAAATGAAGTACATTATAGGAAATTTTTTAATTATTTACCTAAATGGAGCAACCCCAGTTGGGAAATTATGAGTCTCTGCAGTGAATATCAAATCTTGATCTACATTTTCCAAACAAAAAGGACTACATGTGTAAGTCTTCACTGGCCGTAAAACTTTTGTTTGAAAGCCCTTAATTGCACTACTATTATCACTAAATTTAATTGTATTGTTTGGATTGGTATATTTTTGTGTCTCTATAATCATATCGATTAAAGATTGTTTCATCTCTTCACCATCAACAATCATTCGACCTTTGAAAAACCAGTGACGACTGTGTTCACTATTAGATTGTGCTAAATCAAAGCACTCTACACTAGTTGGATTGCGCTTTAATTTATTAAGAAATAGATCTGTGTAAAAATCTAAGTCCCAATTGTCAAATGCTAAACCTAAATAAAATGTTCAAATAATATTGAAAATGATATTTAATTTAGCTATTATCTTTTATATTTCATTTTTAATACATACCTAGCTTTGAATTTACTTTTTCTAATGCTATTCTTCCTTCTTCCAAAACATTAACTTCAAACCAATTTTCTGGTCTAAATCCATGATCAAAAGTTTCTATTGGTTTCATATATCTACATTCAGTCATCTTGTCATGTAGTACATCTGTTATCTAAATAAAGAAATAAATGTAAGAGATGTATATTTCTTATATTCAGTAAATACTATTCTATTTACACACAGCATCTTCAATTTCTTTATCAATTATTCCATTGTGTTTAATACAGTATCTAGTTACTGCTTCAATTCTTGTTACTTTGTCTAAATGTACAGATCTACAAATTGATACAGCATTGCTACAAAATGCTGTAGAAAAATTCAATCTGTAACAACATAAAAATTATTTAATTTCAATTTTAAATATTATTGTTAAATAGTTAGTTTCTTTATCACTTATCTTACCTTGGTCCAATTTCAATAACAAAGCAGTTATTTAATTTTTCATCAAATGCACTGGAACTCTTCAAACTGTGTGATTCCAAAGGAGGAGTTAAAATCCATTTTAAGATTACCAATTCTTCTGCACTCAGAGGTTCTTTAACTTCGATATAGTAACACAATTCAGTTTCCAAGCCACTAATCAGATTTGTTATTTGAACAAGGCTGTTAAATTTGCTTTTAAATTGACCTGACTTTAAACCAGGTACTTTGTAGAACCTTATAATATCCATAATCTAAAAACTGAGAATTACAGAATGATAAAGTACATAAAAGAATTAAGAAACGCAATACAAAAAGGTAATAAATGTGACAATAGAATATCATATATTAAACTGATAATTAATTACAATTATTAAGACCCCCTAGAGTGAACTGGCAATCGAGTCAGTGAATTATCTTAATTTATCAGTGTAATAATTGCAAAATAGTATGTTTGTATCATAATAATAATATCAAAAGTATGAATTGAGGTCAAAAGAGCATGTTACTCAATATAGTATTCTCTGTTTCTAATGAAATTATATATTTCATTTTAACTGTATTTTTTATTATTAAAAATAATTTAAAAATAAATACTTTTGAATATTTTCGATTATAAAATATAGATATTGATACCATTTAATATGTTTAAACAAAAATAATAACAATACTTGTATTATATTTACGCCATGTATTACAAAACAGATGTTATCGTACTAGCTATAAACAAATAGAAAAATATATTTTTGTAAACATGTAACACAAGGAAACAAGAGTATAAAGTTTCAGGAAGAATATTTTAAATACAAATAAAATAATCGAATTGCACGATAGGATTTTAAGTTAAATTATATAGTATTAAATATTGTCGAAATAATAGTTGAAAGTAAAGTTACTTGCTATTAACGATGTTTCATTTACAACATATATACAATATATACAAATAGAGTATATTTTATTTTCTAATCTCTCAAGCAACAGGTTTCCACGTGTTATGGAATTATTGGAATTAATGAAACGATGCATAACCTTGCTGTTTCTCACCACGTGCTTTTTTATTTGTTAATAATATACCTACATTTTTTATATAAAAATTTTGATATAGATAGAGATTTAAAGATAATAAAAGAACATTTCGATATTTTAATTTAATTTATTGATCCTAATATATGTAGTGACTTCTCTTTTTCGTATAAAGATGAATATATGTATTTTATAAATTGTTTTGTTCTATGAGTGTATGTATTTAGAGATAGATAAATATTACAAAATTTATATTTAGAAGCAAAAACCATTAAAGTGCTCTTGTATTTTCCGAGGTATAATTTATTCTAATCGAATATTTACAGTAGAACTTCCATAAAAAAAATATTTATTTAAATCATCTATCCAAGGAAATCATAATTAGAGACATCATCAAATTGCTGATTTTGTGGATTACCAGGAGCCATAGCTCTTGTCGTCATTTGTCCTCTAGGAACCATTTGTTGCTGTAATCCAAGTACCTGCCTATATGGCGGTTGTGGCTACAAAATCCAAATTTTTTTCAATTGCAGATATAATTTAACCCTGATATACAATTACCAATTCATAACTATGATAATGAATATGATAATCCATACTTGTTGCAATAAATGTCTAAGACCTATATTCGGGACAGGCCTCATCAACCTTGGAGCATTTGCTTGCTGATTCGTCATAGCGGCAGGATTTAGTGCTCTTTGGGCTTGTTGAGCCTGTAACAAATTTTATTCATTTATTTCGTTTCCCCATTTGCGCGAAGCTATACAACAGAATGTATGATAACTTCTAAAAAACAGTTCACCTCCAACTGTTGTTTATATTGCATTTCCTGTTGCTGTGCTACTTCTAGATTCTGTTGAATCTATAAAGTTAATTATATTATGTGAATTCTGTGAAATTTATTTTAGTATGTGTTTTGTTTTTTTTTCCGTATTTTGTTGTTATATTTATTGGCTTACATTTACTTCCAGTTGCGACTTATATTGCGCCTCCTGTTGCTGTGCAGCTTCTAACGTTTGCCGTAGTTGTTGAATTTTTAATAAATTTTGTTGCCTAGCTATTTCTATGTCATCAAATGGTGGTCTTTGTTGTCCTATCATCGTACCAGAAGCTGGAGCCACTTGGGGACCAGTAATACCACCACTCTATCAGCGTATCAATAAAACAAATGCTTTATTTTCATGATTTGTATATCTGTGTCTATCTATGTAGATAGCATTTATTTCTAACTCATAATTATTTAAAAATATTATCTATGTATAAATTATCGCTAAATAAATGCTAATTATGTATGTTTTAAATCCATCTTACTTCGTTGTATACATGTGGTAAACCTTACCTGCATGTTTATTTGATTCTGAGGACCAGCAGATGAAGTTAATGTTTGTTGTGGAGCATTTGTAGAGACTACATTCTGAGTTATTTGCCCTCCTCCCATAGCTATAGTATTTGTTTGTGACATAAGAATACCTCCTTGAGAAGTACCTGTAGTAGGCATTGTACCAGCTATTGCGTTTCCTTGAGCAGCTCCAGCCTGATATATTAATTATAATTGTGAATATGTTAAGAAACATTTAATATACCTTAGAGTATAAATTTTTACTTACTTGTCCTTGTCTCATAGAAGCATGCGATGTTTTTTGTTGCTGAATCACTTTTCGAAGACGATCTACGAAACCTGTTTGATCATTTGGAATAAATCCTAAATAGGTTCTTCTTTCAGCCGTGTAGAGGAGGATAAGTACTTTTATATCACAAGCCGCTTGCAAGAATGTGAAATGAACACAACCTGCCTGAAATATTTTTTTTATCAGTAATTAAAGAGATTTTTTTTCATTCTATCGTATTGAAAACATATAGTGTAATATACTAACAAATCCTGAATTCATAACTTTTGTTAACGATTCTAACGCTTCGCAAGGTGTAGGATGAAACAAAACGGATTTGGAATTTTTTAAATATGTTCCACCAATATTTCCTATTAACTGCTTGGGCATCAGCTGCATGATTAATTTCTGTGGCCACGTATCGGCTTTCCTATAATATATTAATATATTGAGTTATAACAATTTATGATTATTAACATCCATAAAAACTTACAATTCTGGATCTCCATCTTTGGAATTTGCGGAAACTTGACACGGAAGATGCCTAGTTTGTTTTGGCGCGTCTGGAGCTGTTTTAGCTTTTTCAACCCATTCAATAATACCTTGCCATATCGTTTGTCTCTCACGTGGTGTACTAATTTGTGGTCCTGGTCCTACTGTACCACCTGTTACATTACCCTTTAAAACAGTTATATTAATGGGGTTCATATCTTTTCCTTTAGTCTCAAAATCAATATTTCGGATCTTTTCTTACAAATAATTTAAGCAACTTAAAATACCTGTGTCTGAGAGTGCGTTACTTGCTGTTGTTGGGTAACCGACGATACAGGTGCCTGTGTCTGCGAAGCTGTAACTGTTTGCGGTACTTGAGTTGGCATAGATTGGCTCACACAGGATACTGTAAGTTGGGGTCCTGCTTGTCCGTGTGTCGGTTGAGCTGTTATTGGCATTTGAGCTTGTTGCTGGACATTTTGCTGTTGCTGTTGTAATTGCATTGTTAATCTTAGCTGTTGTTGAGTTAATTGCTGCTGCTGCTGCTGTTGTTGCTGCTGCTGTTGTTGTTGTGCATTTGCTGCCATAACATTGGTATTTGTCACTGAAGATATAAGGTATACATTAACATATTAACTTTTGAAATAAAAATAAGTAATAAAACTTTACAAAGTACTATCAATTTTACCATCCATTCTTTGTCCAAATGGAGTTACATTGAGCCCAATTGAAGGAGGTGGTTGATTTAATTGTGCTATTAAAGCACTACTTTGCGTATTTGTTGGACCCGTTGCCCCTGGTGTCACGAAAGGTCTCCATCTAGGGTGACCTGCTCTTGTTACATTAGGATGATAAGTTGGCGGAGCGGATATTGGGGGATTATAAGGAGGTCGACCAGCGTTCATTGCTGCGGCCATTGGTACTACCGCTTGATGAACTGAAGCGATATTTTGAGGAGTTTGACCTCTAAATGGAGGACCTTGAGGTTGAGATGGTTGCGCAATATTCTGTTGCACTTGATTTGTATTTGGACTGTCATTACTCTGCAATGGGCTCAATGGAATCTGTGCAGCAGTACCCGGTGTAGTATGAACAGCTCCACCGATTGTTGGACTGACAGGTCTTTCTTTCAAATTATAATTACGTAAGAGGACCAAATGTCGCGGATCTTTAGCGTAATTTTTGGTTTGTGACGATTGTAGATCTCCTCCGGCTTTTTCAAATAATTTAAACAAGGCAGGTATTTTTCTAGGTGATAATATGGAAAGATTAATATTCCTCTGAAAGAAGAAAAATGATTTTTTAATATAGGCTTAAATGACGACTTTTATTCGCACAATTAATTGCAATATACTTCTTGATAGAGTGAAGCCAACTGTTCTATGGTGTGTCCGGCAAATTTGTATGATTCTTGTATGACTGTTTGATATGGAGGAGAATTGCAAATCAAAATACAATGCTTCTGCGATGCTGTATTTGGTTCGCGTCTTAATTGTAGATCTTCAAAACATTGGAGTCCAGTTGCAAGTCCTTCTCCAATATTGGCAAAACATTCCCCCTTCCCTCCAACCATTCTATTCAAACAAGAATATCAGCAATGTTCATTAACAAGATTTAAAGTTTATTAATTAAAAATCTAATACATTTTTTACATACTCTAATTTTTCTAATACAAGCAGTAACTTGTGAGGATTTGCATATGGTCCAAAAGTCTCTGTGCATGGTGCTGGTAAACAATCAGCAGCATGATATAATACTATTCCATATAACGTTGTACTATTTTGCTAAAAAATGATATTTATTATTAAATATAAGAACAAAGAAATAAAAAAAAGTAAGAAATATTCTGAAAATGATTAATATCATTATTTTACCTCAGAAACATATTCTCTATCTTCAATACCACCTTGACTGAAATATCTATATAATACAATGTCTTAAATTAATAAACATCTATAAACAAAATAAAAAATACTCAATATGATCTAATATAGAAAATATAACTTACTCAAGTGTAGGAGTAAGATAATTTGTTTTCAAATCATTAAGATAAGCTCCATTAACAGCTGTTCCTTCAATCACAAATATCACATCGGCTTGTATGCCATGTTCTGTAGGACCAGCTACCATCTTTACTCCACTCTTTAAAATATCAAAAAAAGTATATAAAAAAGAATATAATAAGTAATATACTATTTTTAACTTAAAAATAATGCACAAATTATAATTATAACTATTTCAAATATCATATTATTAGAAATAAATAACATGTTTGTAACAAAATTTTTATCTTGGTGCATTTAAAATAGTAACATTTATTTTACAATAATAATATTTATGTATTTCGACTTTTTTAAGACAAATCTTCATCTAATATTCTACTTCTACTAATTGCAAATTACATTAATAGTATTATAGCATGTAGTGTGACTTACAACAAGTTTACCAGATAAATATTGACTTCAATGATTATATCATTTCATATACGTTACTAATATTTGCTAATATTAAAATCCCGACTTTTTCAATATTTTAGCTGATCATTTGTCAAGCAATCAACAAAGTCAGTAGTTCTATAGGTTACGTTTGTTTATTTCGTATAATTTTTTCAAGTACTAATTAATTTCATTATATGTGTCACAAATATAATACGAAATAAAATATGTTGCCATATTATTATTAAATATGTTACAATATATTACCATATTATTATCACTACTATTACTACTATTATTATTATTATTAAACGATTTGTACTAAACATTTAAACATGAAATAGAACAAACCATTCTAATTTCTTTAAGATGATGATTCCCAAATTTATTTTACTAGTTTGGTGATAAATATTCTAGGGAAAAATAATTTTATGTAAAACACAAATTAAAACACTAATTAAATACAGTAAAAATCTTCAAATTTGTATATATACGTATTTCACGAAGGAAATTTGACATAATGCGAACTAACAAAATTCCTAGAAGGATATCGGGAATAATTCGAATTATGAATGTATCCTATTTCCTCTAGATTTTGATTACGTGTTTTCAGTTAAGTCCATAGATAGAGTATAGTAATTTAACCGAAATTACTAAACTATTGTTGGTATTCAACGTTTGTAGTTCGATTATCTTCTAGTATATACTTATATTATCCGTGACTGTTGATTATGTTCGTTGTTTCAAAATAATTCAAACTGTATACAAATTTACGAATTATGGTAATGTCATTATAATGTAAAAATCGGAATACGTAAATTAAATCAAACATTTCGACAAGAGAAATCTATGAGATATTTGTACCACTTTTACGTTCTTGTAGTCAGAAATTAGAAGAACGAACTTGAAAAAGACGTTAAAAGATCGACAGTAATATAAGTAAGTTTATCAAATAATTTCTAATGTCTTTTATGAATAAAAATATTGTTTTCGCATTATACGCATTATAAAAAAAACATGTTTTGTAACAATAATTTCATAATAGCAATAAATAACTTAAGTATAAATCGAATTTAATGGATGATTATAGTTATATTGGAATGGAGCACCTAAAGTGGACAACACCAATTAAGAATAGAAACGAATGTGAAAATTTGTCAACCAAGAGTCCTGTAATTTATAAAACTCCTGTAAAGCAGCATAATACAAATTCAAAGCACACAACATGTCAAAGTAATCCAAGTTCCTTTAGTGTGCTTCCACATCACATTACACCGCCTTCGGGTTTAACAAAGTTTATAGCAAGAAATCCATTTGAAACTGATTTAACTAATAGACTGCATTTATCTGTGATTAGTCCAACTGTGTTCAGTAAAGTAATTTTTTAAAATATTTATTAAAACCAAAGATTTAGTTCCTTCCTAAAATGATTTAATAGAATTATTTTTTATATTATTTTCTAATGATTATGTGTAATTGTTAATAATATTCTTAGGTTTCAAGTCCATCTCATCAATCATCAGACTTTGCATGGAGTGTAGATGAGTTGGCATTAATACAGCCAGCGAAAATAGAAGAATTTCCTATGCAACAAATACATTGTGTAGACCCAGAGACTGAAATAAAAGCTCAAGCAGCCATTGATCAATTTTTTAATGAAAATGAAATAATTCCAAGCCCATGGGAGATAAAGAAGAAAGAAATTAGAACAACAATTAATGTAGATACTCATATAAAGGATTCAAGAGATCTGAATTCAGAATCTTCCAAATTGAAAAAAGATGGTATTTATTATAAATAATTAAGGAACATTTTTCATAGTTTAATTTTGATTTTAATTGCTTTAGGATGGAGCCAAACAGTATTAACATTTCCATCTGAATTGCCAGCTCACATTATGGAAATTTTAAAACCTTACCTTACATTCATTCAAGTAAATACAAAGCTAAAATTATCACTTAGACTACTTAAATATTAAATCTCAGCCTTTAAACGTATCTTGTTTTGTTTTAGGAGCAAAATGTTGAGAATGACGAAGCAGATTCGAGTAACAGCTCTTTAAGACGGAAGTTATTCTTTAATCCTGATGATTGTGTAGATAACGAAGAAGATTCTTCAATCTCTTTATCGTCGCCAGTAAAAATGGATGGATCGTTAGTATTATCTTCCAGTCCTCCACAAAGTGGAATGTTAATTCATGGTACATCATTGAAGGTAAATAACAGCTTCTTTAATTATCTATATCTATCTCACATACGTTACACATGTAAGTTTTAAAGTCAAAAATCACCAAATTCCTTCCTTTTAGTGCTCGCCAAATGAAAATTATCATCACAACGCGTCGCAAATAGACACAGGAAATTTATCGCGTCCTAGTATATCTCCTATACACAGTACAATAAATAACATGTCGTATGAAAGCTGGAAATCTCGATCTCGCTCGGTTGCTCGATTGAACTTCAGTATGGACATGAGTATAGATCAATCTAATATACAACATAAAGAACTATCAAACAATCATTCTTTAGGTAATTATTTCACCCACATCAATAATATTTAATATTTAATTATGCTTTACTAAAATACTACTAAAATAATGCTATTGTTTATAATAATTACATGTTATATCTTTTAGATGAATCTCTTAGCAAAGTAAATGAGAGAAAAAAGGTAGGCGATCTTTTAAATTTACAAAAAGAATCTACGAATGCTCAAGATGATACCCATACAGAAATAAAAATCCTAGCAAAGAACTCGATTCACGTTGAGCACAATTGCGAAAACAAAACTACAGAATTTAATGTTAAATATAATAATGCTACCAGTACATTTAAATCGTACAAGACGAGTACAAACGAAAGTTGTATTATCCAACAGACTAACGCGATGCTAGGCATTTCCGATCAGCAGAGCGTTTCGAATTCTATACAAGACACTGGTTATCAAACTTGCAGTATAAGTAATACAATGAACGTTACTGATAGTTATACGACTCCAACAAAGCAAAAGGCTTACTGGGGAGATCGAATTTTAATAAGTGACGATGAACTTCGTCTACCCGAATGGAAAGAGAATATGAAAAATATATTTAGTTCTACTCCATCACGATCAAATAGGGAAAGAGATAATCATATATTTTAGATAAATATTTTTTATATGGCAAAAATAAGTATATAGCCCAAGAATATTTTTTATTTTTGATAATGAAATTAGGAAAAATATGTTCAAATTCTTAGGAAAAACTTAAGATACAATTTTTTATATACACTCAAAGACCATACTTATTTTATTACACCAATATGTTTTGTTTATTAGTTAAAATTTATAATGTAAAGATTTTAATATATAATAATTAATATAATTTTTAATTTTTCACTGTCTGGTATCATCTACACATATCTTTTTATGAATTGATGCAAAAATGCATTTGTGTATAATAATTCATAAAATGATAACAATATATTTCATTTCATGTATTATCATTGCAAGTATCAGAATTTGAGTGAAGTGGGTAGAAATTTGTAATATACATATGTTATATATTTTCCATAATAAAATATACAACAATCCATTCGAAATCAAGGAACCAATAGGTAGAGAAGGATACATACAAATCATTGCATGAAAATAGTTATGACAAATATCAGTTTGATGTAAAACATATTATCACCGATTATGTTTATAATGATTGTACATAATAATTGAATGTGTTTGTGTTAATCATGGAAATATAACATAAAATATGGCGAATTATCAATCTTCCAGTTCAATTGTTTCCATCATTTTTTAATAGAAACATTAACACACATGCAAACATTTTAGTTGATTTTATGTAGAAAATTTTAAATAAATTCGAAACTATCTCGTTAATTAACTTTCATGTTATTTCTTTCATGGAAAAAAAGAATATTTTCCAAATTTAACATGAACGCGAATCTCAAAGCCTGCATTTCTGTAAAAGATAAGAAGCTATACATCCTAGAAGTCTTCGTCGATTCTGTTACCTTGTACGCCGAAAAATTGCAGAAAATTCTTCCAAATGAATTAGGCGTCGATCTACAATTTATCGACATGCCATTGTATCGAATCTTTCAAAGTAACTTCCTCTTGACCAAACCGGATAGACCGAAGGAAATAATTCGTGGGCAGGGGATGCACACTGTGAACTTCAACGTCGGTAAAGTATACCTGTTCACAAGGAATCCTGGCGAGCTTGTTGAAAAAATGCGATCGAAACCATTGTTACTGGATGTATACAAAATCAGAGAGATCGTTATTTGCCCCGAGGAAGTATTAAAGGATCCATTAGGAAATTCAGTAATTCCAATACCAGGTTGCCTTTGTGACCACGTGATGATGCCAGATAACGACTTATTTCACTTACCAAAATCATATGAGATAAAAAACACTTTTGGTCTCGTGGACGAGGAATACAAACCGACTGGTTACATAAGTATTTTCTTCAGAATGATATGTTTTGGAACGTATACGATCAATCCATTTTCTATCGTTGAGAGGAAATTATTATTTAAGAATACAGGTTCGTTTAATGAATTTTTATGTACGAAAGTACCATATCCGGATGAGAGTGAAAGAAGAGCCGCTGAGACGAGCACGAAATTCTGTTTGCCTGAAAAAATATTCGAGGAAAGTGAATTGGATACTCCTCCCAGACCAGTAAATATAGCTGCTTTAATATTAGTTTGTAAAGAATTATCACAAAGAGACGGATATCCTCCGAATATAATTTCCCCGAATTACCCGTTGAAAATACCGGATATATACGTTGAAGAAATTCCGTTTGATGCCGATAGAGCAAGACGGAAAGGGTTCAAAAAACTAGTCGAAGAAGAGTCTGATGTCTTCGTCAATACGAAATTTGCTGCAAAACATAGAGCGTGTATCAATATTGGATGCGCTGGTAATATTTGTTCTGGACAAAAGTAGCAATCGTTTTATCTAATAAAAATTTTATCTAATAATTAAATAAATGTAACTAAAGCGAGGTACATATTCTATAGAAAAAAATGTAAAAAGGAAATAAATATTGTAAAAGGATCGATGAAAAATCTTTTAGTATTATTATTATCATATATTTTGTTAATTATACAACAAATTTAAATAAATGATCGAAAGAGTTTTTAGTAACTTTTAGTGCTTTAAGAAATAAAATGCAACAAGATTATCGGATCACATAAGTTACAAATATATGGCCACACGGCCACAGTTGAAACAGAAAAATGTATTTTTCCCTGTGTGCCTTCGGCACGCGTTGGAACCCCACCATTAGTATGGCGCCAATTCAACTGCCGCGCGTTGGTGGCTTTGCTCCCCACTCTGCTATCCCCACTCTGTAGGCTACCACGGTTTCTAGACGGAGTAAGGGGTAAGGATAAGTGAGTAAGTTACTTTCTGTGCCGAGTGCTGAGTGCCGAGTGCCGAGTGCCCAGCCAAATACATTCAGTGTTTGTGAAGTATATGTAAGAGTATAAGTGACCACTCCTTCTAATCATGAAATTTTTTGAAACACACGATAAGTTTAATATTTAAAAAAGAGGGTTTTGGAAATTTTGTGTAGATGTGTGTCAGTGACGATTGGATTTGATTAGAAAAAATTATTCATCCAAGGTAAATTAAAATGAAATACCAGTTAACTTAAATGTGTATTTTGGGCGTTGACCGCTAGTTTTAATCATGATACATAACAACATTTTCTTTCTCAGTTCCATTTTTTTCATGAAATAAACCGTATCGATTGTTGTAAATTGTCATATATCATTAATTGTCGTGTATTGTAGAAAATGTGGATCTGGATTTTGATATTAACCTTCGCTTGTGGGAATAGTCAATTCTCGCAAGAATCGACTGAATCGACGCGCTCTCCTTGGAATCGATTCGATGATAGAGATCAGACTGGAGGATTACGAGGTTTTGGAAATCCAACTGACAGTATTATAATAAAAGAGGCGTAAGTTTTATATATAATAATTAAGCAATAAAAAATATATGATTGGAGATAAACGATATATATGTGATGTATTATAAATGATACATTTCAATATCAATAATCTTCAATGTAATTCAAAGTATAAAAATTAAATATATAAGAGCAAAATAAATCAGAAATGTAACAACTAAATAACAATTCTGAAACACTTTTTTTTTTTGCCAGTACTTACTTTGTGGTCGCATCTCGAATGGTTAGGCCAGGACAGATCTACCGTGTAGATGTAAATGTCTTATATAGCCCAATTCCAATTATAGTACGTTCGTCCATTCAAAGAAATGGAGTGGAGGTAGCTGCAGACTTTCAAGAAGTAAAGGAAGGCATACCAGAAACTCTAATGATGGGGTTGCCGCCTACATCTGTTAATGGAGAGTACAGATTGAGAGTAGAAGGAACATATAATAGTTTAACTGGTGGTCAAGCATTTTTAAATGAGACCAAACTTACGTTTTCACAAAGATCAATGACTATATTTATTCAATTGGACAAACCTGTATATATGCAAGGAGAAACTGTGCGATTTAGGACTATACCGATAGATACTGAACTCAAAGCATTTAATAATCCTATAGATGTGTACATGTTAGATCCATATAGGAGAGTAATGAGAAGATGGTTAAGCAGACAGAGCAATTTGGGAACAGTATCTTTATCATACCAGCTTTCTGATCAACCAGTTTTTGGAGAATGGATTATACAAGTGATAGCACAAAGCCAGGTAGAAGAGAAAACTTTCCTAGTTGAGGAATATTATCAAACACGTTTCGAAGTTAACGTGACAATGCCTGCATTCTTTTTTGATAATGATCCATATATAAGTGGTATAGTCCAAGCAAATTATACTAGTGGTGCACCAGTGAGGGGAAACTTAACTCTAAAAGCTCGCATTAGATCATTAGATAGAGCATATACAGAATCTGATTCTGAATCTGCAGAAAGATATTTTTATTTTGACGAGTATTATCCTGCGTGGTTGAAAGTTTCAAATTATTTGAATAATAAGGTTCCTGTATTGAGATTTTTTAATGGAACTTATCATTTCCGATATCCAATGTCAGAATTGCTAAGTTATGCACCTACTGCGAGCGGAGTGGAGATCACTGTGACTGCAACGGTCGGTGAAAGATTTCTAGACGAAATAATTACAGGTTACTCCACAGCCCGAATATATAACTCTACCTCAAAGGTTCGATTTTTGGGCGGATCACCGCAAGTTTTTAAGCCAGCAATGCCATTTACTTTGAATTTAGTGGCGTCGTTCCACGATAATTCAGTATTGAGACCAACACAATTAAAAGGGGCTGTAATGGAAATTCGCGCGGATATCGAAATGAGAACAGGTGGTCATAGAACGCTAGAAACCCAATATCTAAAACATTCGGCAGACAATGAAGGTATTTGGTCTACCAGAATCGATTTAAGAAAACAACTTGGACTTGACCATAATTCGGATCAAGCACAGCAAATTCTCAATGATATCTCTTCTATGAAAGTGTTTGCTTATCTTACCGATGGAGAAGGCTACAGAACGCAAACTGAATTATTGTTATTGGCTCACGAATCGCCGAATCAACAGCACATAAAAATCTCGACGTCCACAGAAAAACCTAAAGTTGGAGAATACATGATATTCCATGTTCAAACTAATTTTTATATTGATACTTTCAACTATCTCATTATGGCAAAAGGTACAATACTTTTAACCGGACAAGACAATATGCAACATAACATAAAAACAATCGCCGTTCCTCTAAGTGCAGAAATGGCTCCTGTTGCAACTGCAGTAGTATATCACGTTGGGCAATATGGCAATGTAGTAGCAGATTCTTTAACCTTCTCTGTAAATGGCATTTCACGCAATAATTTCACTGTATTCATCAACAATAAAAAATCTAGAACGGGTGAGAATGTCGAAGTAGCCATTTACGGAGAACCAGGAGCGTACGTCGCTCTTTCAGGTATAGATAGATCTTTCTTCACGATGCAAGCTGGAAATGAATTAACTTACGCCAATGTTATATCAAAAATGGCACATTTCGACGAAGAGACGAATGGAACTCATGCCCACACTTGGTTGTACCATGAAGGTGATCCGGATGAAGTTGTTTACTTCCCATCTTCAACTTTTGGTATAGACGTCAATAGAACGTTCGAGTACGTTGGATTAGTAGCCTTCACAGACGCCATTATTTACCGAAGACCTGATAACTGTAACACAACTCAAGGATATGGGGAATGCCTCTCTGGAAGATGTTATAGACTAGACAAAAAATGCGATGGAGTATACGATTGCGATGATGGCACTGATGAAGTAGGCTGTGAGCTTAGAAATGCCACAGATATTGTACAGTTCAGAAAGTGGCGGTTTAACAGGCTACAGAGACAATATGAAAACGTATGGTTATGGAAAGATATCAATATTGGTCCTCATGGTAGATACATTTTCAATATAGACGTTCCAAAGAGACCAGTTCTGTGGATGGTTACAGCGTTTGGTATGTCTCCAAGTATGGGCTTTGGTATGCTGCCAAAAGCCATTGCATATATGGGTATCTTGCCATTCTATATTAATGTGGAAATGCCTACTCATAGTAAACAAGGAGAACAAATTGGTATCCGCGTCTCCGTTTTCAATTACCTACGCAATAATATAGAAGCTGTAGTAGTTTTAACTGGTTCCAAGGATTATAAATTCGTTCACGTTGAAGACAATGGTATTGTACAATCGTACAAGCCTCGTACATCTTTTGGTGAACACCAGTTCTTTATTTGGATCCCTGCTCAAGATGCTTCTATTGTCTATCTACCTATTGTACCAATAAGGCTTGGAGATATCAAAGTACACATCTATGCTACTACCGTAATCGGAAGGGATTCGGTTACGCGTACCTTGCACGTAGAAGCTGATGGACTTCCTCAACACAGACATCAATCTATCCTGCTAGATCTTAGTAATCGTGCATATGTGTTCCAATACATGCACGTTAACATTACAGAAACGCCTATTATACCCTACGACGAAAATCGTTACTACGTATTCGGATCAAACAAGGCTGTGATAAGTTTGGTCGGAGATGTCGTTGGACCAATTTTTCCGACGATGCCTGTTAACGCCACAAGTCTCATGGATCTCCCTATGGATTGCGCGGAACAAAATATGTTCAGCTTTGCTGCTAATTTATACACGACAATGTATATGCGTCTGCTTAATCAACGTAATAGAACGCAAGAGAAACACAGTTTCTATTACATGAATATTGGCTATCAGAGACAACTTTCGTTTATGAATCCCGATGGATCGTTCAGTTTATTCCGTAGCGATTGGAACCAATCCTCACCGAGCGTTTGGTTAACAGCATATTGTGCTCGTGTTTTACAAGAAGCACGCTTCTACGAGTGGGAAAATTATCTGTACATTGACCCTGAAGTAATAGCTCAGGCTGTGTCTTGGTTATTGAAATATCAAACACCTGAAGGATCGTTCTATGAAGTTACATGGATGCCTGATCGCAAGATGAACAGCTCTTTAAATTACGACGATGATATAATAACACACAGAAATATCAGTCTTACAGCTCACGTTCTAATCACATTACAAAGTGTGAAAGATTTGCCTGAGGGTCTAGGAACTCAGGTTGCTGTAAGTGCTGCTGGTGCGATCAAGTGGTTGGAAAGAAATTTGAAATTATTGGAAGTACGAGGGAAGCCTTACGAGATAGCGATAGTATCGTATGCTCTGCTATTGGCAAAAGCTTCTACTGCAGGACAAGCTTTTAATATTTTATCTAGACACGCCCGTAGAGAAGGAGGATTAACATATTGGGGCAGAGAATCAGTTCCTCTTCCTCCTTACAAACTGGAAAATCAGAAACCATTCCTCCTTCCACGTTTACCATACATGTACGACTCAGAAAATATTGAAACCACTGCTTATGCTCTTTTGGTGCACGTTGCACGACAAGAGATAATGCTAGAACCCATAGTAAAGTGGTTGAACTCTCAGAGATTAACCGACGGTGGTTGGGCCTCGACACAAGACACTGCGTGGGCGATGAAAGCGTTAATGGATTATACGGTCAGGTCGAGAATTCGAGATGTTAGTTCGTTGGCTGTTACTGTAGAAGCTACAGCTCTTCCAGGACAGACTAAAACGCTGTTTGTCAATGACAATAATCTTGCAAGGCTGCAGACTATAGAGGTAGGTTCGTACTTGAAAAATTAATATATCTCTTACCTTAATTAATTTCTATTTTATTATCATAGATACCTGAAGCATGGGGAACAGTAAAAGTACAAGCAAAGGGTGCTGGATATGCAATTCTCCAAATGTCAGTACAATACAATGTGGATATTGCAAAATTCCAAACACAGCCGCCTGTTAAATCTTTCGACCTGGTAACGAGAGCAAATTTCCATGGCAGAAATCAGTCTCACATATCATATCTCAGTTGTCAGAGGTATAGTATTGATATTTAAATATTGTAATTTATTATTTCAGTCTTTATATAAAATTTACCAGCTCTTTCTCGCAGGTGGATAAATACGAACGAATCTTCTCGTTCTGGGATGGCAGTGTTGGACGTAGCTATTCCAACAGGTTATATAATCCAACAACAAACTTTGGATAGGTATATCCAATCGAAACAAGTAAGGAATCTTCAGAGAGCACGATTCCATGAAAAGAAAGTGCTCTTTTATTTCGACTACTTGGACCAAGAAGAAACGTGCGTGAATTTCACGATAGAAAGATGGTTCCCGGTTGCAAATATGTCACGGTATCTTCCTATTAGAATTTACGACTATTATGCTCCAGGTAAATACACGTAATTAAATAATATTAATGATTTTACAAGAAGCGATTATTTTTTATTCGTTACTCATTATATTTTTTTAGAACGTTTCAACGAAACTATATTTGATGCTCTACCCACTTATACACTAAATATTTGCGAAGTTTGCGGCAGTTCCCAGTGTCCTTACTGTCCGATTTATAATACAGCCGCGATGTTGGCCACACCAACAGGTTTTGTGCTTGCAATTTCTATTCTCGTTGTTGTGACAAGATATTTTCGAACACAGGAGTTTAGTGTAGGTTAATTCTCACATTTAACATATGACGATTTAACAGAAAAACGAAAAGAGAAAGGTGAATATTCTCAATTTTATATTTTGCGTTATATTGTCATCTTTTCTCGACTTTTATTCTTGTATCCGTCCTTAAGTCTGGTGCACAACTGGAACAGTACCTGAAAATACAGGTACACGTGAGTAAAAATAATTAATTTATAAGATGAAGTTCCAGTTATCTTTATTTTTAATTATACTTTCTCTCTTTTTTTTTTACTGTAACATTATATCGAGTTACATACGAAAAAGAAGCAACCGTCCATTTGTGATTTGTTAACATATGTCGGAAATTTATATTTAGCGCGGAAGTATAGAAATTTTAATAAAACACATATTTTTATACATTTTTTAACTTTACAATATTTGATATGTTATATAATTTAAAACATATCATGTGTTTTTATTCACGTTGTTAATCGATGAATGTCAATTTATTCGAATGTTTTCAACATTCCATGTACAGGGTGCGTCATGTAAAAATAGAACACCTGGATTATTTGCCAGACCTTGAAAAAAACGTCAATCAACAGACTTTTAGTTTCATCATATTTCTCTTCTTGAACGGTATATCTTTCCTTTCTGACACTTTTTCCTGTCTTCAACATTAACAGAAATATTTAGGTGTTTTGTTTTACGTGACTTATTCTGTATAGTTTAACAATTTAAAACCGTAGTTAGAGCAATGTGTTCTAGGAGGCAAAGAATTTTTAAGTACAAATGAAACTTACAATTAGTCGAAATCGAGTTTTTGTAAGTATGATACACCAAAAAACATCTTATACATCTTCTAATAATAATTTCTACTTAAATGGATATTAAAAATTCTTGATTTTTTCTTATTCCAATCAATTTAAAAAATTCAGATTTTAAAATTTATCTCTTTACAATTTTATGCTTGAATTTCTCTCTCTCCCTCTTTCTCTCTCTCTCTGTTCTGACTAGATCTATTTAAAAAGTACGCTGCAACTTTTCTGTTCCACTTACGTGTGAAGCTTCAATTGTGCTAGCATTAAGTTATTACTAGAGAAATCATAAGTGTCACTATTTCTATAAAGAATTTCTGCTTAAATTCTTCAACTATAATTTGAAAAATTGTGCTCATAAATTGTGCCTTCGCAATGCCCCTTGAACACTATCAATTTATAAATCAAAGATTTACATTCCGGTTAAGAAAAGTTGCTATTGGTTGGCAATTTGTAAATAGTAGGCTAGAGAAAAAGATCTATGAATACGGATGTCATTCTAATATAAGCTCATGTACTTCTTCAAATGAAAGAAGAAATGTGAAAGTATATAAAGCATTCGTTCAAATAAGGTATTTTGCCTCTGCAAAGAAACTTTATAATCTTTTGTATAGTTAATTGTCTGTTCGAACATCAAAGATCTATTTTTAGTAATATAGCACTTATAATAAGGTAATGCAATAATTTGTAAGTCTTTTAAAAGGAAATGTTATATCGTTGATACTTTGAAAATGTGCGACGTAATTAGTTAATAATTCATTCATATACGAAGCAATAATTTAATACTCGTATTTACTTTTTTTCATGTAATTAAGTAAAATAATCGCTTCGCTAAATTAAAAAAAGGCAGATGAAATTACTGAACGATGAAGCATTTTTAAAAGTATTGTCGCAAATTTTCAAATAATACGATAACGAATATAACGTTACTAATATCGTATATAAAAAATGTCTGCTTTATAATAAAACAATAACATAATAATTAACTCGTTTTAACATATGAGCGCATACAACTATGGAATGTATTTTATCATAAAGTTCTCATATCGAATGAAGTTACAATTGTTTATTTAAGTATAACATATCATAATACATATTAAATTATTTGTAAATCAATTTTTTATAAAACTGATTGCTCGTTCGCGTTATCCGTCCGAAAATATATTTATACGACAGCGAAAAGAAAATAGCAGCACTTAACATGCGTTGAACGTATTTTTAAGTTTTATAATCTTTATACAAATAAAATGGTAAAAAGATACTTCACTTATCCTCTTTTATTTTATAAAAGATCCCTCAATAATTGTTTAGAAAATTTCATATACTGAAATATATTGTTGAAGTTCGTGCTTTTAATAATTTTGTACATGTAACAGCTCTGCTTTAATTACATACTTTCAATACTGTATTTTATATTTCTGAGAAATTTCTGGAATAGATTTACGTTAATTTTGGGTGGAAATTTGGATTTGGATTATTCGAAACAGCTGTAATTATTTTCGAAGCAATCTTTAATATAGCAACATAGTCAGTCTTACAATAATAAGCCAAAAATACAATCTATATATCGAGCTTCTGGAGGACGGGCGAAAAATGATTTCTGTTTTCCTTCGTGAAACGAATTGTAGGACCGAAAAGGATCGAAGAAAGGCCGCATCTCGCGAGAGAGAAGGAAAACACGTGACCATTTCGCCCGAACTCTTGAGGCGAATTTTACAATTTTACATATAATTATATGGTGTATCACGTTGCAAAACTGTAGGTCCTGTTCTCCCACGATGCAGGTGTCGACAAACGAAAGAACGTTAAGGGAGAAAAGAATGTATATGGACCGCGTTCTCTTCGCCGCGGCAACGGAATGATATTTTGTTGGTCCTACTTTCGGTGAACCCTTCATTGAATCAATAGCTGAAAAATTGTAGTCTAACAACGAGCGCAGAAATGTGTCACTATGCCGTTGAAATATTTTCCATCTGATCACTCTATCGGCAACTTCATCATTTATAAAACTGAACATTCAAAAAGATGTATATTTCATTAATAGACTGCGAACATTTATACTCTTACGAGAAATTTAAAGGAAATGTGAAAGTGTACATAATGTAATGTAAAAATGTATAAAATATCTAATGTAAAGCATTAGTTGTAACATTTAATGGACGAAACAGATCTTCGCTTAAGTTAACATATAAAAACGTGAATCTGTACAAACATTCGCTATCTATTCATTAACAAGCCAATTTGTAAACGTTATATCCAAAAGAAAGTAGTTTGAAGGAATTGAAAATTTTGGGCATGGTAAATGTCCGTTGAAAAGATATCAGTGAGACGAGGGTTTGCTTCGAGTACACATTTCTGAGCTGAATGCGTTACGAGTTTCATCACAAATGAACCGACCGATCTCCACGACGCCGATTCTCCTCGATCCACTCGATTCTCAAAGGCGGAGACGAACGCTGAAACTCTATCACAAGGAGTTCCAGTTTTCTGGAATTTAAAGCGCACGAGAAAGAGTCGTACGCGTTCGCAGAGATACGTGCGCTGAAAATACATCAAACGGTGCAAGATAACGTCGACTTGGAACAAAATTGTAAAGCAGAGATCCGAGGGGATGTCCCTGTAATTAAGGCCCGACCATCGAGGCTTCTATCGATGTAATTCCATGAATTATTTTCCATAAATTGCTATCTCGATGACTATCTAATACATATTTCTTTCCTTACTTACGTAGATACGTATGATTTAAATGCCGATGACGGATTACTTTATGAGAAAACAGACTAACTTTCCCCTCCTTGGTATTATCAGCACAATAATAGAAAACACGGAGTGTTGTTTGCGTATTTTAACAAGGAATATCGTCATAGTGTGACCCGTGTAGAGTTTAGCTAGTAAAGTTCTAACTACGTATAAGATCGTTTTGAAAAAAAATTTTTTTTTTTTTTAATTTTCAAGAATCTTCGTTAAATATCGTCGGACGTTAATTACAAATTACTTTCAGACGCAGATACAATTTCGGACCTAAATTATGACCAGGACAGGGAAAACGATCGATACAAATATATAGGTATATCATAATAGTTATTTGATGAAACATTTAAAGCCTTACATAAAATATACAGTATGATGTGTATCGTCACGCATGTATGATAAAATTGTGTGGTACCTGTGTACGTGTGTTATGTGTGTGTGGTTTTATACCATTTGTTTTTCTCGCACAGAGAATAATTACGTCGCATGTCGAACTTTATCAGAGAGCATGTATATATATATATATATTTATTATACGTGTTCAAAAGACGTCTCAAAATATGCAGCCACGTTCTTCTTACGATCATTTTTTTGGTTTTTTTTTTTTATTATTATTTCTATCTTTTTCCCTTTTTTTCTTTTCGTTAATAGAGCGGTGATTGATATATGTTCTTGAAATTGAGATACAGTATTCCGTGTACTCTTGGTCTGAGACTCGATACGGCAGTAATAGTAGTAATAGTAATAATAATAATTAATAATAATAATTAATAATAATAATATAATAATAATAATTCTTATAAATTCTTACACTTCTTCGTACCGATAGACTCGAAGAATGTTATCGACTTACTTTATTAATTATTTATTCATTTATTTATATTTATATTTATATATATATAATATGTATAGCTCGCCCTCGTCCGCAACTTTTTTTCGTTAATAGTGATCTTTTTTTTATCATATATAGATATATCGGTATACAGAGCTAGTATCAAATTCTAACAGAATCGAGCTACGTAAAAATTGTTCCAACCGTTTCGGAGAGATATGCATTTCACTCTGCATCTACTCGTTCTTTTCAGAGTTATTTTCTTCTCTTTTCATTTCGTTTAATGTATTTTTTGCTCTTAGATTTCTTGCCTTGTTTGTTTCATCATTCTAGATAAATTAGCTCCACCTCATGACATTATTAAAGATCTTGTTTTCACGTCATCGTCGTCATCATCTTCATCATCATCATCATTATTCATTAGGAAATTCATTTGTCGTTGATTCGACAGATCGGTCGCGTTAATGTGTATCTCTTACATTAAATTATACAATAATTAAAGATCTAGAGAAATTCGATCTCGATTGTGAATTTTCTATTTAAAATATACTGATACTCAATTTCTCACAGAATTCACGCATAGAAAATGAAGTATTAGTTTCACACTGTCATTCATTCCACTAAGCACAATTAAAAAGGAATATATTTCGTTACAAAATAAAAGAAATTGATAATTTCAATAAAAATTTAAAAATATTTTTACAGAGCGTTAAAATTCAACTCTAAATATCGATTTAAATAGATATTTGTTTAAAACAAAATTTCATTGCTTATAAATATATAAAAAGTTTATTGAAAACGACGCTATGTTCTTTCTTTTTATTTTAAAATCATGACAACAAAAAAAGATAGCATCATATCGTTGGTGAATCGTTGCAAAAGTTATTTATTTTTCCTTTTCTTGAGCCGTTCACCAATAATTTTCTTTTTTCTCTTTTTTTTTTTTTTTAGGCAGTTAGGCGATTCAGTACTTTCAGTAATGAAAATTAAAAAAAAATTATTTATCTAAGCGAATCCTGGTACACAGAGTGCACAACAAGCTTATTATCCGACTATATTCTTTAGGCTATTGTTAAAGAGGTCTTTAAGTTATATATAATCAATAGTAAAAAAAAGACACGTTCTCGATAAGAAGGAGATTACACGTAAAATGTAACACAGTCGTTTGTTTTCTTTCAGCCTTTTGAGATTCAGGGTTTCATCTAATAAACTTTTTTCCCCTTCTTTATAAAGCTGATTAGATTATCATTGCCATCGTACTCTATTTAAATTACAGTAAATGGTACTATTTTAGTGTGTAAAATGTCACTGCATATATATAATATGTACCTATATTGTATATATGTATTGCAGCAGTAATAGTTCTCGATGCAAGTAGATAAATGTAGCAATCTGTTAGTCAATGCAGAATCATTAGACGACCCGCCTTTTTTATCGTATATATAATTCCACTTTATATTCGATAATTACGAAATATAATGTTTAAAAAATAAAAAATAAAAGAGGAAGTATGAAATTATTAAGAGATCGTCCAATAAGTCTAGCATGTACCAGATTCATTTAGTCTATCATATATGAAAATGAATCGTATGTTTTGGTCAGTGTGAAAAAATAAAAATAATAATTCTTATATTCTGCAAACTACTGTGGACCACGTCAAGATTGATATTGTTTCCTTATATTTGGTTGTATTTTTTTTTTCCTTTTGCTTCCCTTTGGTTCACATACATGAATGAACCTTTACGTGCATTTGCACACCCACTCTTTCACTCGTGAATTCCAAAGAAGAATTCTTTCAGCGCAAACAGACGGAAGGAGAGAGGCATGCAGATGAATTCTGGGGAAACGAGCCTTCTTTTCTCTTTTTTTGGTTGAACTTAACTTAAACTAAATATTTCGAAATCCTTCATTTTCGTTTCTGTTTTTGCTGTCTCGTCTTTTTTTGTTTTCTTTTTCCAAATTGATTCGTCATCTGCATAGCATGATACTTTACGAATATTCGTCACATAATAATCAAGCGTCGTATAGCGCAACAAACGTAGTTGATCTCTGGATAATAAGGAATAATAGAGTACTTATCTGCAAAATTCTTGATCTTCACGGGAGATATCAGTGTTTTACATTTTTTATATATATATGTATTTTTATGTATATACGTATATTAAAATTAGCTAGCGCCGCTAATTCAGCTCGATTCTTTTTCTTTAGAATCTGAAAGCAAACAAAGGAGGCTCGGTCAATCGAAAGGACGCGCGAAATATTTGACTGGACAATTGAATATTTCGTTACTGTTTGCGGGTAACAAAGCGCGCAACGGCAAATAATTTTTTTCCAGGAACGATACAAGCTAGAGAACGTTTTTTTTCTGTTTTTATTTACCGCTATCGGATTTGTCTTCGGATGTTCCATTTGTCAGTTCAGGCTCTTTCTTCTTCTCCCCCTCCTCAGACTCAACGCTCGTCGCTTTCTTCTCTTGGCTTTCTTGGCTGGCCGCCTTTTTATCCTTCGTCTTTCCTTTGGCTGGGGTGGCTGGCTTCGGTTTTGGCTCCAGACTCGGATCCAGCACGATCTTACCAATGTTCTTACGGTCATGCATCTTCTGCATGGCTTCCGGAACGTCCTCCAGAGCCCACGTAGAATCTACCATAGGCTTTATTTGACCATCGTTCCATAAAGCAAACACTCGTTCCACTGCTCGTCGCACGAACGCGTGGCTACCATGTTGATACATCAAGTGGCGCAGATTCAACCCAGACAGAGTTTTATTCTCATCAAACAGTTTGATGGGGGATACCTTGTCTACTTGCCACCACTGTAAAATGATAAACATGAAAGATTTTGAACATTGGTGTAATATATTGTCATATATGAGATAGCCCAAGTCTGTTTTGCGATTAAATGCATTTTCAAAGATATTATAAGGATGAGGTTATAGTGTTGAAATAATTTCATTTATTAGTATATATGTATATATCGTGATTTATTAAAGAGAAAAATAGATGATTTTGAAATATTTATTCCCTAATTTATAATTAAATTACCTAAGGGATTTCTAAAAAGTCTCTCATCCTTATATAAGTACACAATTCCCTTGACTTCGTACCTCTTGGATTAAGCGCGTTTACTGATTAAACTACTGGTCCTATTCATAAATTAGTTACTGCTATTACAAGGAGGAAATAACTTCTTGTACAAGGATGCGCAGAGAAGAAGAAAAAAATAATAAAGTTAAATTTCTGTGACGTACTGATCGCGCCGCCGAGAAGAAGCTTTTAGTCTCTCCGGTGACCACATTACTTGATCCATAAAGGATATATTTCCCCATTGGTTTCAACAAAGCGTAACCCTTGTTGCATTCTTCGCCGCAAAGGCAATCCAGAACGATGTCTACGCCCTCTGGGGAGATCCTGTAGAACAAAATCGAAACGGCTGATAAAGAATCCTATGATATATAAACACACCATGAAGAAAAAAACGATAAATTATAGAGTTCGTTACACACTTCCTGACTTCGTTGCTATAGTCTGTGCCTCGTTCCAAGAGGTGGTCGATGGTGCCAGCTGCTTTCAGGGCTTCGTGCTTTGATTTACTGCACACACCAAAGATGGTCACATCTTTCACGGTCTTGGCCAGCTGGACCACTGCCTGACCCTAAAACAGAATTCAATAAGTGAATACTAATAACTGAAGATAGGAAAAAGGAACTATCCTTCATTAGTACGTTCTAATGATAAATTTGAGATTGGGTATAACAAATACGCGTAAATTTCAGCTTTCTAAAGTATGATTCGAAGAATTATTCAAATGTTGCGTTCCTTATTCAAGACTAAAAAGTCCTCGATTCTAATGTTCACATCTAAATTCCGTGGCCATCGTGTTTCACCGATCTTTCAGAGATCTCTTATCGCCTCTTTTCTCTCGCTAAAGGAAATTTTATTTTCTGTTAACGTCCTTGAACAAAACTCGTTAACTCTATGGGACGAGAATTTTTCACGGTGTAAAGGATATAGCGGCGGGTTATATCTTTTAAAAACTTCAGAAGCGGCGGCCAGGGGCGCGCTTAAATTATTTTTAGTTGCCCGGCTGTTCGTATCGTGTTCACCAAACTCGTAATCCCATTATGGTGGCAGAAGGCAGAAAAAGCGTCTTCTGAAGTCTTTTCATTGCGCGACCGCGAAAGAACAGCCGGGGCAGGACACACGATGGGGAAGAAAAAATTAAAGCGGAGCTGCTGGAGATTTTCTCAACAGAAGCAGCATTCATTATTTCCGAGAATCAAGAGAGCTGACCGCCCTTCTCTCTTCTCTTCTCTCTGCCTCGCCGCTCTGTCCGTTCTGTCGAGAATTCGATACCCAATAACGTTGACCAATCCCAGAGCCTTGAGTGGCGTGGCGAGGGGAACAGAGACAGGGCGATAGGTTCGAAGGGAAGAGAAGCAAGAATTTAAGAAAACGAAAAAATCGAAGAAAAGAGGTAGCAAAAAGGGAAAGAGCGCGGACGAGGGCCAGAATGTTAAGAAGCCACTCTACATTGTACTTCATAACGTAACACACTGCCAACCGTTTAGAAGGAATCTCATTTTCTATCATCGTATTATTCATAATTAAATCGAGGATATTTATGCAATTTCATACTTTTATGAATATAATTAAAAAGAAGACGATCGTAGATAGAAGTTTATTTCACGTACTAAATGTTATAACGAGTGCTTTGGATACTTTACATGTTTTTGCATATTCCGTGCTATGTGGCGTCTTTAGATTTTCACCTAAATGCATAAAAATCCACAGTCTATTTATAACAAATAATATTTGGTTGCCTAGCTAACAATGCACAACAGATTTAAGTAGTTTATACGAGTCAATCTCTTAGAGTAGAGGGTGTTATAAAAGTTTCACGTAAACAGATTAAAAAACATATATAACGTGTTCAAAATTTGTATGATATATCATGTATAAATATCGTACGAATCAATTTCCCTCGTAAGAATACCCCAACAATATCGAAAGATTCCGAAAGATCAAACTTTCTAGAAGTTTCTCAATGTTATAGCAATACACATCCGTTCCAAACGACATTTCCTCAAACCACCACCACCACACCACTACTGTAATATTCTCCACGCATCATCGACAGCAACGAACGTATTTCATGCGGTTAAGTCGAACGAAACGCCGCGAGTATACGAAACCAGTTAGCTCGACAAGAATATACGTAACTAGGGGATGGCAATACAGGGCAAAGGAAAATATGAGCTGATATGGTGTGGTAGTGGCAGCGGCTTCGAAGAAAGAGGAAAAGTCCGACGTGATCGGGAAATGCAATCTCTCAAGTCAAGTGCTTTTTCTAGCTTTCCTCGTCTACGTGACTTGCTTAAATCCTTCTCCGACGATGATACACACGGAAAAGCGTATTTGAGGCACGCGTCGACAATCTCAAGTTTTAATGAAATAACGAGTCCGAACAGATTCCTGTGTCTCTCTTCTTTCACTTTTTTTTTGTCAGAGAACTCAAGCTATTTGAATTTTCCATGTAAAATAACAAATAACGTTTGGCTACTAATTTTTGGGACAAATAATTTTTCTGTATCTTTAAAGCGATATAAGAATATTTGTTTCGGTGGGTTTTATTTTTCGATAAACCGAAGGATGACGTAATAAAGACGCGCGCAGGAATTCGAGTTCAAACTGGTTATCAGAAGCGAATTTCTGGCCTGATTAAAACGGCATTACATAAATACTTCCAATCGAGATGCGGTAGTCCGACAGGATTAGGTAATCATGATCATTGGGTCATCGAAAGATAAATCTGAAATCGATATATCCAAGAATCCTCCCGATACAGCCAGAAAAAACTACATTTATCAAATCGTATCATTCTACATTTACGCCCTTAAACGATATCAGACAATAATTTCTACATCGCTGTCATTTACATCTATTCGTTCGTTCTTTAATAAAACCACGATATTAACCCTGAAGTTGGCACGCTGAGATCTTTCATAATCGTAACAGGATACCGGTTTTGTTTACTGCGTTGCAAACTAATTGCAAGTGGAAAAATTCCTTAACGTTTCTACGCACATTTGAATCCTGAATACTCTAAAACTACATACCAAGTATTTCTTCAACTATTTTACATATCAAGTATTTCCCCGGATTTTATGCAGAATCATTTTACGTATTCAAAATATGTCAAAAAAATTCCCACAACTAAAAGACCGCGATGCGACGTATGTCAGACTCGGATTACGATTAGTTAGGGCCAGCGATTCGGCTCGATATTCTTTTCCTTTGGAATCTGAAAGTTAATAACGTTAATAACAATCCTTCATAACGCGGTCAACTGAAAATCGAACTGGCCACAATACTGGTTCGTGCAAACGGGGCTTAAGAGCCAGCGTACAACACGTGCTGACGGTGGTAGCATGACGGTAGTGGTAACAGTTGTGGTGGTGTGGTCTCAGACGGGCGCGGCCCGTCACGGTGGTCGATGAGAGAACGAAGGGTTGCCAAGCAACCCTCACACCCCTGTCGTTCCGTGCACCAGCGGCGGCAGCATCCCCCGTAGATTTTCGTCGTCTCAACTTCCAACGATGCTGCGCGACGCGTATAGACCAATGGGTGGGGCGGGGTAAAGGGCAGAGTAGAGGGGGGTGGAGTAGAGTAGACTAGACGAGAGAGGGGTTGCGGAGAGAGGGAGGTAGGAGTCGCGGGGGCGACGTAGTTAGCTTCGAATGTAACCTGTTGAGCCGTATTGATCCCGACGTACCTAGTCGACTGCTCCCGCCTTCTCCTTCGACGACATTGAGAGAGAAAGCGTTGCACGGATGTGACTCGAGCAGACTTCGCGAAAGGGGCAGTAACCTTGCATCGTGTCGCGGACTCTCTGTCTCTCTCTATCTCTCTCTCTCTCTCTCTCTCTCTCTCTCTCTCTCTGTCTCTCCCGATGGGTCGTAATTGCCGCGCGATCCCATCCCTCTTCCTTTCGCTTTTCCGAAACGCGATTTTCCCTCGCCGGGAGTAACGACGAGACACGGTGAATGATTTTTTGGACGAATCTTTCTGCGCGTCGAAGATGGGACGTTCATGATGGGAGAATGCTTTTAATTTTCGGATAGAAGTATCTGGTATCGATGGTTCTGATTTTGGTGGGAAAGGCTGTGATAGCTACTTGTACATTGAATTTCTACGAGAAGCTTTGATTTTGCTATCGTGGTAGTCGCAGTATGCGCAAAGTTTTGGTAACTAATCTATGGATAATTTTAATTACTTAAAATTCTAGCTAAGTTTAATTCGTAGCTAAGATCATGTTGTCGAAAGAAGATAGAACAAAACTAAGAAGATAGAACACATGCTATTTTTATTAACACGTTAGAAAATTTCCCCTCTTTTCTCTCTCTTTCAAAAATTGCATTGCAGATCTTTGATAACCAGAAGCTTTTGAAACGTTTAAACAAATATAATTCGTTAACAATGAAAGAAAACGTGAATAATTCTCTTCGATCTTTTTACGTAACGGAACCTAAGTACAAGTAAACAAGTAAACCGCGCAACAAATAATTGCGTATCAACTATACCAATCTATATGATTAACGAGTAGCAAACGATCACTTAACGGTTGCATAAACCGCTTTAACGGCCTAACAATTAATTCGATCATCTTCGATTCTCCAGAGCAAGATTTTACAATGTTTCTTTATCATTTTCTTCCATCGTCTGCGTCTTTGACGCATAGTGCGGTTGTCTCTTGGAACATTTTTCACGTTAGATAATTGTGGCGCTTTTTATCGTTACATCAAAAAGAAGAAACGACTTACCACACCACCGCCGGCGCTGTGAAGCACGAGACTCTTTCCAGGCGTCAAATTGGCCAGTTCGAACAGCAGTATGTAAGCGACGGTGTAGTTCATCGTGATCGCCGCTGCATCGAGGTAACTCATTCCGGCTGGTAGCGCGAAAACGGAGGTGGCCGGCACGGAGACGAGCTCTGCCCACGCCTTGTGATCAGGAAGTGCGACCACTCGATCGCCCACCTGAAAATAAGTAGTCAAATGTTTCCTGTACATTAACTTCATTACTAC
Source organism: Bombus confusus (assembly GCA_014737475.1). Lineage (NCBI taxonomy): Eukaryota > Metazoa > Arthropoda > Insecta > Hymenoptera > Apidae > Bombus > Bombus confusus. The sequence continues at coordinate 4,108,033 of JACXIV010000014.1, forward strand.
CTCTCTTTTTTTCATCTTTAAAATTTGTACTGTCTTCGTACGCTTTTATAAATCAATTTTATTGACCCTGCCGCCGTCCTTGAATTTCCACGTCTCACTCTCGCTTGGCTTACAACCCGGAGGCAGATTTTCAATGTTTTCTTAAAACTGTAGCATTGGCAGGAAAAATTACACTTACATCGATAACGATTCTCTTATATTTTCCAAAAATCTATGAAATTTCCTAACGATAGAAAAATACAATTCCGTTATAAATAACATAAAAAAACATAGCAGGCTCAATACGTATGTTAATACGTATGCCTCTGACGACTCTTTGGTTTAATCAGATGTTTTAAAAATTTCTCATCTGCAGCAACGATCATTTCTGACAAATTTGAAGTTAGAGTTAGGTTTTACATTAGGTTCAGGTCAGGTTATACATTTTATTAAGTTATACGTTAACACGTATAAGTGAATAAATTAGTATCACACGAAGATTATAAACACTATAGATACTTTCACGCGATTTTCAATGATGTAACGTTTTTATAATGATTGGTACGAAGCCCAGTGCACGTAACATATATATAGGTTATGTAACAATTCGGCAATTGAATTTGAAAACCAATTCCATTCGACTTGATAAAAATTTCAGATTCGAGAAATTGTGCTTTATCCCTCTTTCCCGGCAGAACGAAATAGGGATCCACTTCGTATCCCCGGATTTAAAAGGCATCGACCTCCAACTTCCTCGATTTACACCCTCCGTCTAAACCGCGCCCTAAAAGTATATTTTCCAAATTTTCCAAATCTTTTTCCGAGCCTATCACGGTCCAAGAAACATTACAAATTATTATCCTCGCATCACTTCTTCGTCGATCTTCAAATATCTGTACAGAGGGGATAACGCTTGCCATCGTTGCAGCAATAGCGTGATATAACGCATCTCGATAATTCCTTCGAACAGCGATTAACCATCTTCAAATGAGAACCCCTGCGGCGAGGCAGATTATCCCATAAAGAAGCGAGTAAATGAATAAAACAGAGAGAAGGAAGATCGCCACATATAAACCCAACAATGCGAAGAACTCGAGGAAGCGAGCCAGAGGGGAAGGAAAGGTCTGGGTTAGAGGGCGCTGCGTGCTCGAATATTCCATCTCGAAAAGCTTCCCACTTTCACGTATATACTCTCTATACAGGATGTTTCAAAAATAAGTGGCCAAACTTCCGTACCATACTCTACTCCCCCTAAGGAAGAGAAAATGTTACGTAAACATTAGTCTCTGGAAAATCTTCCTCTTCCAGATATAAATACTCCTTATCTGTTTCGAAATTTTACATGCGTATACTGTTTACGCATAACAATGACTCACGAAAACATTCGAACGTTTACCATACGAAATTTCTATACATATACTGTAATTTATCGCGCAAAACATTTTGCAAAGTCAACTTCAAAATTTGAACAGTAGAAAAGAGGTAACTGACGAAGCCTGCTACTATTTGCTTTATTTGTTCGTTTCTCGGTAATAAATAACTTTACGCGTGTAATTTATTTGTCCAAAAACCTGCCGATTTCAGAAGGTAGAAAATGAATTCCAGCCACGTATCCAAACAACGAAATCGGAAGTTTATAAAGAAGCGGAGTTGATCAGTTTGACTCGTATTACGCGTTATTCGTATTATTCGTATTACAAGGTAATATTTCTGAAACATCCTGTACACGCTGTACAGGCTGGCCGGTCGTTTACACGCGCTGCTCGGATATTTGACCCTAAAGCCTTAAACCTGGCATCTTCTCCTCGGTTCTCCCCCTCGTGACCTCGAGGAGTTTCGCGAGTCGCGAAAATAGACCACCCCAAGATGCGAGAGACAGAGAGAAAGGAGGAAGAATAGAGTATGGAGAAAGAAGCGTTTTCCTGCGGCGTCTACCGGAGCCACGGGCTCCAAGAGTACCGTGGGACTCCACCCTTGCGGAAAGATTAGTGGGTGAAAAATTCAAGGACGACGCGATGGGCTGAACGCGGAACGACTATTTCGAGAACGAATTTTCCTTCGGGCGCTTTGCCGCGGGACGTTTTCTGTCTGAGAGTGAAACGATTGCTTTTTCTTGCTTGATGATGAAGACCGGACGCGTTTTTCGTTGAGAAACCTTTTCCCTTTGACGGCTTTTTTTCCTGTGTTTTTTTTTTACCGACTCGAAGGAAATGATGGTCGAGCTTGTAGAAAGAATTCTGTTTGCTTACGAGAACGAAAATATAAATTATGACTGACTGTAACTTCGATTGCGCGTATTTATCATAAAGCGAGTAAAACAGGAACAAATACGTACATACATACATTTTTTTACGTTCCGAATAACAATCGAACGGTTGAAAATCATATAGGTTTGAGTCAAGCTTTTGAGAACCTGGGTTCTCAAATCTGGAGTCCGGAGTCGCGTATTTCAACTTGTCAAGGTATCGTCCCTCTAATCTCGCAGTCAATTAAATTTCAATTCTATTCTCTGTCGGGGTACGTTTCTACGATTTGATAAACGCAGAATATCATTTTATGAAAAATATCAGTGAGCTAATTTATTGCGTTCTAATTCCCAATCCTCTGTGTGTATCTTAATTGTAATTACAGAAATGGAATCTCGATAGAAATTTGTTTCGCCTGCTAAATATTACAGCGAGCGTTCAAGTGCTTTAAATATCGTATATATCTTTGCATGTCGTACATAGATTTTTGGAATCTTAAATTTGCCAAAAGTGCCTCAACAGCCGCGGTCTATCAATCGAGTCATCGCAATCTACTCCTAGTTACTTTTATCGAAAGAAATTTCTCTCTGTCTCGTTAAATACGACAACCAAAAACTGAAACGGTTAATATTTCACGGATAACCACGTGGCGTCCGGGGAAAAACGACCATGGAAGAAAGATGATTCGACGGTATAATAACGTTCGCAAGCGTGACGGCGCTTTTTCCTCAGTGGACACAATATTTTCCATGACACAACGTTGCGTTGGGTCGATGTCGCTGGGAAATATTAGACGTCGTTTCTGTCCGGAGGCAACCATGGAAAAATCGATAGGAATCGGGCCGGCTCAAAGGAATAACTATCGAGACTAGAGTATATTACGTTGCACGTGAAAAGAACGAAAGTACACGCCTCGTTTTTTTCCCTTAACGCAAATTTGCATTTATTATCATATCAAGCGATTCTTGACCCACCCTTTCATACATATTTTAGGGGATTGTTGGTATAGATTATACGGTGCTATGCCACGAATAAAAGAGCTACACACGGATAAATATATCTTTTTAACGCTAACCTTACCAGGCCTGGGTCACATGAACATTTCACTTAAAATTGTACATTCATTGTCATTCCTATTGTTCGTCTAACTTTACGTAAATCCTTCTAGTAACAAAAATTGAGAAATCGACTAATCAGATAATATAAGAATTTACATAAAGTTAGGCGAACAAAAACAATAAGAACGAACGTGCAATTTTAAACTAAATTTTCAAACCGGTCACTTGACCGGGCCTGATAAGGTTAGTGTTAAATCGCTGATGAAAATTTATCTAGTGAAACATTTTTGTTCAAAGCACGAAAGATGTTCCAAATCCATAAACCAAAGAAAAATGTAATTAGAGGTCCGTGCTAATCCGAAGCGGAGACTATGGAAAAATAAATAAATAAAATAAGATAAAATAACCCTTGGTGAAGATTTGCAGACAGTATTTCACCAATTATACGATGAATCGTTTGAAATTCTTCGTTTGACATTGATAAACAAAGATGACGATATTTCGTCGAAGATTTGAATTTGATGGTTCGCAGAATTTGAATAAAACGTTGAGAGTTGAGAATAAGTTAGAGATAACTGCTTTTTAAAGACTCTTTGTCGATAAAACAACTGACAAAGCTGGATGTAAAGTTTTCTGAGTGCGATGTTCCTTGGTTCACTTACTTTAAAGTTCTCCACGCCCTCGCCAACTTGCTCGATGTCACCTGCGCACTCGGATCCCATAATGAAAGGAGTTTTTGGTGGGGAATCGATAGCGCCCTGTCTGGCCATCAGATCTTGGAAATTCAATCCGCTGAAAAGACATACAAATACATTTTATAAAAAAAAAGCTGCTATTAAGGTAAACGCTCTATGTACGCATTAATACAGGTACAATGTTGAAGATAATTCAATGCATTAACAAACTATCTAAGTCTAAATGTCCTAATACTTATGGTTGGCAGTGTACATTTCTTTTTTTTTCTTTTTCTTTTCTTTTTTTTTTGCGATTCCGTAAAACAACCAATTCTGCCAACACGAGCCGCGAGTACGATCGATAATATGGATTAACCGTATGACGCAGGTATAAGTTTTTAGTACTTTGCGACAAACCGACGCTATAGTCGGAATAAAGAAAAAGAAAAAAAGAAAAGAAAAAGAAACGAAGGCTAATTTCGTAAATATATTTTTAGTACAGCTCCTCATAGGTATCATTGTCTTATTGCGACAAGTATACCATATAATTCCAACTAAGATCCTGACAATTATACTATATAACTGTATATTGCTCGCAGATACGTAACTGCCGTATAGTAGATTTATCCTTGATATTCCGAACGATCGAACCTGACGAAGAGACGATAATGCTGCATCGTGCCTAAAATTCTCTGCAATCGTCCTGCATTGTTATTATATTCTATGATAGCATCGGGACAAAAAACTGAAAGTACTGTACCACTTAGCGAAGCTTATCGCATTATGCAGTAACGGGTACTCTAGACACGCGTGCCTGTTCGCTTCTCACGTAATAACGTCGGAAAGGCAGCAATCGATGCAGATAAAATATTCGTGGGCAGTATTCGCGCCGCTTTTCCAGGAAGCAACCTGAACGAGCGGCGTCAGTACTATAGGAAGCACTGATAAAGCATATACCGGCGTTGTTTCACGGTCTCCGACGTGGTCGCCACGAGAGAGACACCGGTTGTGCGTTGCGTGCGACGCCAGGCGTCGGTCTAGGCGTCGTGGCGCCTCGACTTACCCTGCCCGTCTGTCAGTCGCCGCATAGGGTTAAATAGAAGCTCGAAGGTAACCGCACACGTGTATTTATACGTGGCGAAACGGAGGCACAAGTCGCGTGGGACTGCTGCACACGCATCTGAAACGTTCTATTTCAGCCCCTTTTAAAATCCCTTAAGCCGCGTTCGTATTAGTCACGTTATTCTTTATTCTGCGAGTACAGTGGCTACAAAAAGTATTCATACGCGGCTGCGTTTATTATTGCATTTGCATACTAATTTCGTAAGTACTCGTTTGCCCAAGCAAATCGACCTTTTCTTTACCTTAACTTTATTACTTATCCTAACTTCATGTTGAATCGTATTAAGCAAATGGTGAAACTTCTCCACGGATCGTTTGAGACGATCTTTATATTTTTTCTTCATCTTCCACGATTCTTTCAACGGAGTCTTCGCCGAGACTTCTTCCTCGTTAACTCTCCCCTCGTAACAATATCCGTCGAGAATGACGTTTGTTTCTAATAATTTCTGTTCCCAACGTCCATGCGATCGCGGCTTAATGACGCGCAACACTCGCACAGACAGAGGCGGCGTAGTATTTCACCTCACGCGCGTGCATTCACGCGCGGCTCTGTCGCCTCCTCGGGACTCGCACTCGAGACTATCATTCCCCGGAACTCCGGAACTGGAAAAATTCTCTCTCCCTCCGAACAGTCTCTATTTTTATCCTTTACGAGCGTACGCGGGAAAAGAATCGGTATCGACTCGGTTGGCGTGACTGGATTCGAATATGAATGTTTCTCGTTTGTCACGAAACTGCGACCATGTATATTTTAATAAGAGCGAAAGATTCTTTTGATTTCTCTTTGTCGAGATCTCCGATAATATTTATTATCATATACATATATATATATATATATTAATTTCGTGTTAAAATATAGTTCAAGAGACTTAGGAGTTCGCGAAAAAACGAATACCTCTCCCTAGCTTAGGTTAATATTTGACATAGCTGGTACTACCTCCAGGTAGACTGACCTCGCAGACGTAGCTGTCCTTGGCCTCGGAAAAAGCCAAAATTAGAAATGGCACTTAGTAACGCGGAGAAAGAGATTGGAGAACGTTCATACAGAAAGGGAAGTGATGGGAAGTGGCAGAGGTCTGCTGTACAGTTGTCTGGAACGGAAATGGGATAATGCAATTGTCCCTCCTATCAGCGGGGGATTACTCAGTTCTCTACAAATACACTCAGGGATACAGGAATTTTAAGCATGCGAACAGTACACTTGCGCATGCCCCGCCTTTCGTAGCCTGGGCTGTTACTTATCGTTAGCGTTAATACTAATCTAATGCGGCGGAAAAGATATTGAGAAAATCATGGAAATTCCTTGTCGAAAGCATTGTGTTAACAAATTTCATAATATAAATTGACCGAGAGAAAGAATTATAAAGTTCTATTGTTAGTGTAATGTTAGGGCAACTTCCAAAATACGTAATTCCAAGGTAAGTGATTATAGGAGAGAAATCGAATCAAATTGCGCGGGAACATCGAATCCTCCGCTACCATTTCCTCGTCATCCATTCTCTATTTTCTAGGACATCGTTGTTCTGGAAACGAATTTTCAGCGAGTTCTCTGATTACGAGATGTATGATAAAGCTTTATCGATGACCTGTGTGTGTCACATAATTTCCTGGGAATGGCCAGCGCGATGAATCATTGTGCTTGAATCGAGAAATATCACGCAAGAGCGATAATAGACGAGAAAATTGTCATTGTTATCTCAATGAAAAATATTTAAAACAACAGGCCAGGGAATTTCTGTCGAATAATCGTATCGTTCAATGTTATTCTGCTAAAAAAATTCTGTGTAAAAATGTACTTTTATTAGATAATTATTCAAACTCGAACGAATTAAAAGTAACAATAGTTTGGTAACTGATGGTCAGTAATTTTTCACTATTTCAGTTAAATGTAATAATTAAAATCAAGTAATTAATCTCCAAATTATACATTCAACACTGGTTATAATGTAGTATAACGTAGTGCATGTCCTTAAAATATCATATGTCATATATTATATATATTGTATGCATGTATTATGTTCCTGCAAATTACAGTGAGTCATGAATCTGTTGGTCGAGTTATCAAGCGCAACAATACAAGCAGATCTCGTACTACGATTCTATACGTAATTATATATGCGATTATGTATACAAAAAATGACAACTAAAACTTTTCTTTGTTTGTCTCGACTACGTAAAAATCACGTCAGAGTTTGCCTTATGTCCTGTACAAAAAAGTAGAAGTAAATTTTATATTCTAATAGATTCACGAGTAATTCTGACACGATCACTCATCGGACATTTTAATTAAATTCCTAGAAGTTTCTTCAATAATAAAACATTCTTTCTGCTTGGAAAAATTCATTCTATCGATACACGTTAGATTTCCGTGTCATTTAGTAAAAGCCTCGCGTCTATGATGAAAGCAGCATTCAAGATGAAAGCGGCTTGATCGCAACGAATCATGAAACGCAATAATTTCACCCGCTAAAGTTATCGACAGCGAGGAAATAGCATCGAGTTACGTTTCACTTTGTTGCGGATTTAATGGATTTCACGAGACCAACTTCATTTTCTCAATTTATGAATCGAACGAACTGCAGCCGATAAAAAAAGTCATAAATTTCATATTTCATGCTTCGATTCTCATCCGATACGAAAGAATATTGGAAATAAAAACATATCCACGTCAAAAGTGGCAGCACTGTTTCCGTTTCCACCAATGTGGATACTTCTATGTAGACAGAACGATACAAGTTAATCCTTCAGCGAACATACACACAGAAAGACATCATGGGTAAATATTCTATCGAGTAGAACAAACATGGCGGATCCACTAACGTCTCGTCGCAAAGAAACGAATATACGCGCTCGAACGAAAAAAATCCCCCCTCTTATTTCTTCGTGTAACTTGATCTGTCAATATTACAAAGTTAAAAGAATGGAACAAAGAAAATGGTATGAAAAGAAGATAGTAAGAAACTGCACTGTTTGAAACAATAAGAGAATCGCTACTATGAACAATTTTATTCTAATCAAGCGAACAAGAGGAAGATTCTTAAGGAAAGACGCATAGACGACTACTATGATACGTGATCTTCTAATTATCATTTTGATACTGAATATAGTTACGTCTAATGATGTAGTTTTGGATTATGTACAATGGAAATGCTGCTTAATGCGTCATTATCACCGACAACCGGACAAATTGTACGTGATTCAAAGCCGATCGCGTGACACAAAACATTTTCATTCACTGGAAGACGCTTAATCGGCCATTACATTCCATATGATTTATCGCTTGTTGTTTTCAATCGCTCGACGATTCAGATTTGAAATATGCTGATTTCGTACATTGACTCACGAAGGTATTTGATATAGAGAGCTTAACGTAGAAAACTATCATGTATACGTATATTATCCGAGTTATACAATACATGTTAAGATTTTATTAACATATGCGATGAGACATTGTCGTGATTGTATTGGTAAAATTTGGAATCAATCCGAAAATCTATATAGAAGTAATAAGACATTCACAGCAAACATGAACTTGATAAAAAATATTAATATAAAGTATGAATTGTTCTTGAATATATATAATAAACAATTCCAGAAAGCTTTACCGATATAATCATAATAATTGAGTTTTATTATAGTACTAATGAAATTTCAAAATGTTCCGTACAGTACACATAATATATATTGATAAAAGGCTCCTGTGAATGTTCAAATATTTGCGTGGGTCACTGTATATTTCGCGAATTATAATCATCATAATTCAAAATTAATTCAAACAATATTTTGACAAATATTCATTCGTTTCAGCTCGTAAGAATTAATTACGCTAGAAAGCTGTACAGGTGTAGACCAATTTTGCAAGAGTTCTAAAATTTTGCAATCCAACGATTTGCTTCCTGCGTTTCATAACGAGGAACAGTTATTTTCCTTCGCTTTTTGTATAATTGCCAGACAATTTCTGGAGCGTAACACGAATCGCATACCGGAATTCAACCGAAGATGGAATTCAGCGCTAAATCGAACGGGAATATCAAAATACCAAATATAGTTACTGAATGATAAGATACGAGAGTACCCTGCATTTTAGTTGATGCGTGGTTCGGTTCAAGAAACTCGTAATCAGTGAACTAGTATGTTAATTCTTACAGAATACTTTTAAGATTCTTATAATCGATAGAAACAAGCCTTTATATTAAAACGTAGTTGATGATGCTTCTATATACTCGTTTATTTTATTTGTCATATTTATCTATATATAATTATTTAAATCTTCGAACTAATTTTTCAAATTTAGTTTAGTTTATATTAAATCATAACGAATGATATGAAATACGAGTGATAGAATAACCTAACATACATATTATATCATATATATTATCGGAATAGTCTATCATATATCACGATAGAATTATGTATTATAATTTTCAAATTCTCATTATAACCGTTTATAAAGCTTCGGTTACCAATGCACGTGTCATTTACACGAATGCTACAGTTAACCATTAAAAACGGATCTGTTCTGTTCTGATATTAAAATCGAAACGAGTTCCCAGCAAAGGGCGAAAGGGAAAGGTTCCAGGAGTTACGGGACTACTACGTGAGGCACGATTCGCGATCGCTTAATTCCTTTAAATTGCATGGAATTGAGGGGAATAATTTTCTCCATTCTTGGCACCGACCAATTGTACGGGAGGAAGAACGGCGACCATCGTGGACGACGACATGCAACAACGCACCCCAGGGTCACGCACACCATGTGCGGGAATAAAAGAAGACAGCTAGAGGACTCAGAGAAAGGGAAACTATAGGACGGAGGGGAACAGAAAGCGAAAGGGATGGAGAGTGCGAGGAGGACGAACGAAAAGGGAGCGAAGAAGTAAAAACATAAAACAAAGAAGTTGAAGAAAATAGAGAGGGTAGAAACGGAGAGAAAGTTGAAAAGAGAACAAGTATAGAGCTCTTCGAGCACTTGAGAAAACCGATGATACTAACCTTCTTATTATTAAGCGTATAGTCAAAATAGATCCACAAAATAAAAACTTATAGATTGCCGTAGATTAATCAAATCGGTATTATTAATCATTGGCATTATTAAACCTTCGTCCTTCGAACTGCAGTTCAACTCGACTTTCGACCATCGAATCCTCTCAGCGCCGCGATCCCTCTACAAACCAGACCGTGAGAGAACGCACTGAACCGAGAGGAAGCACGCGTAAGTGTGCGTGAAGGGACAAGTATAAAAGAGAAACGAAAATATAAAAGAGAGTAAGTACGACGAAGAGCGCGAGAGACTTATATACGCGGTGACAAGACCCGTGTATTAACAAGAGATCGCATGAACATGGATAAACCTGTATAAAAAAATATGTAGAAGAAAAAGAAACGACTGGATATCGTTTATGCGAAGCAGTATCGCCCAGTCATTTCAATCGCTATTACGCATTGTTACGTGATAGATGGCAGTCGGATAGGTTTACCTGCAGGAGGAGCGTGGTCGTCGGTCGTTCAATCGATCGACAGGGAAGACATCGAGGCGCCTGCGAAACCATAACCTCCAAGCGAAATCGCATGCACGAATCTCGCGTGACTTGACACACACACACACACACCGAAGTGAAGTTGATTCAACATGCGGCGAAAGTGCAGTCCGGTTGTCTGACGATGTTCATGTTGGTACCGCAATTTCTGCCTACAGGTTTTGGTTAGGTTAATACTCGCACGGCTAGCAATGAATCCTTTTAAACTTTAGACCGAGGAATTAGTTTGTTACGAGACTAAGATTTCTGGTTTCCTTAAATATTTCGTGAGTGATCACATTCCATCGACGTTTTCAAGATAAGATCCGGATTAGCAGATAAGACAGGTTAATTTATGTAAATACGTATTATATGTGTGTATGCAGTCGAAATCCGAATAAGTGTATACAAGTGTCAAAAAGAAACTTTTGATACAGATTTCTGAAAAGACTCTTTCTTACTGAATTCGTTAATACGAATATTGATCCAAGAATGCAAAGATTTGTCATTAAAGCTAGCAATCAATGGAGGTTATAGGGAAATAGAAAAAGAAAGTCCACCTATAGCTTAACATAAGCGTAATTGCATAAATAATAATAAATATTAGAATTACAAAATGTGGGTCTAAAAAGGAGCCAGCGGTGGTCGTGCGAGTGTTACAGAAAAATACGATGTGCGTTGGTTTTCACAGGAGCAGCCAACATCGTGGCACCGGATGAAAATTAAAACACGTTTATTAAAACATGTTCGAATCGATTCGACATATCCTCCTCATCGTCTAATTTCTTTCCAACGAACGTCGTTTATCTTCCCGCGCGGAGAGACACGAGTCGTTTATCTCGTCACGCGTTTGCATCTGCTATAAATAAATGTCCGATCAAACATCGATGCAATACTATTAATGACTTTATACTTCAAAACATTACCCAATTTTTCCGATTTTCTGCAATATTACCGTGATGAATAATTGAAATAAATTGCTAATTACGTCGGAGATGACCTTCGTTACCAATGCCCATTGATAACGTTCATTGGGTCCAATGTAAGTTCGATTATAGAATTTCAGAAATTCTTTGTAATACTTCTCATTAAATTAAAATTGACCAACGTTTTCTTGTTCTTAAGTCATCACCGTGGGACTTATGGTCAGTATGACGTTAACCCATGACAATTAATATGCTTCTAAGTAGGAACGCATTACCCCCAATTATCGCTGCTAAGACTTCCATACAGCTTCCTTAAGCGTTTGTAAGAAATAAAACGATGATAATTTTCAGTCTACTCTATACTCATCATCAGCAAGGAACTATAAACTATAATTGAAAACATTCTGCCACATTGATTTTATAGAAAAAAAAAAAAATTTTAAGCGTCACTTTCTATGCAAAATCGAAGTAAATTTCAACTTCTTAATGACATGCTATTTGATCTAGAATAAGATATTGCTGGTCATGTGGCGTGTGCCAGGCATAGCGGGGTTTATGCGGCATTGTTGTAAGTAGTATAATTATTGGTGCAAAGGGACAAAATACGACTAGTATTTCAGGAGTGGAACACGCACCTAGTCGCAGAACAGGCTGCGGCAATCTTCGGCCAAATGAAGCATACACCAGACGTCTTGATGACGTATGAGGCGTCCAACGATTTGTTTACGAGTCACTCTCCAATCAGAACTATTTGTTTTCGTGTTGTGTTCGGCGCAGATTGACGAACAATCCTCAACATTTTTATCAACCAACTAAATTGCGACGAAACGATCATGAACCATAATCTACGAGTTCTTTACAGCAAACGATGGACCATTATTATTCTAAATAATTCTTCTAGCATAGTATGTATATACAAAAATAGTATTTTAACATTCGAATTAATTTGCGCAAAACAATCTATAATTCAATGTTCCATCGACATTTCAACGATATCAGTTAGAAAACATTTTAACGTAGGGTAGTGGAAAAGAAATTTTGGAAATTTAACGACCCACGAGATGTCATGATTTCTTGTAGGTCACCATCGCGCGTGGAAATAATGGAAAAACACGAGGCACAGAAACAGCATGGAAAACATATCAACAAGCAATAATTATTTTGCACGATAGATGACCCCGCCGTCATCATGGAGTTATCAATTGTTTTCAAACTGGGCGAGAATACTGATACAGAAGCTCTTTGTTATTTTTTATCGTCTTCGTTGCAACCACCATATGTGCGCGAGTCTCGATCAAGACGAATCGCTTCGTAAGGGGTGGTTTCCCTACCCTTTTCTATGCACCAGGCATTGACCTCGATGAATGTCGAAGCCCGCGATAACATGTGCCACATTTCTGAAGGGAATTAATTGAAACCAAGATAAAATGAACGGATAACAAATTGACCTTTACGAGAAAACTCTAGAAAACTGTCATAATTGTCAGTCACACAGAATCATGAAAGTCGATACATATGGGAAATATTTACGAATATATTAGATATATTAGAGAAACTTTTTTGAAATTTCAATAAAACTACTCAGATTAAATCGGTGAAGTTGGAAACGAAACAAAATGTACGAAGACAAAGTTACGAAATATGTATTTATAGAAGAAGCGTACGTTTCAATTATCGTACGAATTAGTCAATTATCCAGTATTAGATTCATAAGAATTTATTAGATTATTAAATTTACATAGATTTAGGTAGATTTATTTCGTATATTTCAAGCACAATTTCTAAAAGCATGGTTTGTCCTTCATGCCCTTAATGTCAATTTCCATGAGCTCTTCTCTGGCTATCAGAGGGACACCCATCAATCCTCATTCCCACAAGTTCCTGCCTAACCATCGATTCCTTCAAATAGATCAATCCTGTCCACAATTGAAACCCTCACGTGGTTCATCGTCTCCCCTCTGCATGCCTTACTGCATTTGTATTCGACTATACAACGTGGTATATCACTAGTAGCGTATACGTACTATGCCAGACCAAAAGAGGGGAAGGTTAATTTGCTCTCGGGCACAGCTTGGACACAGAACTGAAAATAGATCCTTCATCCTAACACCAAATGTGTCTTTGCTTTCAAAGGACACAGGAAGCTGGGGAACAAAATTTTTACTTCCTACTGTTTCCTTTTCTATTTCCACTATTCCCGCGATCTACATACAACTGCTATTAAGTGCTTCTTCGAATTTTATACAGGATTATTGTTGCTACTGATCGGCAAGTGGTGGCCATCTTTGAACGAGAATATTGATCAGAGTAGTCAGCAGGCAAACAAAAGAATTCCAACATAGTAAATCGATAAGCCACTTCCGTTTCGCTTTGCACTCTTCGGATGTAACGTTTGTCCTTGAATACTTTTCCCTTCTAGATTAGGCAATCTACGTTTTTAGGTTACTTTGGTTTCTAGTCCACGATTCGAATGAGGTTAATTACGTAGTTAGGCCTATTGTAGGTGATAGTCATTTTCGAATACTAAAGACAGGGAGAAAGAATTTGTCGCGACCTGAATAGGCCAATTGATTAGAGCAGTCCACCGGGAAACGAAAGATCCGGGTTTGGATCCAGGGGTTCGGTTAATTCGTCGTATGCTATATGTATCGTTTCTTCTGTGGCTGGTGAGCTCTACATATTACAAAATCAGTTTATAACGATAGTTAGAAAGAGAGAAGATAAAGTTCAATGTCCTGTCTTTGAGCTAAAAGCTGCAATATGCTACATACTTTGACAGTTTAATTATAAACAGCTGTATGTTATATCAATGCTAATATGTTAACATATGGTAGCACGTATTACAAAGAACATCTATTCAATGGAAATATACGTGCTGACGTTTAATAAGAGAGTAGATTAACAAATTCTATCCGAACAATATGTGTCCAGCTTAAATAGACAACGAATGGACATGGTCCACCAGCGATGGAAGATTACGAGCAAAGGGAAAAGCGGAAATCATGTGCCAGCGCGTAAATCATCCGTGAACACGCTGCATTACGTCTAATTACACGGGACACTTACTTTCCTCTGATCCTGAACATGAGAAATACACGAGTTAATGTCAAAATTTAACAGCACCGTCAAATATTTCTATAATTAAACAAGGACAGCTAAATGTTTAAAAGATATTTATTTTAAAGATATCCGAGATAAATGATTAATTTTCATACTATTATCGGCTACATAACATTAAAGATTATACAAAGGTTAACTACGAAGAATAATGTAAATAAATTACTAATTTTAATATAAATTTATAATTACTATATTTAATATAAGGTTAATATTAAATATTATTATAAATATATTAATAATTTTGAGGTTGTTAATCGTACGGGGAATAATGGAAGCGGTAAATTTTTTAAATGTTTCCATTATTGGAACGTTTATATATTTCATAGGTATAATCTATTAGAACACCCGGTACATGACTGACCAGATGTAGACACGAAGAATTGAAACGGTAAGAACAGCTGCGGTTCCAAACGCGAGCTGTTATTGTTTTTCTGACTCATGAGTGGCAATAACGGAATGTCAACAGAAGTGTCGCTTCTGTTCGACCGCGAACTATTTTCCGACGTACTTTCAAAGCGACTGTGTTTGACAGCCTTTAAGAAGAACCATTATTTCACAGTATATTACCGATCAGTAATATCTATGGTAGACAGTAGAGTTACATGTTCCGCGAAATACAAATCCCCTACAAGTTAAGAAATTGTTGACAGAAGAAGAAAGATATGAATTCGAAAGATAGGAAAGATAGAAACGACATAACCTATCGTTCGACGGAAGCTTTAAATTCTATCAACCACTATTTTATCATGATATCGTTTGATATTAATTTTTAAATTGAAATTGTAACGTACAATCTTTAATTTATTTTTGACAAGAAATAACGATTTTTGGGGACAATATTTTTTTACAAATACAAAGGGATCAATATCGTAGAAAATAATTTATATCCGACTGAAAGAGCATTTGCTGAATCTGGAAGTTCAGTCTGAAGAGTGGGGTACAGCTGTAATAGGGGTAGGGGGTTCATGGTGTTCCATGAATTTTGTGCGCATGCATCCGTAATCCGTGTGCATTGCGTCTGTAGGTGTTTTTGCGTTTGTGTGTGTGTGTGTGTGTGTGTGTGTGGGAGGGGATGTAGGAAATACGGGTGTGGTTCGATCAATACGAACATCCCATGGATCCATCGGTGCGTGCCTCACACAGGTATACGTTTGTTTGAGGTGATTCACCTCGAATTGTGGCTGTCTCTAAAAGTTATTTCACTTTAAAATCCTACTTTTAACTGCTTATCATTACGTAAAATATATATCTTCGCGAGTTAAGAAATCTTTAAGATAAAATTGCAACTCTTAGTATCTACTGTACTCAAATATCGATAATAGCAATAACATTGATAGAAGTCAATTTTTCCAATAACTATTGTAACTATTATATCGTATTGTATTGTGATCAACAGAAGACGGTAATAAATTTTGAGGTTAAAAGACAGTTTTCGAATATATTACGATTATGATCCTATTTACTACATTCTGGAAATTATTAACAACTTTATTATTACAAAGGAAGAAATGTAACGAACAGATGTTCGAGAGAGTTATTTTTAAACCTAACCTATAGGACGTGCTCGTGTAGATCTCGCGCAGAAAAATCGTCAGTAAAACCCGACGGAAATGAGGCTTGCACGGAGAAGAGATTACGGTATATCGACTGTTGAATGGTATCCGTTCAGTTTCCCATAGCCTCGATATTAAGACCTCGTTAATGTGATAAAGCCGGTTAGCCAGATATAATGGCGCCTTTCATTAAGCACGTTGAAAGGTTGCTTGGTAAAGTTGGTTTACAAATACCGAATATACATATATTCCTGATCATCTCCTATCGTGTAATCTAATATATACGTTTTGTCATGTGTATTGTGAGACATAAAGCGAGTTACGCGCGCGACTAGTTTCAGTATTTCGTTTGAACAACAAAATTAAGTGTTCCTATAAGTACTTAAATGTATTAAGGCGAGTACATGTTGGCATAACTTTCTTTCGCTATTTTATACATATATCATAATATGTAACGAAGTATATGATTTTATTATATGAACGAACATATGCATATGTAATATGTATATATAAATAAAAGTTATAAAAGTTTTCTGTATTTAAACATTTGAGGACTTCATCTTACTGAGTGAATCTAGTATTCTAACGTTTCTCAATTAACAAAAATTGTATATGTTTAGTTTTATCATTAAACGTATACAATCCTAATTCCATTTTTCTTCTTTCATTATGTTTAATTATTACACAACGCAATTTCGTAAGAGTGAAAGGGGATTAATTTTGCAATAAATCTAAAGTACTTTTCAAGCAAGTACTTGCGATAGCAACAGGAGAAATTGTAGTACACGCTGTCACAGACCCGGAATTAGGAAGGTCGAGTAGCGTTTGCTCAACTGGTATTCAAATATTAGATCGACAAATATTAGGTATACTGCTGTTTATTCGCGTAAAAAGCGTACACTGACCCACAATTTCAGGTCGTTGTAATTTATCGAACACAAAAGTCTCCATGTAGGTACACTTTATGAAAGAAAATTACTTCTATTAAAACGTATGTATTAACCATAATATTAATTACGCAAACTATATACATATATATATAAAATATCATGTAGAAAAAGAAATGTAAAATGTAAAGAGTAGAATTAGAAAACAATTTGTGATTTCAAGAGAACTTGTCATAATTGACTTAATATCGATTAAAAAAACTTTTATTCTGCGAATAAAATAAGAAATACCTGGCCTGTGACGTTAGAAACAATTTTAATTTTATGTCTTCAGAATGTTGTCCCTATGGATCGGCTCGATATCGCTGAGAATATTTTTTAAGAAAAAAAAAACGCGATTTCGAGAATCGGTTACCCTGGAACGAATCCAGCAGCGATTCACGAGTTCTCTCGCAACGAACTTTAAACAATAGGTTTATACGCGTGGAAACTACACGCTCTAATCTGCTTATTGTAATCCACTCGTGAGAGCGAGCAAGCGCGATTTCAAACTGATTTACCAGGCGCACTAGTTACGGATCGATTTCTTCCGCGAAGGTCTGTCAGGATCAACGCTTCGTGTGAATGTTAATTAGATGATGAAACCGTAGAAATTTCCCATTTTACGAGATATGTCGAAATATTCACAGTTATCCGTATCATTTACCTTCTAAGTAAAGTTATATTATACAGGCTGTTAATAATGAAATAACGACTAAAGTATGTGAAATTGAACGCAGGAGCCGAAAGATGGCACAAAGTATACGATAAAACATTCCTCGCGTTCAAAATAATATACTTTCAATTTTTATTGAATTTTCTTTATCGAAAATCCACAAAATAGAAGACAAAGTAACGATATTAAAATATGTATCGACAAAACGTCTGTATCATTCCCGTTTCATCGTGTGAAACGGTTATGAGCATATGCACAGTGTAACTGAGGATCACAGAGATTGCTGTCTGAATCACACGCTTCACTTGTGACACACAACCTGGGCCGGAACACGATAGGTAATGTAGGTATGCGCACGCACGGTCACACCGTGGAAAATTGCATCTTAGAAAAGCACGCGGATGAATTATCGTATTATACTAATTCACTGTCCGACGATGCTTTGCGCATATAGAGTATACACCTCCAGAAACGTGGTTCATCACCGTATTAACATTTTCAACCGGAAAATAGTACGGACGAAAGCGAGAAAAAGTTTCATGCGGAACGATACCAGTTTGTATACCTCTCGCGTACTGCTCTAATGAAATTTACGACGTTATTTGTTATTCGTGTTTCCGCACATAATGCAAACGTACTAGGATATTTCCTTTATGTACGTGCTTGTAAGTTTGCTCCCTCCCCCCTCTGCTTTTCTTTTTTCTGATTATGGGAGCACGTTTGATGGAGTTTGAGAGAAAGCAACGATCGTAGGCGTGGAAATGCGTTCAGGTCGAATTGTAGCAAGTAGATTAAGGATACTTACGCGTATATAGTAAATTTAAATATGCAGAACTGTGCAAGTTATACGTAATATGTAAAATTATACGAAGTATCTGAGGTATCGATTATAATAATTAGAATTTAGAAGATGAAACAAATCCTTACGTAGGTTCTATACAGAAAAGAGGGAAAGAATCGAGACATTAAAAATCCCGCACGTGTAAATAAAATTTATCTTATCGCTGATTCGACTGATTCGCTAGAACTTTCGCTGGCATAATCGAGCGCGATACCGACCCACGATTGGTAAAATTCGTTTTTATCGCGATTTACAACGGAGAGAAACTTGGTGCACTTAGAAAGCGCAGTGGCGTAAAAAACGTAGAAAACTAATCAACGCAACAACCGACAAAAGTTTCTTTCGCGTCGTCATCGATTCTTCGAAAAGCTAACTTAAGCAATGTTTTAGGCTGGTTTAAGGTGAAATTATTTTAGTGGTAGAACTTATGCAAAATAAGAAGAAGAAATCTATAATCTTAATTGGATATAAATTAAAAAAAAAATTACCAAATAAAAAAAATTACTAGACTTAAAATAGCGCTATATAATGTTATTAGGAGTATACTCTACATAATACCGTGAAATTTGTATAAATCCGATGAATATGAATCCGATGAACTGTCGATCAATCATTTCCCAACTTTATAGCGGTGACTCATATGTGCAAGTGATCCCCATACCACAATTTCTCATAGTTTATTCCCCTTTATCTGCTGACAATCTTACGTGTACAATTTATAGAAAGAACGGTCGTAAAATTTATCGAGTCTACTTCTCAGAATGTCTTCCAAATTAACCTCTTTCATGATTCTGTACATTTTTCTTTGAACTACGTAACCTTAATTTATCAAATTCTTCGTTTCTTTATAATTGAAAGAAATAAGATAATAAGAATAGAAAAAATAAAGAGGAGGAAGAAACGAAACTGTTCATTTTCTCTCGAGAAGGGTACCCTGTCTAATTTTTACCCTTCCCGCATCTAATGAACTACTCGTAAATTATTTCATGTATATTATTGAAAATTAAATATCGCAACTTTATATAACATAAATCGTTTTCTATGCGCTTTCAGAATTTTGTTGCTAAAAATAAAAGAACACATAATTATGAAACATAGAATATGGATAAAACATAGAATATGGAATAAAACATAGAATATGGATAATAACAATACTCATAACTATATATAGATAGTTTTTAAAAGTTATTGACGAATAGACTGTTGCTGATGAGAGTGAATCAGCAATGCTGATAATCCAGCCCGTAAATATTTCTTCTACGTTACATTTATTTTTATATTAATTATATTATTCCTAACAAATACTCGTTATGCTGCAACAAATACGCATTTCAATTCCTCTCGTTGGTTGCCAGCTAACGATCATTGGCGCTTGCGGAGATGGGAAATTTTCAAATGAGAGCTGAATTGTCCGCAGTCTCGATCGCTAATGTCTACGCGTCAGAGACGAGACGTTTCTCTACGCAGGCATGCCAACTTGATGACCAACGCTTGGAACGCTTTGAATTTTCATCCCCTTTCAAATTACTTTAGCGTACTCAATCTTTGTAGACAATTCCTAACGCTCGTTAAAACACAAAGCTTCTACCAAATCGCTGCATATGTGAACAACAACTGTCCTGATAGGCAACATCATATAAACGAATATTTGTTCCATACTGAAAATTTAATACTTAATAATAATTTATTACTTTAGAGAGTGAAATTACCGTTACTAAGCCAAGTATGTAAGCTCGTTATAATTCCTCCAAAAAGAGTATCCATTTGCTCATTAAGAAATAATCAAGAGTACTTTCGATAATTCTCGTTGACAAACATTTTTTAAAGGCAATCGAATTACCTAGAGTGGCCCGGATTTCTCTCCCAGCGATTTCAAGAGAGACACTCTGGGCGCGTCGCGCGCATACGCAGGGGTGCCAGCAGCAGCGTGTAACGAACGTCTGTAGTCGTGCAGACAAATTCATTCGAGCAAGCATTGGCAGCGTGATATCTTTCTATGGGGGCTATTTTCTCATCAATCCCAATCGCTTTTATGAAACGTGACTCACGCGTGAAAAGGTCCGCACGCCTTTGGCGAATCCGATTCTCCCCCTATATTCGCTATCCTTCTCTACTACTCTCTCTTTCTGTTACATATTATGTACATACTATGGTCACTCGGAGAAGAGAAAAAAAACAAGCTTCTCGAGCTACAGCTATCTACAAATAGGAGAAAGAGCCGTATATACTCAGGACTGTTTTTTTCATGGTCAAGAATTCTGGATACCTAACCTTCACTATTTGGAACAGAGTTTCAGGCGTTAGCATCCCCTTACATCGTTACCCCGTTACCATGGTGCGGAAACGTTAGCGATACGGCTTTGTATAGAAAAGAAATTTTTCAGAAAATCAGTTTGTGAAGTACTTATTACTCAATTATTCGGCGAAGAAAAAATCTGTCTTTGTTAGTATATTCAGTTAGTTAATAGATATTTCAAAAGTAGTAATCTTTTGGCAAGACAGTAACGTAGAATATGATCATGTTCAGTCACGATATGTGAGAAATTGAAAAAGAATGAAATGGAAAGTGAATATTGTTATCGGTTGTTATCAGAATTTCCCTATCGACAGAGCAGCGATCTTATGAATATCGACGAGTAGCAATTGACGTTTGAATTATTTAAGCAAACTTGTTTCGAGTGGTCTGTTAATATTATAAGCTGTTTTGCGAGAAATAGGCTTTATAAGCTAAGAACAGAGCTTTATGTAAAATACAATATGTAATAATAAATCAAAGAAAGCAAAGAAAGTAGGATTCGATACGTTGAACAGATCTTTTGCATCTCCGTAACGCCATCATTGATTAGAGTTCTGCGTAAGTGGTCGTGCGAATTTTACGAACATATGTGGCTTCCTAAAAAACGAAGTTTCGCGAACGAACTCAGTCTTTTATATAATTGCACGAAAGAAAAGAAAATATAAAAATATGAAGAATTTTTAGAGAACTTTCGATGTGAAACATTTTTGTCTTTTTATAATCGTAAAAAAATTGAAGTACCTTACAGCGTACATTGTAAGGTACGGGAGATAGCGCTGGTTTATCGCTTGCAAATTAGTCGTAATATCCGCACGCCATTTGTAACGCTACGGTGACACGAGTACGATCGCGGAGAATGCAAAAAGGGTTAAAAATGTAAGTAACGAAGAAAGTGAAATTTATTAGAAAAAAGTAACAGGGTATTAAAAGTGGTCAAAATCTTGGATTCTTGCAATTGTAATTCACTTATGCGAATAATATCAGTTAGATGAGATAAGAAAAATACATATTTTAGGCAATTGACTTGAAATAGAAAATTATCAATTATTCGACTATTTAGCGAAAGAAAAATCTGTTTTCTTTTACAGTTAAGTCAATGTTCTTTAGATTTTGGAAATCTCTAATAAAATATACATAATTACGAAATAATTAAAAACAATCCTGCTTCGAATTACATTATTCTTATTAAATAGTATTCTATTGAATAATTATCTTAATAAATACCTTACTTTCATAATAATTATTCTAGAACAAACCAACGCTATGTACCGCATAATGTGTAAACGCAATGCAGGAACTAAATATTCCCGAATATCCCTTATATGTCGTAGTTAAGTACATGCATTAACGGCATGGTTAGCTATCTAATAATCCTTTTTCCCACGTCCGAATTAATGGATCGTACATAGAGCTATCAGACGCGGTTTTCCAAAGGCTGACTACTTCCGATGCAATACATAGCCATAACCATAATAACATTTTAATTTTGTTCGATTCATTTTCCTATGTACGTATATGTATACTAAAATGTGTGCACATATACATACGAACATGTACATAGCAACACGATCGAACTTCTCAATGTGAATGGAAAAGATAGATGAATAAGACAAAACTGTAGCCTGCGATGCTCAACAAAGTTGCAGGCAGTTAAACGGCTTATCAAACTCCGTTTCGCGTACTGCGGACGCATACACGGACATTAAACACATGGATAAGTATTCTATAAATGTAACTGCCTGTTTAGCCCACAGACTGCACCGTGTTCTGACGACTGACGAATGCTGCTGTTAATATTTTTTCCTCACGACCACGGTGCATAATTTTTTATGATGCGCAACTTTCAATACATCGGTTAGATGCACGTACGTTGTTTTCTCGAAAAAGTGGCATCGATATTCTTCTTCTATATGAATATCTTCAAAAAGTAGTGATTTCTTTATACTATATTGGATTTCTTTGAAATTAATTTTATTCTTAATCCAGAAATATTCTTCGATTGTTCAACTGTAAAAGTATTCTTTACATTCTTCCTTTGAAAATAGGAAGAAGCATAGACAGCATATCTTCAATAGAAAAATCAAAAGGAGAAATAATTTTAGAAGCGAATTATACTTTGAAGAAATATTCGTTAAAAAATTTACCAAATATTATTTAATTTTTCATTTACGTATAGTAAATTATAAATAATATATCGTATAAAGTATTAAACAAAATTCAACGAAGTATCGAAGTAAGGAATAAATCTTGTTTAGAAATTGATTGTATATTAAAGTGACCTTGTACCAAGAAATGCTTAGGACATAATTTTAAACTAAACGAGTGGAACATGTACGCATGCGAAACCATTAAATGTTTTTATTAAAATTCCTCCGCATCCGTTATAAAATTACTCATCCGCTTCGTAACGTAGCAATGAAATTCTAATTACCAACGACTCGGGGAGCAGATACCACGCCTTAAATTTCAAAGATGCAGTGGTATTGTAACGGTCTGTTCGCTAGGAGATCGGAACCTCGACACTATATTTTCTATTTTGTTTTCTTCCGGGCGATTCACCTTGGTTGAAACGAATAACAAACTAGCGAAACGTATTTCGAGTTGTATCTACATAATACACGTATTATGGATTATAAAGTTTAGGTTTACTTGAAAATTTTTCGACAACGAACAATTATTATCAGTCACTGGTATAAGGCTAAAGAAATAAAGAAAAGATACTCTGTACGTGTTAATACGGGTCTCTGGTTAGCAAAACCAACCATATTTAGCGGCCTTTAACTGCTTTATATTCAAACAGGATAAGAGACGCTATCAAAATGTCGCTTGATTCCGTTAACGTCACATTAATCTTAATTAACTTCCTTTACTTTTCATCTGATTCACACGAATTTATTGATAGAATGAAAAAATTGTTAATACGTGTCTCTTGATTTTACGTCAGAACTATCTACGACTAAAGTAAACATACAAAGGGAATAAAAGTAAAAAGTACGCGAAAAAAGATATATAGTACAAGGAAGAAATCAAACCTCTGTTTGCTATATAGGTTATAAGAAATCATTCGAGAGATTCAAAAAATCTACTGCTATAAATCTACCAAACTTTTACGAAGAATTATAAACTATGAAACTTTAGTCAGATTAGAAGTTCTAATATTAACTGTCGCGTTATTCGTATTTTATTGCAAATTTTATATAGTAGTACTACGTTAACCAACCAGGATTCTGCTTTGTTAGCTAACTGTCATTATGTCTACCATTTCTTGCAACTGATTTTTTAGAGTTGCCCTTTTGTATTAGGTTGAAGAGGCAAATATATCGAGTGTCCTTTCTGGTGAACTTCCAAGAAATATATTCTCCCTCTATAATGGGCCAGAATAGTGTCAACTATGGTCACTTAGAGAAGCACTACTATACAGAGATCTGCATCGGAGTCAGATCATTAAACTGTCCGATCAATTGACTATTAAACTATTCGATCAATTGGAAATAAATAAACTGTGGATTTTTATGCATTTATGGGAAATATGAGGACGCAGAATTGCACAAAATGTACATAATATGAAAAATATATAAAATAATATAAAAATATATAAAATATCCAAAACACAGTACTCTTTATAACTCTTTATAGATAAAACGATTTCCCACTGAGGTTCTACCTTTTTAATGATATTCTCAAAAAATATGAATTTCCATAGAAATCTGCATTCTAGTACTATATATAGATGATAGAAAAATACGTGCATACAGATTAGGATAAAACTTACCATGCTTTGACTCGAATGAGGACCTCCCCCTCGGCGAGGGTGGGCTCGGGCTTCCTCAAAGCCTTGACACTTTTCAATCCGCCGAAACCATTCAGTACAATAGCCCGCATGTCCTTCGGCTCTGGCGTGGATTTCTCCTCGCCGTTCTCCTTCGGTTTATTATCACCGTCGCCATTCTCCTCGACTTTCTTTTCTTCTTCTTTGCTTTCCTTTGGCTCTTCTTTCTCTTGCTTCGACGGCGTCGCTTCCTGAGGTGGCTTTTCACCCTCGGCGCTCGGGCTTGTCTCGTTCTTGTCCTCTGCCATTTTTCCTCTCGATTTCTTTCGCTCTACTCAAAAACGTAGCTCTATCGCTCCTTTTTCTCGCTAGAAGCGCGTAACTTCTTTTTCAATAGAACAACCACGAAGGGTTCTTTGTCTTTGTATTAATAATTAATGAAAAAACAGACAGGAGTAAGAAAGAAGGAAAATTCCTCGATGAGTCCTCTCTCTCTCTCTCTGTATCCCTACCGCGTTAATCAAGACCGCTAGCACGTTTACACCCGACGAGAGCCAACGTTGTTCTGCGCAATTTTCCGCCACAGTGGCAGGGAACGTTTGGTGCCGGCTACGCCGGCCGGTGACGCGCGCGGTGTTGCCGTTGCTTAGCAACCGCGCGCCCCTTACAATCAACCAATCAGAATATAGCTGCGCGTCCCACCGTTCACCGCTACGTTAAACTACATTGCGCATAGTACGACAGGTGCCGCGAGTCGCGGAACATTGGTGTTCGCGATTAAAAAGTAGTTCCCCTCCTCTGGGTAAATTTGCATTAACCCACGCATCTTCGACTACGATTTTCGAATCGATCGATTCGATGCTTGTCATGCATCCTTTTTAACATGTTAGCTGCCATGGTGGTCATCGATAGACTAAGGATGCTTATGCAAATCAAAATTTTTATGAATACAACTAAAAAAATGATATTTAGATAGAGATTTGTTAAACGTCATAATTCAACATGTTTTATGGGATATTTTATGTATATTTTTGTATCTTATATGCATTTTGTGCATTTTTGCATCTTCAAATTTCCTATAAATGCATAAAAATTCGTATTCTAGTCATCGGTGAGCCGTGTTACTAAATTTTTTGGAATCATTAAAATAAAATAAATTTTCTGGACTAGCAAATTTTCAACAATGTGAATGACTCAGATAACATTGACAGAAAAAAGTGCGCAAGTGCGACATAATATTTTTCAAAAATTAAATCTGATGGCATAGTATATTTCAATTTATTATGACTTCCAGGGCAAAATATATATAATTCGCATGGCTGTCAACGCTTAGTGATAAATGACACAGGGATGATAATAAATTGACAAGATTGAACCATGTTAAATAAACAATCTTTGACGATAAGATCGAATAAATGTTTTTATCTTCTAGGTGAACTTCCTCGTTTTACATTAGTTATGTATTGTACTCGAAACCTGTTTTGCAAAACAGCACGATATCATTTACCATAATCTAACAATAACTGATGTTTGATCATGAGACTCTACCATCATAGATTATTATAGTATAATGTTGCATGCGAACAGAAGAAAAAATACGAACAAATTCGTGTTCTCATTGATCATGGTATCGAGGTCATTACTGAGAGATATTGTATATTATGTCTGATTATAAGGTGTGGCCAATCGATAGTGATTGTTATTTTCTTTAAATGAGTGCTTTTTGCTATAATGTTCGTAGTAAAGCCATGAACAACTTACTCCGTACGAGATCGATGATTAATATTAGTAGATATGTAAAAGTAGACATGAAGGTGGCTAAAATGAATAAAATCAATTATCTGCATAATTGAGGTATATCGTTAAAAATGGAATTATGCGAATTAAATATTTCAATTAATTATTCCAATAACGAATTCAGGATTAAACGAACGCTTCTCGAATAGAAAATGCAATTGAAACGTTAGAGAGAGAGAGAGAGAGAGAGAGAGAGAGAGGGAGGGAGGGAGAGAGAGAGGGAGAGAGAGAGAGAGAGAGAGTTACGCGTGGAAATTAATTCGATACTACAGAAAGGCATAAAGTTTGAGGGATACGCCTTTGTATCGTGAATCACTAACGCAGATACGTCGAAGAAAAGTGGTTTCTTTCACGTTGATAGCTAATTGCGTCGTCAAAGAACAATGGAGAATGAGCGATGCATATATATTCACGATATTTGAAAACAAGCTTCGAATTGTATTCGTGAATTATCGATTAGTTTGAAGCATGTGCCATTGTCCCACGAAAATGAAGTATAAAGATTCATTTTTACCATAAACATAAAAACAATAAACATGAAATTAAGTTTTTACTTTATTATTTGCCATTACAATAGGTTAGAATTAACCTGTAAAAAGCATGAAAAGTAAGAGTTATTATATAATTACGTAGAAAATTTTTATTCAGGAAATAAAAACTGTTGTTACTTGAACAAAAAATCTATTATGATTTTAAAGATAAATTACCTATAGATTAGAGTTGACATAATTTATTTAGCATTAATGAAATGGCAATTTAATGCAATATGCAGTCTTAGGCACGGAAATTATTATTCGTTTTATTCGAGATTCTCCTTTCTGACTGGCAGACAAGAAAGTAGTGCCAGCAGACGACGCCCGAATTGTACTTGTATCCTTGCGCCACGTACGCTATGCATTACATCGAATATAGATATAGGCACAATCATTTTTCTTTGAATACGTTTATCGAAATGTAAATACTTGTTACCTTTTCCATGTCCTTTATATATTTCTTTCACTATATCTAATGAAATTAAAACAATATGATCTATACTTTTAAATGGGTGGGGATATTATACGAGAGCATTTTATATTCTTCCTTCATTAACCAATCTTTTTCCAATGTTTACGTATCATTAAGAGACACATTACTGTACCTAAAATGAAATTATATTTTGAATAATGTATAAACATCAATTGAGAAAAATATTTATAATGGTCTACAATTCAGTTAACAAAGTTATCGATCACTAGCTCTGGTAGTATTGAACGTGTTTTACAGTTCCCTTTGTTTTCCATTATCATTTATGATTTTTTTATTGTATATTATCGGTTGTACCTGTCCTTAACAAAAGGTTGACAAATATACATATATATCTTCTTTTTTAATTATTATTTTTCGTCCCTTAGCTTTGTTAACCCAGTTTTAGCATATTTTTATAGATACTACTTCTAATAGAATTGCAAGTATAAAACTCTAAGGCAATGCATCAGCTATCGTTTGAATTTCCGAAACAATAGGACCGAGTAATGAGAATTGTGCATGGGTGCAATGAGGATGTGCTGATTGGGATGAATAGCTCATATTGTCGGGAGAGCCAAAAGCACCCAGGAGCCTGTGTATAGAAGCTCTCTGATCATTATAAAATGCCTTGTCTGGTATTCTTCATTGTACTACGCTTACACTTTGTTGCGTGTTACAAAGATAAGGTATTAGTTTCATTTACTTTATGAGACTATAAAGACCAGTGTTAATCATGCGGATAATTTAATTATTCAAAAGTAGAAAATATTTTAAATTATTAATTGGAAACAAAAATAAAATCTTAGCCATTAATTTTGTGTAATCGATGTAATCGATGCTAATCTGTTTTTCCTCTTATCAATGTATAAGACACTTATTTTTATACCTTTCCCGGCAACAATGAACGACAGTCTTTTTTTATCTTTAATCGGTCTTTCACAGATCGATATATTCTATCGTTTCCGATATATTTTATTCTCTGCAAGTTTCACATTAATTTATATGCCAGAATTTAAATATAAAACGATATATGTTAAAAAGAAACTGTAAGTAATATAAATATAATATTATCTAATAAGAATTATTATAAAATTGAATTATCGTTCATATCAAATCACCATGTATTTCTCTAACTTACAAGATAACGAATAATATAAACTACGCTAAAATAATACGAATGTTAGTAAACAAACAATTAGTATTCCTTTAAAAAGATTAAAATATTCATGATATACAATATGTGCACCTACATGTAAATGTTGGTTATCGTGAAAGTTTTTAGGTTAAATTACATTCGCTAGGTGCAACACTTTATTTATTATCATAATAGAACTTTCGGAAACTAATGTGCTAATAATAAAATAATTATTGTGTAGTTTGAAAAATATATATATACACAACAATAACAATAAACGATAAAACTTGTATCTTGTATTTCATGAAAGAAGAAACTCCACAAATTCTTCAGCACATCAGCACATCAGCACATTAGCACATATGTACATCAGCTGATTCTCCCACCCTTTCGTTTTCCAACAGACAGTGTACTCGAATCGACACAGACTAGATAATAGAATTGGCTACGTCGACGCACTGTTTTTCTAACATTGTCTACAAAGAAATCATCGTATTCGAACAACAACAGCACCGTAAAAGCTAATGGCAAATCATGAAATTGTCAGATCGAAAAGGTACGAATCAAACTATTTTAAATGTCTTCTCCTTCATTATTGTCAATCACATTATTATTTTTTTCTTAGTTCAAACTGATTGATTTTTCCATGTGTTTCTATGACATCAAACACACAGCGTCGTTCAGAATTTATTATAATTTCATTATCATGATTGCATCATCTTCCGTGTTCAAGATTTAAATTAAAAAGTCTCGACGCGCGTTTCAATGTTGGCAATAGAAATTATCATTGTAATTAATAGATTTATATTATAGATAACCGCACACATAGAAGTATTTTGAAACATTACATAGATGTATAGAAAGAAAAATGAATATGGAAGTCAAAGAATTAAAAATATTATGTTGGGTTGCATTTCAAGGTCACGCGCCAAACAATTTTAGCACGAAGAATCATAACCAAAGAAATATGTAGTTAATCCGATTTCAAGTTATATTTTACGTACAAGCACGTAGGTAATTTCTTTCGTAATTTACGCATTACAAGTCTTCAAAATTGATACTACACAGATCTCACGTTTAACATGCTTGTCAGGATTTATTATATAACATGAGGCAATTTTTCAAGTTCAGTGTCATTTAAATCGTAACGTCACATTTGTAAAACTACATTGTAACAGTATCGAAAAAAAAACAAAATACAATGATACGTGATCAATGGTACGTACCGTGTGAAAATTACGTTAAATTAAAGTCCTTTTTATTATTATTCTATTTTTAATAATTCATATTATTTTTATGTAAAAAATACTGTTATAAAAATGTAATTTTATAAATATGTAATGCATGATATAATGTAAAATTTATGAAAGATTTAGTAAAGTTTATTGTTTATTTATAAAAAACATTTTTTATTCATGAATAATAAATCTTTTTTTATTCATCAGCTGGTTTTGGGAATGGTTTAGCTGGTCTGGCTCATCTTCAGCTATGTTACGTTCTGTTGAGAAAAAAATTCTTTCTTGTAAGTTACTTAAATTATTTATTTCTCATTTAATATTTATATAGCAAAGTAGATTTACAACCTAACAGTATAATTTCAAATAGAATAATGATTATTTGATTTAACAATTACTGTATTTTGATGATATAGGTTTGAAAACTGCATATCGAGGATGGTATGTGGACATAGGACCAGTTGTAGGAACATCAGATAAAATATGGACCATTTCCTTAAATGAAGAATCACCAAACACACCAATTGTTCTGTTGCATGGTTTAGGGGCAGGTGTAGCATTATGGTGTTTAAATCTTGATGCTTTGGCTTCACAGAGACCAGTGTATGCCATTGATATATTAGGTAAAAACAGAAGGAAATTATAGATCTCTTAAAAATCTTATTACATATAATAGATATAAATCTTCAATTTTATCCAATTATTTTTCAAAGTAAGCTGTTCAGAGATATACTTTGTTCTTGAATAAAGTAGCTATCATGTATGACTCATAGATGACTAAGATTGAACTTTGGAATTATATATAAATTGTGACACAAATGATGTTGCATATTTTTCAAACAGCGATAGTTGGTATCGCTGTATTTATTCACCTATAAGATTTATATCTATTTTATCATATAATCACAAATTAGTGTTAAATTGATTTGTTGATCTATAGTGAACAATTATGTTTTTATGTATTTCATGTTTTATGTAAAACGTTTAATTCTTGCTATCCAGGTTTTGGTAGAAGTAGTCGTCCTGTTTTTAGTAATGAAGCACAAGTAGCTGAGAGTCAACTAGTTCGTTCCATAGAAGAATGGCGGAGGGAGATGCAGTTAGAGAAATTTGTGCTGTTAGGTCATTCAATGGGCGGTTTCCTTGCAGCATCATATAGTATGCAATATCCTGAAAGAATAAAACATCTGATTCTTGCCGATCCTTGGGGATTCCCTGAAAGACCTGTAGAACGAATTTCCAGAGCTCCTATGTGGGTAAAAGTTATAGCATATATAATGGAACCATTAAACCCACTATGGCCAGTGAGAGTAGCTGGCCCATTTGGTTAGTACTTATTTTATCATATTTTCATATACCAATTTTTTAGATGTAAAATTTTGTACTATTGGTATATATAGTAGCATGTAATATATACTCGAGTTTGTATAAAATATGTAGTATTTTATAGTATATAAAATGTTATTTCTTTTAGGGCAGTGGTTAATTGAAAAAACAAGGCCAGATATAGTAAAAAAATTTGCACCTGTATTAAAGGATGATACTGCTGTAATTTCACAGTATTTGCATCAGTGTAATGCCCAAACACCATCGTAAGTATTTAAAATCTTTAAACATAGAATAAATTTTTAAATTCACACAGATTTTGAAGTCTTACATTCTTAACTTCATTGAATGAATTTTTCATATATGAATTTTTAAATATAAAATGTAAAAGTTAAATTTTCACATGTCTAATGAAAAGTGGTGAGAGTGCATTTCATGCAATGATGCAACATTTTGGTTGGGCCAAAAATCCTATTGTTAGGAGAATGGATAAACTAAGTCCAGATATTCCCATAACTCTGTTGTATGGTAGTCGATCTTGGGTCGATAATTCATCTTGGGAAACACTTAAACAAGCTAGAGCATTGTCATATATTAATGTTCAGGTAAGAACATAAAGAAGAAGATATAAAGATCTAGAAAGAATTTCGAGAACGAATTATGAATTTCAAGTTATTTCAATGGTGTATTTTGATTGATTATAGGCTATAACAGGAGCAGGACATCATGTTTATGCTGATAAAAGTGAAATTTTCAATAAATATGTATTAGAAGCATGCAATCTAAGTGATTCGATACCCCATTTAACAGTATCAGATATTCGTTCAAACATTAAAAATATAAATGAACAACAAATTCCACTTATTTTAACAAACGAGGAAGTTGACTCTAAAACCGTTCAGGAACAGGAATTGAACACGCCACAAACGCGATCTAGTTGAAGTTTAGTATAAAATTTTATTGTTAAATCATATTCTATTGACTTTAATATGCATTCGAATGAATTGCATGATTTATGTGATTTAGATTAGGTATACATGTACTGCAGTATATCAAACAAGAATCACGTGTTGATTAATATTATTGTACAATTTAATTTCTAATTTATGTTTTACTTTGTTAATTTTATAATTTATAGTTTGTTGAATTATTTCAAGGACAACAGTACTCAATTCTTAGTTTAAGTTTATTATCCCACCACCTACGTTTCCGAAAATTAGTTGAATGTTGGAGTATAGGATTTTTGTACAAATTTCAATTTCTTGCCATGATTATAGATATGATAAAATAAATAATAAATATTGAAAGAGAGAATAACAGTACATGTGCGGAATTATTTAAATACTTGAGATTAATCACAAACAAAACATAATAAATCAGAATCAAATCGAGTCAATGGGATCAATCATTTGGGCGAATATTTCAAATAAGTCATGTTATGGGCCTTACAGAAGGAAGTTGTATTGTACATTGTGCACAAATGTAACATAAAATAAAATGAACTGTGGGAAAATAAATATCATTAACATTGGTTTATTAATATTTGTACAAAACAAATTTTCTATACTAACTGTTTATATGCTATCGATTCCCTATTACTGTTTTCTGTAATAATCAATGTCTTTATCATAATTGTCAAAATCATCATAATTGTTCTCTGTAAAATCATCATAATCATTTCCAAGATCATCATTGTCACTTTGTTCTTCAGAATCATAAATAGAATTATCTACTCGATATTTCTTCATTTTCTTTCTCTGTTCTTTTCGTCTTTGATTTAAAAATTGCTTGAACTCATTCTGTTGTTCCTCGCTAGTTACAAAACTTGGGCTATTTTGCATATTTAATGTAGAATATGAATTCAAGGATGGTATATTTTCTGTTTGTTTTATCATACATTTTTTTGATTTATTTAATGAGGATTTTATCTGCAAAAGAGAGAAATATTCTTAAATATTATATTAATATTCATAGCTATTGTATACATGTACGTAATATACCTTAGACATAATTTGGAAATGATCTAATCCAAATACATCATGTTTCATTACTGGTAAAGTAATACTAAAGTTATCATTTTCAACATTCTGTACATTTTGATTAACACCAGAGGATTCAGAGGCTGTAATGGTCTGATGTATAGCATCTGGATATGGACTAGATACATGATCTTCCCCAAAGTCCATAATCTTCAATTTTTGTTCTATTTCCCTTAAAATACTTATACCTTTACATCTGACAAATTGAATAGGAGGTACAACCCCTATAACACGAAGTTGGGACAATTCATGTCTCAATTGAAAAGCACATTTTTGCAAAAGTTCTTCTATGTCAGAATTGTT
Organism: Bombus confusus; assembly: GCA_014737475.1. Taxonomy (NCBI): domain Eukaryota; kingdom Metazoa; phylum Arthropoda; class Insecta; order Hymenoptera; family Apidae; genus Bombus; species Bombus confusus. The sequence goes on from JACXIV010000014.1 coordinate 4,141,575, forward strand.
AACATTATTATCTATCCAAAATACATTAATGAGTTTAAAATCTGCAGTTACTTTAACATGAGAAATCTCTATATCCTTATTTAGAATCTCAGGAACTATCTCTCCTGTTGACATTAAATCTGTAATATACTTCATAAAAACCTTATTTAGAACATTCATCCTTCGCACTGTATGTATAGAAAGTTTATTTGTTGAAGTTGCATGTGCATGAGGATTTATGTAATCTTCGATTGACCCCCTGTTTACAAATTAAAAAATCACCATTTAGATAAAAGAAGATTAAGAAATAATAAATAAAATCTACATCTGCTTAGAAAATGCAGTGTACTACCTTTTTGATTTGTTTTTATTTATAATTTTATTCATAACTTGAGCTTGTTTCACTATATTATATTTTGTGCTGTCAGTAAAAATGCATCGAAAAATTTGTTTTACTGTTGATATTTCCATATTTTGTATTTTGTTGTGAAGATGTATTTTTCGTGACACAATACGATATTGTATTGAAAACGTGTGTTTTATTTTAGGAGACACAAAATTATTGACCTTTTTGCTTGCAATGTCGTAGTTTTCGATGTTCTAACCTAAAAAATAAATTTTAAGGTGCTGAATCTATTGCTGGTTCAAAAATTATGCATATATAAAATCGAGCCACTTTAGCGTACTTAACAGGTTATTTTGATGTCATATTGGCTTCTAACCATGATTCAACCAATGAATGTTATCGCGGACTATGGTAATATATAACCGACCGTGCGGTTCATCTACCTTATGCGGGATGCACCGCTTTCTTTAAATAGCTTATTGCTAATAGAAGCATATACAAGAGTGGGATTTAATCATGTGCGATGGAAAGACGTGCCACACACGTCGAGATGCTTCTGTACTGGAACGCCAGCGACGTGTTACGCACGTCGTCAAACGATTATTGCAGAAAGAAAAATGACATGCGTGGCACGTCAACTGTTAATGAAATTCTTTACCGAGACAGTTTCTGCTTGCACTTCATCGTGTAAAGTTATTAGTATTGACACCAGACTGTAAAATGGAAAGCGATAGTGAAGCCAGTGATATTATTTGCACAAATAAAAGGAGAAGACAAGACAATGTAGAATCTGACAGCGATTTAGTAGAAATTGCTTTTCCACTTCGGAATCGGCGTAGAATTACATCTGACGACGAGCAAGAAGTTCAGAATGAGAATAGGGAAAGAAATGTTTCATCCCAGGAATGTATGTGGAAAGACACGGAAAATATAACTAAAGTATCGGGATATTCGAGAATATCTAAAATAAATACTCTAGTTGGGCAAAATGTCACAGCTTTGCAAACGACAAGTGGAGTATTAGCGGAAGACTTTTGGAAAATTATTGTCACAGAAACCAATCGTTACGCTAGTCAAACACTCCAAAATGAAAACCGCAAATTACGAAAGTTTGAAAACATTTGGCGTGACATCAATATAGATGAAGTACATGCCTATTTTGCTTTGTCCATTTTGATGTCGCAAGTCAAAAAACCAACTGTGCAGTCATATTGGTCAAAAAGAAGCGTAATCGAGACACCAATATTTCGAAAAATAATACCGTATTGGAGATTTGCCCAAATTTCACGCTTTTTGCACTTTACTGACGAAGAAGTTACAAAGATAATGAACATCGTTTTGGAATACAATGAAGATATGGGTGGAGTGGATCTGCAAGACAGTTATTTGTCGTCTTTTAAATTAATGAAAAAATATGTTAAAAGTTGTAAAAAAAGATTTTTTCACATAGCAGATATGGCACTGTTCAATTCTTATATTTTATATTGCAAAAAAATGGAAACAACAAAATGTAAAAAGTATTCTTTTTCGAAGTTTCGAATCGATGTAGCCGAACAAATTTTAGAAACTGTATGTCTTCCTGATTACCAAAAACGTGGAAGGATATCTGCTGGGAACGCTCCGGATCGCTTACAAGCGAAGCAATGGAGACATTTCCCAAGAAATATACCGCCTACAAACGCCAAAAAAAATCCACAACGGAGGTGTGTAGTGTGCGTTAAACATAAAAAACGGAGTGAAACTACGTGGGAGTGTAAAAAATGTCTTGTAGCGTTACATATTCCAAATTGTTTTGAAAAATATCACACTCTGCAATATTATTAATAAATAAATTTAGTATTCCTACATATTTAATTTTATCATCAGTTTATGCGTCTTTTTTTTTTTCTTCTGGAACCCCTGAACGCTGCCTGAACGCGCCCCGAAGTGATTTGCACTCGACTGTTCTGGCATACGCAACCGTGAATTTCTTTGTACCGCAAGTAGTTAACTATTTTATAGAGAAAACTTCAAGAAATATATAAATAATTTTTTCAAATTTTAAAAAACGCGAACTTGAAATAGAATTTGCAAAATAAAAATTTCTTTATAATTTCCAATAACATAACATATTTTTTAATTATGCGATAATTATTTTTCAATACGATAAAAATTTATTTAGAATGAGCGATCGTTCCCAATTAAAACAAAAACAAGTTTACTCAATAGCATAAATAGTTTCCGAGATAAAAATTCAAATGTACAACCCATTTTTCCAAAGATGGGCAAAGATCGCAAAATTCAAAAACTTATATTTCTTAAACGATTTCGAGACGAGTAAAACGATGAATTAAACCTTCTCTAATTTCACGTGAACTACATCATATTCCATTTGGAATAAAGGTCCAGATATCGAGGGAAGAAAGTGATCTATTTAGCGTGAAATCACCTTTTGTTTTATATTACTAAGGTTAGAGAAAAGTCATGCGATCAATCTTCTAATTTTCTAACCTATAAATGTCTGAATATTAATTTGTTTTTACATAACCGAGTTACCTTTAATTGTCACTAATGTTCATTATATTAGATTAAAAATATTATAAATGAAAAGGAAAAATATAACTATTATAGATTTCTTTATATTTTTAAGAATATTTTTGATATGTAAAATTTTTAATAAAATAATTAAATTGCAGATGTATATTTATAAAAAGTTTAAGTGTCTAAAACTTTACAGAATGTACGTAATATGTAAAAATATGTAAAATATTCAAAGTATTTGTTATAATATTTTGAGGATGAAACATATCTGCATTTAAATACCATTTCCTTAGTCATGTTTATCAAAATATGTTTTTGCATAAAGATTCACAGTAATATTAGAGCAGATGTAACATATAAAATTTTCGCCTTTTATTTTTCTAATTTACTTTCGAATTACAATACTATGTACACATAAACTATTTAATTATTATATGCCAATAAAACTCTTTACAATTTCTTTTTTATCTAAAAGAAGTCATTAGAGGAACTGCCATATGTTTGTTATGAGAAGCAAAATCTCTTCCTCATCGAACTATATTGTTCTAGCTCGAAAATTTTGCAAATACACTATTTATGTTATACACTGTCATGCGTAATAACGTACTGAAAATATTGTTATTACAATCGCGTAACAACTTCTGTTCGAGATAATCGACTCGTTTTTTACTTACAAATTTTTTACAAGATTGTTCCGCATTCATGAAAAATTTCTTGGACATATGAGAGCTTTTTTTTTAAACCCTAAGTCATTTAAATATCGATCTAATCTTAATAATAACATTATCTGTAATTTAATATGTATTGTTTGACAATAAAAAGACAAATTTAATGAGATCAAATGTAAAATTTGAAAAAAAAAAAAAAAGAAAAAGAACGCTTACATCTTAACATTACGCACCTAGTTAGGTGTGATCGGAAATTGAAAAAGTCTCAGTTCACGAAACAAACGAAATCTCCGAGACACGCGAATAACTTATTATAATCGAAAGATCAAACAATATATATATGTATACATCAAATGATCGTACATTTAATTAAATATCACCCAGATCGTATTTGCATGCTTTGAGCACTCGACTGCCTTTGTAGCATGCTTAAATCTACTGGTAAAATAAAATTTCTTTAACGTCTACGACCGTAACTCTTACAAATTCATCATATATTATATATAAGTTAATATATATAATTTTAAAGATAGTACATAGCTTGATTAAAATATCACTGATTAGCGATATCAATAAAAGTCAGAATCATTTCCAGTGTAACACGAAAATCGAACGATTCATTCATAATAATCAATCGATAGACACGTAATATATGTTTTTCGTATCTTCTCTATTAACATGTGATATTGTAATAATGGAATACTTACATAACGAAAATATAATATTTAAAATTAAACTATATCTAAGGAAGAAGTGCTAAGAAAATGCCCAAATTAACTTTTTTTACATCCCAGAATTATTCCCTTTGAAACAATGCTTAAAATAACTTTGTTTCAATTAAATTCATTGAAATAATGAAAAAAGCGCACTGGAAATAAAACTCTGGCTTTACTTAATATAACATTACTGTATTCCTACGTACGATCAGTTATTACACTGCCTTTTCCTCTGTTTCTAACATGATCATACCTGAGAACATTTCGAGCGAACATTTCATTCATTTTAAGCCACACAGCCAAGAAACAAAAATTCGACTTCAAAATGGTTGTTCCTATTTGTTTGATTTTTAATTAATTACTTTTTATTCAATGGGAACGAAGACGTCTCAAAAAAAAAGTTTTCCTTTCGTTACCCATATTTTCAATAAGTTATTTTAACGTTCAATTAAATTTTCTTATTGATTTTGCGTACGTCGTTCGCCAATTATGTTTTCCAATTTACGCGCAACAAATGTAGTTGTTTTTTTGATCGGGGATGGTCCTCCCTCTGACATCTCCACGTCAGTATCATCCGTTAAAAGTCGCTTACCCACAGACCTTTTCGGATCGACAGAAATCATCATTTTATTAATAGCCTCCAAATCCTATAAATAAGAACAAAATACGTATAATACATGATTTAACAATAAAATTTTACATAAGAAATTTGCGACTTTAATTTACCTTAGCAGGACTACGACTAAAGCAGTAACTAAGCTGTGGTGCTGGAGAAGCAGAAATAGCTTTTGGATCTAATGTACGTGTCATAATACTACTGGTGACACGTCTCACCGGTGAACTCGCGGGGGGTTTCCCTTTCGGTAATGGACTTAATGATAGATTCATTACGCTACCGCGTGCTAGTCCCAACTTATTCGCCACTTCTTTCACCTGTGGTACATATACTGTATTGTAAAATTTAATTAAATCACCACGTGTTTCTTCTCCGAAGTTCTGTGAAGTCCCAGCCATGTTTGTAGGCGTAGGAGGTGCTGCATTGGTTTCTTTATTGGATACAACTTTCTGCCCGATTTCTTCATTATTCTTCTGTGATTCGCCGGACGGTGTTTTGGCTATAAGTACTGATCTATATATGTGAGATTCTGCTTGTGGTTGTAATCGATAACATCGCATGATTTCAGTGAACGAATTCTTTTCCATCTTTGCCAACTTGCATATGACGTAAATTGCACACATTAAAATTTGATCTAAGTGACGGTCTTTCATTAATTCTGTTCGTTCTTTAATGGAGTATTCGAAGATTGTCCATATCTTTTTCTTTAAATCGATGTCTATTATTTCTAACGAACCGCATAATTCTAGCATACGTACACTAGCTAGATTATAGAATTTCCTGAAAAACAGTGCGACGGAACCGGTTCGTTTTGGTTTTGCTGGCTCTCTGTTAACTGCTACAGTTTGCATTGGAGTACCTGTAGATTGTATACTAGATGCTCTTGGAACTGTAATTTGTTCAGGTAAGAGAAGTATTCTTGAATTGCCATCAATGGTCACAACTTTCGATGGTAAAACACTTTGACCTGTTACTCGTAAAACGCTTTGTCCACCGATTCTAGTGTCAGGAAATAGACGTTTCTTAGCTACACCAGATGCTGCAACAGGAGACTGAAATCTTTCTGAAGCAGAGGATATAGGGCTTTGTTGAACGTCGTGATGAGTACCACGATCCAAAGCGATTCTTCTCAATACGGGTTGTCCTGGAATATTCGGATCAACAGTTTCCAACATGCCTGGCAAAGAAACTTCTTCGCAGCTTGGTACACCTTCAGGCGTGGATTGAATGGCACTCCACAAAGGACTATCACTTTGCCATGCAAGTGATTCTAATATCTTTTCTTCTATTTGATTCAAATGCTTTACAACATCACGTGATAATTGATTTTCTGCTCTAACTATAATTTCTATCACTTTATAGAAATAGTAAGCATCTAAATTCAAGGCGTTCAGAATCCAAGGGAAGATTTTGTCATTGCTTTTATACGAGTAAATGACTATCTCTAGGCAACAGGCAAATAAGCACTGAATAAAGATTTCTTTCGTCAGAAGATTCTATAACATACCAAAATAAGATATTATTCATCACTGATTTAGTTTATTTAAATTTTAAATCACTAATCAACATACCGAAACGTCATAATTTGGTTTCTTGCGTTTTTCGTCATTTAAAATCATTTCTAAAAGTCTATAGAAAAGGGTTTGACCTAAATAAAGTCTCATCTTTCCAAAATCTGACGTGGTATCATTCACGTTTGTACTTTTGTTGTAGTTGGCGCAAAATAGTTCTCCGAGCTCTTTGACTTTCATCTCGACAAGCGTCTTTACATCTTGAGAGCAACTATTTAAAATTTGCAACAAATTTTCGCTTGGTGATGTTTGACCTGCTAACATAGCTTGGAGTCGAATTACACTCTGCGTCGCAGTGGATACTGGTGTCACATTAGTAATATCTTTTGGTCTGAGGTAACTGCGTCCAGTTAATGGAGTGGGTGGAGCTAAATGTTGTATCTGCTATAAACATTAATTATATATAAATTTTTTTATAACAAAAATTTGTTTAAAATCACAAGGTTTATAAAAATGATAAATGCATATATATATAGTTATTTTAATACTTACTCCGCTATATTGTTCCTTCTTTATTTGAAACTGTTCATGAAGATCACCAACATTCATCATCTGTGTAGGAGAACCAATGTTATTGCTGGCATCATGACCTGAAATGAAATAAAATTACATATAATATTAATATTTCATCTTTCGAGTATTTTGGAATAAATTATATATAACTATCTTATAAACAACTTAGAATTTATATGCATTCATGCCAAAGCCTTATGCTATTTACTACCAAGCTTATTACTTTCTTATAGCAGCTTTCCATGTACTATAAACCTACCTCTCATGAAAATACGTTTAGATAATTTAGCACGATAAGCTACATTATCTCCTCCAACAATTTCCAAACTTGATATTCCATTTAATCTCACTCTTCTCCAATTAGCTATACCACAATCAAGATAAAGCAGACACAAATTGATTAACAGCAAGAAATGAAAATTATTCAAAAAGACAAAATAAAGATTATTAGGTCATTATCTGTCCTTTATTAAAAGATGCAAATCAAAAAAACATAAGCAAATCTATAAAATAACCTTGCTAATTTTATACAAATAATTACAGTAATGCCCCAGAAAATCAGAAAATTTTCACAAATTCATTAAGAATCTATATGTTGTGATAAAAGGATAATTATATTGATTTCATTATTTTGTAAGTCAAAGTAATAAGCTATTATTTAGTGACTAAAAGAATCAGCTGAATGAATCTCCTTTTCATTCTTTTCCATTTCTTGTTCTTTTCAACTCATAGAAAACATGCTTGCGCTTGAAGCATTATTGTATATACAAATAGGAAAATTTGCTATTTATGAACATTCTAAACAAAAATAGAAATAATACAATATTTAATCTGAATTTGTAATTTCATACATATACGATATGTTATATTTATTAATATAGGATAAAATAAATAATAAAATACATATCTTCCTCAAATTTATGATTTACAAGCAATCTATGTTTATGAAAGCAAAAATGTATAACAACAAGCATACAGGCATACAATTAAGAATACTATTTTATTTACAAGCATTCTTTCCTTAGTAGTAAGTTAAAAAACTATAAGAGGTTAATATAGAGTAACAATAAAAAAAAAATTACCTAAGAAAATCCTTTCATCAAAGTCTCCAACACTTAATACATGTTGTTCATACACTCTGTTGATAGCTCTGCTATTTCCATCAAAATATAAAGCTTCTAAAATACCAGAGAAATTTGTCTGATCACCACGCAGAACTCTTTCATTGAACAATTTATTAATATGATTTTTCAGATAGTATTCCTTAATTACTTTAGCTTCAACAGCAATAGCTTCATGACGTTCACACAATAAACTAACTATACAATTTGCTGTCTGTGGTGGAATATAATTTTCATCATTATAATTTGGTGGTAAACCTGTCAAAAAATATATAAATAAAAATCTATTTCTTCTTGCATGTATAACCAGCATATATTTACCAGGAAAATTAGGATTTAATAGGTCTTTTCTGTTAGCCAGTAAAGCATTGCTATATATAAGATCGCAACACACTAGGAGAAGATGATAAGAATTAACTAAATCATCACAGATATCTGGAAATGCTCCCTTTATACAAATAAATAATGTCCAACAAAATTCGAATACTCTTGCAGGTGTACAAGGCATTGCTTTGTATCTCCTTGATCTTGGTGGCCGTGAAATATCATCCACAGGATCTTTAAATATATCAGTGAAGATTGGCTGATACTTTTTGAATATAACCATTGACACTGCAAAGTTTCCTTCAAGTTTCTCAATCTTTGAGCGAAAATCTTGTGACATATTGGCCATATCAGCCCAAGATTTACTTTTTGTAAAAAATTGTATCAAAGGAAGATTACACAATTGTAATAAACGTGTCAATGAAACACAATTGCCTTCCACATTAGTACCAGTCTTCCCAACAGTAGGTAGAGAGGATTTACGGCAAGCTACATATAATGCACACCCTATCCAATGTAATTGATCACCCTGAAAAAACAGACAGGAATTTCTTTACGTGCATGATTACACAGATACATGTATACATATTACTTTACATACTACATAAAAAATATACACATAAATTACATTGTAAGGCATTGACGAACGCAATAATATTTAAAATCAATGTCAATTTTTAAATAGTAAAGGATCAAATTATGGTAGTTCTAGATCAGGTTCTTCCATAAATTAACCATTGTGTTTAAATAAAAATACTTTATATAAGCAACTAACATTTAGTCTTATTCTTTTAAATTGGTGCGCTTTAATCGGTTGAGTAAAACAAACCGCGAATTCAATAACGTTAAACATTGAACAGGGGAGTTAAACGATTTGTATATTGTAGATAAACAGCAAAAGAAACATATTTTCGATTTATGGTTCAAAGATAAAGAAACTGCATTAATTAATCTGAAACAATGAATAGAATGCGAAATGATTAAGATAATGAGTAATTCAAAAAATACCTCAAGAGTATAATTTTGTCGAATAGTCTCATAAGATTTCCAAGCTTCACATGCAGCAGTCGCATCCATATTCAATTTCTGACACAAATCTTGATGTCTACTATAAGTAGAGTCTTCTACATCGTCTGACTGCCCCATTTTTATCTAAAAACTCGAGGAAAACCACAAAAAAACACGATTAATTTATACTGGTATATAAGTGAGGTGCGCCATACGAGAGCTCCGTGAGGGCTTGGCGGGAAACGACACGAGCTCCGCCATATTTGCCATGTTGGCGGGAAATGTAGAATGGCAATTATAAGAAAAAAATCCTTAGGTCGATTTTGCACGAAAATTTAATATATTCCGCATCTGACTTATTTTCAAAATAATATATTTCATGCAATATATCTTAGATTACAGGAAGAATGAGAAAATGCCTGTTTAAAAAATTTCTAAGCATTAAATACGAATTGGTAGCTTTTACAATCTTTGAAACAATGAAACCAAAATGGGCGGCAAAATTTTCGGACAAGATTTTTATAATTTTAGAGGTATATAACGTATGGTTTGTTATTTATAAATGTTATCATACATATAAATAATGAATTGATTAATATTGTTTTATGTATTGAATTATTCATTAATAGAATCTACAAAATTTTTGTTAAGATACTTCATATTATCCAATCAAAAGTCAAAATCTTACTCTTTGTAATTTAAAATGATGTGTTCTTATTGGTCTTCTATAACGAAATATATATATATATATATATATATATATATATATATATATATAAATATTTTTCTACTTGCATTACCGGTGAAAAAATATTTAGCGGAAAGCAAGATACTTTCAGCATATTCATCTTTCTGCTATTCTTATTTATGTTATTTCTTACATCGTTGAAAATATCTTTTTTTTTGTTTATTTTAAATTATACATATTAAATATAGGTACCATATGATAACTTCGTTTGTATTTATATTTGTGTTTTCAAAATCTGCCAACGTTGAAATTTAAGATTCATCAGAAAAAATTGTATGATATTTATTAAATATGGTATAGACCACGTATAGACAGATATTTATGAAACCTGATGGAACTAGGAAATGCTTTCTATGTCGATGGCGCTTTCATGGTATAAATATGTAAATACAATATGGCCGATAGAAGCGGAACTTTGCTAGTTTTTCCGAGTGGCATTTTGCCAATGGATTAAGAAGCTGTGAAATTTGTAAATTCATTCGAATTTTCTGCGTGCACAAATTTTTAGATGACATGGATTAAACGATACTGTATAAATCGTTCAAGTTTCCTTGATTGTATCGAAATGTCAGTAAGGTGCTACTACTAAAGAATGTTTATTTTTCTCCAATCAGAGTAATCGTTTTTTTGAATTTTTACCTACAATATGAAATAAAACGTGGAAAATCCGCTTTTAGTCGAACACAGTGCTATTGTGAGTTCACGTTCGATTAGCCGGTATTTCAATCAACAATGTTCACAGTATAGGTACTGTCATGGACACAGATGTAGAACTTGTCAAAGGTGAAGGGTGTGAAACTAGTCCAGGTTGCTCTGGCTATTCTAGCATGGTGCACAGTAAAAAAGTTATTAAACATGCACTACGACAGCAGGCCAAGAGGCGTAGGAAAAATACTACAATTGCAGCTGGCAATTCTCGTACTCTTCCAAGGATTGTTGTTAAACCACTACCTCCACCTCCACCAAATGATCCTCCTTCTCCTGTTAATAATGTACAACATATTAATACTAGTAAGTTAGATATATTTAGTAATTTATATTTACATAAGCTTAAATAAGTAAATAATACGATATAATATTTTAATAATTTCAATATACATTGATTTACTAGTTTATTGTTATATATGTTAATATAACGTTATTCAAATATAGCAACTGAAGAGCCTGCTGCTACAATGAGAGAAGTCCTAGCAAGTTTGCCAGGATTTAGTTTAAAATCTGGACGTAGACGATCAACAAAACGATTATCAGCAACTGCACAACTAGAGGCTGGTCTTGTGGATCTTGAGTCTCCAGCAAGTATTTTAGCAAGTACAAGTTTACGTGCTCTTTTAAATAGGCATACCTTTCAAGGTTTACCGCCTTTATATCAAAGGAAGCTTGCACAACTTTTACCAGCTGTAGATAGACAGGTAATTTTAACAACGTGTTTATTAATAATGCCTAACTTATAATGCTTTATTATCTTATTTATTTTTTTGAAATATTTAAAATTATATCTGTTTTATAAAACTTTTTATTTTATCTGTTGCTATCAGGATGCTGCTACATCTGGATTAAATAATGAATTCTTTGCACGAGCTTGCCTAGAATGGCGTAAACGTTTGGCAGAAGGAGAGTTTACTCCAGAGAATCAACAAAGATTGAAAATGGAGGCAGAGAGAGATAAGAATAAATTGGATCCATGGAAAGTTAAACATTTTGAACCTATATGGGGCGAGAAACGCGAACCTAAACTTAGATCAGGTCTTCATTGTATTACGGAAACAAGGTCTGGCGGAGCTGTAACGCGTTCGAGTTTAAGACTTCGTTTAGAATCTAATGTAGATACACCTGTATCAGATACTCCCTGTCCTATTATGTCTGAAGATAAAGTTGAAGAGGATAATTGTAAAGTTGAAACTAGTATAAATAATTCAGACGAATTGAACGAAACAACAGAAATACAAGAATTATTACCAGCAGAATATAATGAAACAACGCATACATTAATCGATGAAAAACATATAGAATCTGTAAACGTAAATTCTGTAGAAACAATAGCTGATACTGAAATGCATCAGCATAAATTAGAGGAAGACGAGAAAATTATTGATCTTCCAGAAAAACAAGATACAATAGAAGAGAATGAAGTAGTAACTCAGGTTTGCCAAGAAAGTATTTCAAACACGACGAATTATGACGAAGAAATTCATTTACCTCAAGATGAAAAGAATCTTCAATCAATGGAGAACCACATGCTCGAAGTATCCGAGGAAAATACAATACTCTTACCTGAAGAGAATACTTCACCAAGATCCAGTGAACAAACAGAACAAATCCCTCATACATCCAGGGAGACATCGTCTCAATTATCAACAGAATGTACGTCTCAAACTTCCATAGATCAAGTACCGCAAATTTCGAAACAGGAATTATCTCAAATGTCGGAAGAACAAATTTATCCAATGTCTGACTGTGAGACTACAACTATACTCGAGACTTCACCATCACACGAGCAAGTTAGACCGACCGAAATCGTTATGGATGATTCTACATTAATTAATAACAATCAAACTGAAGCAACACAAGTTTCTCATGAGAATCCAACAGACGGTGAATCGCAAATTCCTGAAGGAATGGAAATCGACAGTGAAACGTTACAACGTATTCACGAATTGGAGGTGATAATTTATACCGTTTGTAAAGATTTACAACATAAAATTATCAAGTTCTGTTAAAAAACAAATATGATACACCTCTTTCAGGTAAGGGGAGAAATGCGCGAAGTGTACGAAGAGATTTCCGGATGTTCTGAAGAAATAATATACCCTATTCTTGATGGAATGGAAATGGGGTCAAATAATGCTGAAGAAACTGAAACGCAAGTGGTCTCAGGGCAGTCAGAAGTTACTAGAGAGCAACAAGATGTAAATAGTGGAAATGAAGATGAAGCTCTTCGAGAAGCAAATAATTACGTTTGTTCTGAAATGTTAGAATGTAGTTGGTCCGTAGACCCCACAGTTAATAATATTAACAATAATAACAGGGTAAGTGTACTGATAAAAACTTCAAATAATTTCGTTTCTCCTTTTTATAATGTATAATCATAGATAATGTATTTTTATATTGAAAAAAGTTAATTTTATTTTATGAAGACTCAGGAAGAACTTCAAGTTCCATGGCCACTAGTAGCTGCAGCTCTTGATGGATCTGTGGCCGCTAATATTACGGTAACTACTCAGGACGAATGCAACGAGACACCCACTTCGACTGATTCAGCTAACCCACCACAGCAATTTATTAATGCAGATTCTAATGTAGAACCAGTCAACTGTATTCAACTACCAGTTGTTCAGGGAACTCCGTTTCAGTCGGAAGGTCTCGCAATTGGTACACCAGGAACGAGTTGTATAATGAAGAATTTCCAGTCTCAAAGCTCGCCTATTATTGCCTTTCCACAACTGCAGTCCATCAGATTTGTACAAACAAGCTTTCATTCTGATCATAACACTGCATCAACTTTGAATAGCACATCTCCAATTACTGCTCAAATTCAAAATCAACAGAATACAACCTCGCAAGTGAATATAATGAGAACGCAAGAAGAAGTCGTTCAACTAAATACTCAAAATAGCAATACACGGAATATTAGAAACACCGTAACTCAAAATCAAGTTCCAAATACCGTGACGGCCGCGATTGGTGTACAACCACAAAATCGTGCACAAAATACTATTGTTATTCAACACCAAACATCGGCTTCTACGCAACCACGACAAGTTGTAGCAACCATACAACAACAACAATATCCTGGAACGGCGGTTGCTGTGTCCTCGAGATCTTCGCGTTCTAATCATCAAGGTAGTCAAAGAGGTTCCAGGAATAGTAATAAAGAACAAGGAGGAGGTCGATCTCGTAGTACTACAAAAGAACCACCTGGTGCAGTTAACTTAGAACGCAGCTATCAGATATGTCAAGCGGTAATTTTAACAAATCAACTTTTGTTATAAGAGTTTGGAATTTAATTTTTGTTTTATGTGAAATAAGATGTATTTGTGTCATTCTAGGTCATACAAAGTTCGCCAAATAGAGATCAACTGAAGGCTCATTTGAAACCTCCGCCTAGTTTACTTGCCAGAGGTGATGGAGCGTTTACGACGAATAAATCTGGTGGCCGTACAATTACGACTGTCAAAACTCAGAAACCATCACAGACGATACAAAATAAACAAGCTCAAAATAAAACGCAAGCAGTTATGTTAAGGCACGTGTTTGCAACAGCACGTCAAGCAACTTCCACAGAGGTATGACATACTTCTTGTAGAAATTATATGATAGTAGCTTGTGTTACGTGTTCAATTTTTTCCTATTTTATTCTGTAAACAAGGGTGCATTGTTTGTCCAATTTAGTTTTATTTAAGTCCTAAGTATATTGAGCAGGAAATACAAAATCTTATTTATAAATATAAATAACAAAATAGAACAGATAAATATTAAGGATATCATTACAATTAAATGTTTCAAAAGTTTATTTAATCTTGCAATCTATATTTGGAATATTCACATATAAAGTAGAAACTCAAGCTTACATCATATATTATTTCATATTTTTCTGTGTGTACAGTGCTAATCTTGCGGGTGGTTTGTGATGATCACTGTATCATACAGGTACCTAAATAAATAAATCTACTTACTAGTTTTGAGTTTCTAAAAGTAGTGGAAACAATATCGTGATATTCTTAAAATAAGCAACAACCAAAATGAAATATCAAAGTGATTTATTTTACAGAACGATTCTTGTTTGAAAATAGACAGAACAAGGATAAAAGAAATTACATATATTAATAAAAATACTTGGGCGTCATATATTTTTTCTCATGATTAACCAATTGCAATTATACCTCCTATTAGAGAAGAATATAAATTTAAATTACTGCTTTAAAATAAAAAAATTGTTAAAAAGTTTAATTGTTAAACAATGTTTTCAGATTCCAGAAAGCAATACCGTAGCACAATTAGGATCCACGACAACAGGCGGATTAGGTCAATATATACTAGTACAGAGAACAGGAGTTGGAGATAGTGCACCAAGAGCATCTTCTGCTCCGCCTCTACCTCCTCAGATCGCCGGGATGGGAGTCGGAGTGCATCTAGTACGTGGTAGACCAGCCAGTGCAGGAGAAGGTTCGCATCAGGCGGTAACATTGAAAGCAAGGGGCACCGATGGTAGAGGAGGCGGTGGCGCCGAACCCGGAGCACCTGGTATGATCATGGGTGGAGATCCACCACCTCCCTGCGAATGTAATATGCGAGGTGCTATGGTAATATGTCGACAGTGTGGCGCGTTTTGTCACGATGACTGCATCGGGCCTCAACGTATCTGTGCTACCTGTCTGATACGTTAACCATCGTTTAACAATTGTTTCTGTATAAATGAAAAAGAGGCCGCGCAGAGTGCTGAGTATCAAATCACGAATAAACATGTTATTTTGGATGGAGTCTTTATCAAAAATGATATATTGCATGAATTTGAAAATAAAGCTGGAAGAGTTCGTACGGGCAACCGAATTTGTTGTTCAGCACTTTAATGTAAAAGGCAATTCATGTAGCGGAGAGAATCAACGAATACAGTTGCAAACATTTCTGAATCTTTAATTTTGTTTTCTCTGTGATTATTTTTTCAGTATTAATTTGCGGTTGCTTGTGCGTAAAATCTTCTCTTTATGTTGTCCTGTATTTTAATATATTTTATTTTATTTGTTTCATGACAATGAATGGCTTTTGCCAAAATTTTAATAAAATAATCTTTTGTAAAATAATTTGATTGGTTTTTATATCTTTAATTGGTGATTTTATATAACGTGTAATTAATGATTTGAATGATTGAAATATTACAACTGTATTCTTGTAATTCTCATCAAAGAGAGTAAAAAGAAATAAATCTCTTTATAGTCAGACTCTAATACCGTCTTCCAGTAAGCATCACATTTTTCAACATGCGTCTGTACTATTTATTTATTAGTAGAACTTTGAGTTTATTATTATTACCTAGAAGATATTCCTGTACATGCTGATCTCAACTTCTATTAAAGAAAGTCAGAAACTTATTCTTATATGCTCTCTCCTACTCATTTTTGTTAACATAGTTTTTTAAGTACAAGGACAAGTTTTCGTTCACCATGGGGCACTTACTATAATGGAACATCTTGTACAGGAATGTTGTTTAAGGATGACTATTGATGATTAATATTATTAATCTATTGCAGTGTTGAAATCTAATTAGATGAACGGTAGAATTTACATATTTTAGCTTTATCTCTTACTTCGTTGTAAACAATTTTCTAGAATAAATATCGGATATGTTATTTGCTTCACGTTAACATGAAATTAAATATCATGAAACGAAGTATGAAACAAGAAAACGCATAAAAGTAAAAACCATAGTTCCACAACCAACATTTTACATTGTGTACATAATCCGCATTTTACAGATGTCCAAGTTTTTATATATGTTTTTGAATCTTTACGAGGAATATGATTCTTATTTTACCGCGAAATAGATCTTCGAAAAATTAAGAGCTACTATCATATTATTTTCTTATGCAATTGTAGCCAAATATTTTACGATCGTTGCGTCTGTGTATAAGTACAATAACATGATTCATATTTCGCTAAAAAAAAGTATCTGTCATCGACTTTGACGGAACATACAAATTGTGTATCGTATAGATATATAAAGATAACTTTTCATACTGATATCTTTCTTTAAAATCATAGATAAGAGTATGTAGTATTATTGCGATTCGATAGAACAACCATTGTGTATTTGTCGCTCAAATGTAAATAAAATCATATTCGTTTAATATGCGCAGTGTACGTGATGACTAAAGTGCGGATTTGGCGATCGTGAGCGTTGTGGGAAAACGACACCTAAGCGGTATGATGGAGCAGAACAATTTTAAGTTTCTGATGCGGTTACGAGCCCCAGAACCATCTTCAAGTATCTGCAAAGTGTACTTCGTCACAATGCAACGTACGCTGAATTCGTACTTTATACGATAACGCATTACCTGTCGGAAACAGCAATAGCTACTTAACATGTATGTACAAAGGTATTCTACATTTAAGAATGCTGAAATTAAAAAAGTAGTATTAAGTCAGATAAAAGAGTATTTCTTTCAAACCATGAAATTATTTTTATCTTTTCTTTTTAAGTTCATTAAGGAAGTTACAACATAATACTGAAGATAAAGGATTCTGTTATTTCTATGATATAACTTTTGGCATTCAAATTTGGCACAAATACCAAAAAATTTGTATTATCTTTTAATACATTATTGTCGTGCATGGAATATTTTATTCATATATATTTGGATCATTTTAATGTTTTAAACAAATGTTTTGATATTTTATGATTGCACGATTTTACATTTTTAGCAACTAATAGAATCAATGGCTGTGATGATATTTTTCCTTGGAATTTTCACCATATTGTATTTCATTTTTTAACGCGAATTTCATTCTTTTAAATAAATTCATTGTAAACTTTGTAATTGATCAGTATTACTTGTATGTATATATTACCTTATTTCTGTATCATATGTACAAGCATTAACATATATTGCATAAATTAATATGTAAATAGATATCTTAAGATAACGTAAAAGATTTGGTAAATTTTATTGTAAAGATAGTAAAAACCTAAATAGAAACATTTATTTACGTTTAGATTTCTTTTGTCTATATTTTAGATTTTCTTCATTAATATTTTTGGTTTATATATTTACATTTCAAGTTTTGTTTGTTTCCAAACAAAAATTTTTGTGTGGAAAAATTCTAAATAATTCAAATATTTAGGAACCTTAATCATACGAGGAATTAATGCCAAAATATTAATATTATTATACGAATTAGCATCTATATCACTTTAACTCAATAATTTTACATTTTAGTATTAATTAATATATAATACGAATAAAAAATATTAAAAAAAAATTATATTTTTCACAAGGTGTGTAGTCATATATGAAAAATATTTCAGTAATATATAATTTATGTAAATAAAAATTTCTTATTGTTAGTATAAAAGTAGAAAATAAGAGAAATGCTTTTATTTAGAGAGACAACGGTTTAAGTAATGAATCGGAATAGAATGTATTTTGGTCGCTTTCATCATAAAAACAAGATTTCTAATTATTTATAGGTATACATATACATCGTACATAAAAAACGATAAATTAATATAATAAACGATCTTTTTCAATTACCATCACGTAAGTCCTCTTATGTCTTAAAATGTCATACCATTGTGACTCTGTTATTTAACAGTTTTCAGCTTAGTTTTATTGTAATAATTTTCTACAAATAGAATTTTATGTTCGTATTGTTCATAAAGTGTCGTGGTGCTTTTTTACATGGTCTTCGAAAAAATCTGTTTATTGTACATTGCTTTTCTTGAGGTACTATACGAACTATATTCATTTTGATTTTTGCTTGGAAATTATTGGGAAATCTAAGTATTTGTGTGATTAAAAAAATAAATAAACTTCATCCTTAACCAAACTAATTCACCCGTTTGTAAAATTCACCAATGCACTTTACACGTATGAATAAATTTATAACCACATTGTTTTTATGTATATAACCCGGCGCCAGACGTTGTACCAGCATTTTAATCATCATAGTGCAATTCGCATTCTTTGTTTGTACTCTGAACCATCATAGGTTTACATTTGTACATTTCCTCGTTAATAGCACACCTTTAACCAGTGCAAGCGAACAGCCACATAATTGTACTAATTTTCTATAAACGTGGCCGTAACAAGAGCCACTATTTTCTTCTTTTATTTTTTAAATTCGTTTTCCCTTCTCCGCTTATTAAATTGTACCGCGATATAATTAATTTACGCGAGATTAAAACGCAAACGAAAATGTAAACTTCATAGTTTTGACATCAATAATAATATAAATAAAAAAATATTTCAACGAATAATAATACGCAACAAAATATGAAAATTGCACATGTTCATATGAAATATATAACATATAGGTGTATAATTATATATACAATTATAAAGGAACACAGCTACTAATTAATTCGCAGAATTAAATAAATATAATAAATAGTAGACGTAGAAAACGATAAATTAATATCACAAACATCATACAAAAGGATTTAAATTAATGAATTCCATTAAAACGGACTTATAGTACAATTGTGCTCCGACTTTGACTCGCTCTACGAATTAAATATATTCTCTTAAAATAAACTAATGTCACGCAGGCGCAAAAAAATAACATTCTTTTCCTTCGGGGTTGTCAGAGTATTTGATTCTCTCGCTAGTTTATAATATGTGTGTGCTTATGTATGCGTACCTCTCGCCTCAATTAGATTATTAACAAAAATTACTGACAAAAGTAAAGACAATTGGAATTTCAAACACAACCATCATCGATATATGAAACATAAAATCTATAATCGCACAAAAACTATGTGTTACATGAATACATTAGCGAACCGAATAATGAAGAAAATTAGAATTTTTCAAAGATTCGAATTAGTAGTCGCATAATCGAAACTATCGCACAGCTTGATAGACCAGAATTAATCATAATTCGATCACTATTGCGTGAAACAATGTTTCTGGCACATATACGTAGATTACATTTAATATCTCAACATTTTTACTTTTTCTTCAATGAATTTCGCTTATGATAATTTTCTTTCTCTCAACTAAATTTTACGATAAATGCAATATTATTTTTAGATTTAGTGTTCACAACAATGTGGGAGCAAAAGGAACATATATGTACACATTCTCAAAATCCCGAGATAACTGATCGGGTTAAACATGGATTCTCAGTTTTTATGAACTGAGAACGTACATAATGCGCAATGCAATCGCATAATAGCTTGTTATCTTTTTTTTTTAATACAGTTATTATTATTAGTAATTATTGAAATGGGAAGCGAAAAATAGTTCACCGTTATTGAAAACCAAACGGAACCTTAGCCGTCGTAATTAAATATTTGACTCTAATCGTATCATTTTGAAATTTGCATGCATTAACGATCTACTTAGATGTAAGCCTGAATGTAGGTACGTAGACTATATTAAATACCATTCTGTGCCGATTTCGTATTAGACTCATTCTTTAAATTCCACCATCCATGCTAAAATATATCATAGATTTAACTTTCTTTGTATACTTTAATTTAAAAAATCACACTTTGTAGACTCTAAACAAAATTTCTAATCAGTTTGTATGAATAATCACTTTGTTTAATATGTTCCTACATAGAAAAAATGAACAAACTTATTTAGAAAGAACTCCATTTCTTGAAATAAAGTTACATGACAATAATAGAATAATTCCATCACTGTCAAATGATAAATTTTAGAATCAATACAGTACTGAGTACTATCTGAGACTCAATCTTGTGTAATGCAATTACAATATGTAGCATCTGATGGGCTCGTTCTTTTAGAGATATCCACGACTATTCATAGGAGATTAATAGCATAAGGAGCACAAGAAGACACCGGTACAAGAAGAAGAAATCTAATCTACGTGCCTGACTTATTGGCATAAATAGCATGTTACGCATTAGTTAAATAGAAAATGAGATGCGCCATTTTATCCAACAGAAATCTCGTACGTGGAACTTTGTTTTTTCAGGGAAAATTCAAACATAGGCTGGCGAAAGGTTCAAAGTAAGTCGCGAAATAACATTGTTACGTATCGTAGCCCGTGTTGTTCTTGAACTCTTAATTATCTGTATCACCATAATGCGGCAGTCATGACAGACTACCATAGAGACGCCTCTCAATCTTTCCGCGGCCAATCGTTGTTCCGAGCTTTGACTAGTGAAACTGGAGAACGCCTTCAGTGATGGCACATTGGCTGGACTGCCAGTGCTTTTATAACTCCTGTATAATCAAATTTTGTTATGGAAAATAGCAAATTATAAAAAGAAGGTTTCTCTAATGTTAACATAACGAGCAAACATTTTAAAAGTAAAAACCGCAAGTAAAAAGTAAACCTTTTATCTTGATTCTCTGTTTCGCGACGAGCATGGGAAGTCGGTGTGGAAGTCGGTGTAAGTATCAAAACAGGTGTAGTAGTAGGCGTAGATGAAGGTGTCACGCTTTTCAATGATGAATCCTTGCGTCTAGAGGCCGGTGATGCCGGTGCAGATCCAGCTGCTCCAGTACCTCTTAGCCATGAACTTTTGCTAGTATCTGGTTCTGAAGATGATGGAGAAAGAAGAAGACCAGGCGATAATAAAACTACCGGAACGTGGGCGAAATGTTCTGTTGGAATTCGCATCTACAACAAGAGTAATATTTTAATCGAAACTTATTAATTAAGATTAAATTTAAAAAAATCTCGGTAACTTACTTTGGAATAACACTTTACACATACTGTCCTCTCACATAAGCGACAACGTTGCCCCCATGGTCCTAATAGTCCAAATCTAGTTTTTAGGCAAAGGAAACAAACGCGCCTCTTTTCTACATCTTCCTTTACTCGACCTTCTACGGGCAGAGATTCCAATTCTGCTTTAGTTAATACACTACGAATATGCACAATCTCTTCTAGGGTTAAAGAAAGTCTTTCATCCAGGAACATGTCACCTAATGTAGGTTTCTATAAAAAAAATGTATTTGTTATTAAACAATTTACGTTCAATAAAGTTTCTTAAAGACGGTTTCTTTATTCCTGAAATATATTGTTTCAATAGTAGACTGATTTCTGTAACATAATACCTGTCCTTTATCATCTTGCCAATCTTCATTTTGATCTTCACTATCCTTTGTACCTTCGACAATGGTTTGCGATCGTCGTGGTTGTCTTGCTCTCGGCTGAGGACTCAAACTCGGACTAGGGTTTACGCTGATATTGGGACTTGGACCTTGACTTAACGACGACTCTGTTGCACCTGTACATTGAGTACGACTCTGTGGCCTTGAATGAGGAAGAGACGTAGTACCAGTTAATGCTGTAAGTGCTATACTACGTCTTGCTGCGTGTTTTCGAGCCGACGCTCTTCTAGATGGACACTGTGTTGCGAGATCATATGCTAAAGGAATTAAATTTGAATATCGACATTTTCCAATATTTGGTTTCATTCATTATGAATTAAAACACATAATAATTACGATAATTACATTCAAGTTGCGCATCACAAAATCGATGATATTCATTCCTCGTTAAACGTAAACCACCAGTTTTTCGCCAGGGATTAGCAGAACTTGCTTCGTCGTCATCCCTTTGATCTTTATGCCTACTGCGAGTATTACCCCTATCTACAAATGTGTAATCTTCTTTTAGTTGCCAGTAATTTGATCCTTCATCCTCTTCTTCAAATCTTGTTACTGCTAACTCATCGTTGTAATCTTCGTCATCATCTTCGTCTTCTGCATCGAGCTATTTTCAAAATACGTATTAATTTAAATAAAAAGAATTACAAACAAAGATACAAGAAATGAAAAATTGTAATCTACCTTTAAATCAAAATCTACGGGTATTATTTTTCTTTTATTTGTCGTAGAATTCGTGTTGTCCAAATCCCTCCGAGGAGGTTTCGGTACTGTAGGTGATTCACTATCCTTGACATCAGCAGTACTTTGGATTTGATCTAAAAAACGTCATTTATAGAGATGGGCCCAAAATATACATTAATCATTGTTGTCGGAAGAATAGGAGCGTGTATGTTGATGACCAATGAACATGACACGTGACCGTGAAATTGTACAAAAAAAATATGGTAAAATATTCACAAAGTTGTGGTACCTCAGTAAATCCTAAATACATACATAACTGCCTCCTGCGCGGACGCATAAGATTATAAATACACTCATTAAAATTACATAGAAATATTTATAAAAGAGAAAAATATCTTAGATCTTTCAGTATCAGAAATAAATAATGCTCCTATAAATCAATTAAACTGAGATCAATGTTCATAATAAACTCTGATCGCTACATATCAAGTATTATGTTATTATGCAAATTATTATGCAAAACACAATCAGGCTAACAATCCGCGAAGCATATTTTAAGTAACTGTTTGTATCAATTGAAATATAGCTAAAATGAATTCATCGTCTATAGTCCAAAAAACATTTCTACATATGTTACCCGTTGTACTGGCCGAAAAAAAGATGAATGGTATGATTACCTGCGACCGTAATGCGCCTTCTACGCGACTTACGATTCCTGTTTCCCGGAACCCTAATTTCTGGCTTGCCGATTCTCTGCCTCGGCTGCGGAACCGGTGGTACGTTCGTTCTGTTCCGACTCGCGGTAGTCGGTACGTTGGTCGTAATCGAGCCAACTGTAGTCGTGACCGCGGCATTCGTCTGATTCTCTGTCTGCAACCACTGTGCCGCCACATCCTGCGCGGGTTCCTGTTCCTGCTCCGGTTGCGACGGTGGAACTTCACCCAGGACTATCATGCGGGACTCACCGCCTACGATCGGTAATATTATTCCTCTTTTCTATATTTACTCTTTTCTTCTGCTAATATATACAGTATGTCCGGTTTAATCCTCCTCATTCTGTGCTGCCTCATATATGACAATCAGTGCTTTAATGTTTCAACATAAACAATGATCCAAACAATCCCACATCAAACAAAGTATCATGATTTGAATTCTAGAATACTAAAGTGCAATACTACATTCCTCAATGTTTCCCTTCATTTTTGTCTTAACTATTTCTAACAACTGGTGCTTCCTTTTTACTTATACTTTCCGATAGTCTTTTAACATAGAAAGGCCAAGATTATTTAGTTGCAGATCTAAATTTATTTAAAGTGGAGATTATATTGTTAAAATTGTACTTTTCACCTATTTAAACTCTACCTTTACTTATTTTTCCCCAATACAGCGTTAAAAGGATTGCAGAATTAAACGAAGTATTCACTCCAGAAGAATTATTAACGATTTTAAACGTGTTTTGCATGTTAAACACTTTAGTAACCAAATGGTTGTGCATATTTAAACCGAACATACTGCGTATCAACATAATTCTTTACAATGGCTCTACTTGCGACGATCACGACGTCCAACCGGAAGTTACTAGTTCTGTTGATTCTTCTACAATCTTTTGGCTCGACTTGGCGATCTCACAGCCTGTGAATCAAGATGTTCATCAATTTGAAACGTTCCAGTTAAGATCTCATAAATCCATTGTATCTCTTCGTTCGATAAACAATCAGAAATATTGGATTACCAGCGTCCAAGCTGTTCTCCTTGTTCATCTGTTCGTTTTTTCCATCCTGTCAAATCCTTAGCCCACCGTGATGCTTGCAGATCCACTGGTAGGGACTGTACATCAAGCACACGTGCTCGTTAGTGTGCCTATCCTCCTTTGCACTTGACTTACTCGTACACGTTTAGACGCAACCCGATTGAATTTCACGCTCGAGCTGCTCCTTTTACTTTTTCCCCGGAAACTCGCGAACGAGACAGAACAAGAAACAAGGAAATGCGGATGAAGCGAGGAAACCAATGAGCGAGGCCAACAGTACGAGCGAGCGACACGCGAGAAATCAAGCAAAGATTTAGCGGTCGCGTTGTACGATGACGTTTCGGGCGACGTCAGCTCTCGCCCCCTTGTGCGCTTTCGGTTATTGATCGCACGAACGGTCTAGGGCTTGCGATGCTTTAAGCCGGCCTACCGTCGCGAATCATGATTCATACAGATCGACCCTCCTCTATTGCGATAAAAAAAATTAGTCACGATCCGTACTACCCCCAACGGACGATGTACTAAACACGAAAATTATTATCTTTCTAATATTCTGTTGACCAAAACGATTACACTGGTCTCTTTATCGCAAAGTAGCCAATGTGTTTAATTTAGAGAATATTTAATAATACATATATCGAAATATCAAAGTATCGTTGGGATACGAACATTAAATGATTATCATTATTGTTGGTATTACTATTATTATTATTATTATTATTATTATTATTATTATTATTATTATTGGAAAAAATGTGAAGACACAGATACCACTGTACTGGTCGCACTGCGTTGGAATTGCCAAATTCTACTCTCAAGAATTCGGATACGAACATTAAATGATTATCATTATTTTTGCTATTATTATGATTATTATTATTGGAAAAAAATGAAGACACAGATACCACTGCCCTGGCCGCACTGCGGTGCAATTGTCAAATCCTATCCCGCAAGAATATGTTAAGGCTGAGAGATGTGCGACCCTGTATAGGCACTGCGCTCGCGCTCATCCCCTCGCGCATGTGTATTCTCGGTTAAATATATTTTTGTAAAAATGCAATCGCACGTGTGCAACGCGTGGCTGTGTATGCACACCATGTTGGTCCATAAAATTCCAAGCATACGGATGCAACGATATTGATGCAACCCGGTTAGAATGTTTCTGCTTATGATCGATATAAAAGCATAGTTCTCTTTCTGCATGCTTCTACAGGAATACGAAAAACTACATACTATTATCTATTTTCTATACGAGGAATGAAGTTAAAAATTCTGTTTAGAAATTAAAAGAAGACAGAGTAAAATATAACTCACATATGTATTGTGGTTCTTAGTTGTAATCATCATTCTAGACAGAAGAAATATATCACCGCACATTTTGAAATTTTCATTCATTTTATATGTTCAGCGAAGATTTATTGAGGTACCACAAAAACCAGTAAACAGTACGATTGATGGATATGTAATGTCGCAATTATTGGTGTACGAAATATGAACTGAATGCGTTGGTTTCATGAATTTATTAAATAATTGTACACGAACAGAGAAAATATATTTTATAAAGCAGTATGACATGCACAAAGTTATCGTTGTGTATGTAAATATGAAATACAACTTACCACTCTGAAGAGATATTCTTTCGGTCTTAGGAACGTATCTATTGCGCGACGACCTTAAATTTGGCGGCTTCTTTATACTTTCCATAAGTAATTCCCGGAGAGTCCATTCCTTTTGCAGGGGTGGAAGCTGTCTTTCAGATGCCTGTATAAAATTATATCTCTAAAATCTATTAAAACTTCAAAAAACTGCAATTTTTACGATTCTCATATTGGAATCTCATTAATGAAGTGTGAATAAAGCATCGTTTTTAATAGCATATTACCTTTTTTAAAGGTGGTCTACTCCGAATAAATTCAAGAATAACAGCATGCGCGTCTTTTCGCAAATGTGGCGTTGGCGATGGTGTTTTCCTAAGACGATACCTCCTTTTTCGTATGTCGTCCATTAAAATTTCATACGGAGTTAATTCAAACTCAGCTCCCTTTCCACGTCCACGTGTGGTGTTCTTCGAACCCAAATTAGCTTCCACTTTTTTTAACTTTACACCTTTCCTTAATTCCTGGATAACTTGCACCCAAAATCTTGCCTATTAAAATAGTTATTTTAATTCTTCCGATCTTGTAAATGCAATTGAAGCTTTAAAAAGAGAATATACATATATATTAGATGAACAATTTTTTTAAACTTTGCTAAGTACCCTTTTGTTGTTTTTACTCATAAATATATTATATGCTACCAATGCTACTTATATAACACAGAGTATTCAAAAAGCCACTTCATACTTGAATTTGTAAAATAGATTAGAAACATTAAAATTGATTAACTTTTGAAATATTTTGCATAAACAAATTGAAATCAAATCAACGCATGCATTTAAAATATAATGACTGATAATATTTTTATAATTCTGTTGAAAACAATGCGTGATAATAGTGAGTCTAATCATGCTACATGCTCAATAGTTAAGTACATAACATATCGCTCTAATATATCACTTTCACATGCGCAAGTATTATTAACAATCACGTACTTGTATAGCCCTCCAAATCCTAATGTCAGTCTATAACGATAGAGAGTCAAGTCAATAAATCTCAAATATCTTATCTCTGCAAAGTGACAAATAACTTTATGCGACACAGCAATGTCAATCGTTCCATTTTACGCGAGTTATAGCACGTACTTATGCACGGGTTTATAACACAATTTAAATGCGACTATCTCATCATTTTATTACATATTTAAATTTACTCATTCTTATTAAGAAAATATCAAGGAATATCGAACGAACTTGATATATGATATACATTGATATTATTAACAAGATGTTTCTGTATTACAGTACAACAAAAATATTTTTAGAGACTACTCTTAACACGTGAAATTCGTATCTGTGGTCTTGAAACACTCTATCTCAATTTCGTAAAATAAGAAACAGTGCTATATTTACATAAGCCCGCAACATGAATCATATAATATATTTTTCGTGGTTGATTCATTGTGAAATCTTACCCAATCAATAAAATCTAAGGTGTCAAGGTTTTGAACAGACATTGAGGTTTGTTTATTGCCATCAGTAACAGATTCCCTTTGACTAGCATGTACTTTATCAGCCGCTACTGTATCCAAAAAGTGCGACAGTTCCAAAGCCTCTGCTACCAATGCCCGTATTACAGCCTTATAATGAATTTCAGCAGACTCCATAGAAGTTTGCATATGCCTGGTACATAACTACATATACATTTGTTTATATATTTTCATAAAGTTTATTATACAAACTTCGAATTTTTGTTTACATTATCTTCATATTATATGCATTGTTCGCATATACGTGATAAAGTAAATAAAAAATATATTTGTTTATTTTACTTACTTGCATTACATTTTTTAATGAATACACCGATGATCTTTCCTCATACATGTCGCTATTTTTTTGTGATGAAAATTCATCTACATCGGCATCACTGGAATCCCGCTCAATGCCTTCATCGTCCGTTTCCTGTGGACGTTCTTCCGTTTCTCCTTCGATTTCTGGGCAACAAGAAAAATAATTAATTTTACATGACTTCTGTGTATGTTTCTACTGAATTTTATTTTTTATAAATTAAGTATACCTTGATCGGCGCTTGTCATTAATGTTATAAGAGCTTCTAAATCCGGTGATAAAGGCCTTTCTTCTTGTTCATCTAGGCCGAAATCAAGCGTTTTGAATATCATCATGCCAAGTGAAAACATTGCCTGCAAAAAATGAAAATATATTTTTATTTCATATATATTATATATATTTTATATTAACGAAATAATATAAAATATCATAGCTTTTTCATTAAAAAATATTATTTAAGATTGCTTACCTTTTTCTCGGATACGCGTGGTTTTTCCGATTCTGTAACAAACACATCAGGAAATAGATAAAAGAAAATAGATTCCAAAATTATAAAATGCTTTGTACATGATCAGAAATGATGACTAATTATTTCCACACGAAGTTCAATAACTTTCGATCGTCTTTTTTTATGCGATCACGTATATTAATAGTCTTATCAAGAAAACTGCTTACAGACACAATTAATTAGTATCGCTAATCAGCCTACAAACTTACGGTACAAACACCCTGAGTCATTTGTAAATTTTGCACTTGATTTACAAATGAATGTTAGAAATTATGTAACATTTAAAACATTTTGAACTACAAGTGTCTGTAAACGTGTACTGTATAATTTACTATACAATTACTTACCCTCTATTGGTATATTATAATATATATTAAAATATTACATTATATACTAAAATATTACATTAACATAACTAATATCTATAGGTACATATTGTACTTAAATATATTACTATACACATAACTGTACAAAAGAATGCTATATGTATAACAAAAGATTATATACTACATACCATACAATATACATACATCATATTATAATTTATAGTATATGATTATATAATAATTATATGGTACATGACTATATAATAATTGTATGGTACTTATACTATAAATCGTAAAATATACCAACTATACAACAATTATATATAGACATATAGTGCAACGACTATATTGCAACTACATTTAGCAATACAGTGAACCTTGGTGCAACCCTTTCCCACAACGTGGCTGTACAATAATCAGTAGAAGCACAATTATTAAGTAATAATTATTATATTTTCGAAACTATCATAGTTGATAGTTGATATATATATTATACAACTATATATTATATATATATATTATACAACTATATATTATATTATATATATATATTAAACAACATACTGTATGAGAAATTACTATATAATGTATTCCATGTTCATTTTTGTCGATTTGAATTAATTTACATATATATATATATGTATGTATCTTTATTCTATATCTTTTCTGTTACTGATTATAAAACAATACATCGATAAGATATTTCACGATAAAAGATAGTTGAGTGTTTCTTTGAAGAAACCAAAAGATTATATCAGCTCACCGATTAGATCGCCAAGCCAAACATCGCCATCCTTGTGAAGGACGATCTGCGATAACTCCGAAAGTTCGTAGAAATTATTTTCTGATAAACGTGACAAACTCTTGGCGGTTTGATAACACAAAGCCCATGCTTGTTCTTGGCTGATCGGTCCATTGAAAGACAGTAGAATATCTTTAAGGTTTAGTCGACCGTTCACGTCGAGTTTGCACCTCGACCTTTTCATCGGTGTTTCCTCTTCTTTATTCTCATTCGCTTTTTTCTCATTATCGGAGACATCGAGACCGTCCTCACACGACGTGGAAATCCCTTTGTGCGTCGTCATTTTTCTGTAATTTCACCAAAGAATCTCCCGTTAGATATGCTTATATAATTTTACAATTCAAAAAAGAAGGAAAGCCATTCGGATACGTGATCAAAGTTCATCCACGAGTTGATTTAAACCTAGATCCATTGCATTAGTAGATAATCGTTTTATCAGTTGTGTTAATTTGATGTAAATACTCAGCTTTCCTTTATGATAATAATAAATATGAGCACCTGTTATTAACATAATAATCCGATAATAGCAGTATACATTATTGCTACATAGTGGAAATTTAAATACCATGTACTCGAATACGACATTCACACGACTGTATGAGCGCTAAGTTCGAATTATCGTTGTTTTGCACGATATACATATTAATAATTGTGGTAAGGACAGCATAAAACAATGATGTTAATCATAAAATTACTTAAAGATTAAGAATATGTTCAAGGATAAAATCATTAAAAAAATGAATGAAAATCATAACATATATATGTATGTAAAGTTCAAATATAAGGATAAATTAAAAATTTTAATTAAATGTAAAATATATATTATATATTAATTATTAAGTGTAATATTAAGTATAAATTAAAAAATACATATTTGAT
Organism: Bombus confusus; assembly: GCA_014737475.1. Taxonomy (NCBI): domain Eukaryota; kingdom Metazoa; phylum Arthropoda; class Insecta; order Hymenoptera; family Apidae; genus Bombus; species Bombus confusus. Next base: position 4,171,903 of record JACXIV010000014.1, read on the forward strand.
CTAAAATCTATATGTGTTATATTATATGTATTATATTAATTATTAAATAACGCCGCACTTACAACACAAAATTCAACTAGAGAAGAATTGCGCATTGATATTCTATTGCTATCTTTTCAGTCCAAATATACATGTAATTATTTTTGTTAAAATCAGTCTTTTTTAGTCAAATTAAACACTAATTGTTCATAAGTACATAGTTCCACAATTTTTCGAATCAATTAAAAATCACTTTAATCACAACCATGGACCCGACTCAAATACGTTCTTCAAATTATGTGAGAACAAAACTGACTAAATATCTTTCTGTTCTTAAGAGTTATATAGAAGCAGATAAACATTTACGACCAGTTGTCATCACGCATGCAGTGACGACACACGCGTGAAGCTATAAGTACTGTATACACAGTGCAGTGCGACATCTTTGCGACACTACACGATTTGCAAGGATTATATTTTTAATGATACGAGCGTGCGATTTTACTATTAGAAATATTGGATTGTTCGAAAAATCGATTTTATTATAAATTTTTATCAAATAATAGAACTTTCGTGCAAATATTGCTCTTAATTTGATACTAAGAAGAAATAAAGGGATAAAACATGGAAAATTCGTTTACAGAATAGATTAATATTTTTCACTGAGATAATATTGAATACATACATATCCAGGAAATTTTGATCAAATCTGTATCTATTTTATTCGCCAAATATACATACATACATATATAGTATAATCTTATTGTGTATTATGTTCAGTGATCTTTACGAAACTTATTCAAAAAATGTCAATAAGCAAAAGATTAAATACTCTAGAAGTTTGTAAAAGAAGTTTGTACTGGAAGAAATTGTTTGCCGAAAATATTCGTGAAATTATAGATAGTAAAATATATAATTGTAGTTAGATTTTTCTTAACTTCCGCTACGAATTTTCCAAACAATATAAGACGTATGAAGATGCCTATATGATCGCATATCGCGATATACTGATGTAAAATCGTAACATGTACGTCGTATTGTTCAAATTAATGAAATATTCTTATAAGTATATACATTGCGATTTTCAAATGTTTCTTTCGTTAGAACTTTGAATATCAGTTCGCGTAAATCGCCCATTGTAACCACAGCACAGCTTAATGATTCTCAATATGCAATATCGCAATATACATCGCATACGCCCCTTTTACCGATCAAAATCATTGTGCAACATTTCCATGGAAAATTTATCCTTGACAAATTGAATTAAAAAATGACATTGACATGCATAATTCCAGATAATAGTTCGATCTAATCTTCTTTCTTTTTGACCTTATTTTTTAAACTCTCTAATACATATGTATAAACTTGATATGTTCTTAATTGCGAATTGATTTTCGTATCATTTAAGATTACATTACCGAGCCGTTTCAATAAATTTTACACACAGATGTGTATGTAGTACTTTCAAATTACTAGTTACAAATTACATGCGATCCACACATGCATTACTGTATGTATAAGTTTAAGACTAAATGCATAAAAAAGACTACATGCATATTTCTGCTTTTTCTTAGAATATGCTATTTTTATATCAAATAATTTCTTAAGAGAACGAAGAAATCTTTATCAATATCTTATTCAATATATAAATTTCTATTACAAACTAGGAATTGATAATTTTAACTACTCTAGTAGTCCTAGTATTAATCAATATTTTACATACAAACACGATCGATAAAAGAAAAGTTCTGCGAAATAATATAGTTAGATGAACTATTTATATTTATGCTACATATGTTTAAAATATTATGCATACAAAATATCGCAAAAATTGTTTATGTATTTGACGAAAATGATTTATATGGCTTTATTAATATTTCAAAGTATTAGTTTGATTCCTTAATTTTAAGTTGAGATGTCACCACAAAAGATTTGTTTTATTTTAAAGACCAATAAAGTCAAACAATTAAATGTAATTAAATGTTTTATTGCTATTTAATATCAAACGAAAAGTAGATTCTTGCGTTGATATTATTGCGGAATGATGATATTAAAATAAGATTCACATGAAATGAAATTTCATCTATGATAGTATATATTAAGGATAAAAACAATTAACAAATAGTGAAATTATTGACTATTTCTAATGAAGTTACAGAAGGATATAAATAATGGAATTGTACACCTATGTATAGTATCCTTTGTCAAAGTTTTAAAACTTCCTATAATTAATTTATTTCTAATAAAGTTCGCATTGCAGTATCAACTTGTAAATTGTAAATCACGAGTATCATTCATCAGTACCTACATATTTTAGAATGTATAAGTGACAGAATATATACAAATCCACAATATGTAAAATACATATTATTATGTATACGTATTATAAACAAATCGAATAATAATAAGGATCATTGAAAAATGTTAACAGTAAAATATAATACGTACTTTTGATTATTTAGGTGGTTGACATGCAAGTTATGACGCAAAACACGTTTCGAAATTTTTCACTACAGCTATCACTATTCTATTCATCACTGGCATAAGACTTTTTGCATCACTTTTTCGATTAGGTAAAAAGATTGTTTTACACACGAACCTTTCACATTGAACTTTCCTCTTGTGACTTTTAACATCGGTCATATTAATTTTCCTTGAGTATATTGACAATCGAGACTCGACATGATATTTTGTTTATACAGGCATGATATTTCCTCGATTTATCGTTGCAACGAAACGTTTCCTTCAACATTGTGGAATTAAATGAAACATTTAATGTATATATATATATGCGTATCCTCTGTTCGATACCACTATAAGTTATAAGAATACCGGCAGTATGTAGGTTTTTATATTTTCCAGCTTATAGCTTGTCAGAGTCTCGACATATAGTACGCTTTCAGTTAATTTAATTACAATAAAAAGAAATTGACTTGAAACTCATTATAACATTTAAACTAGTGATCACTGGTGGTTAAATATTACAATACAGACTGAAACGTAATGTGACTGAAACTACTGAATCGCTACCATTCGATCCATAACCTGTACTTTTACTATATCTATATTTATGTGATTTATATATACATATATATACATGAGTTGCCAAGTGCAATGTTATAAAGTACACAACACAGGGATAGATCGAATGCATTCAAATAATATCACGAACTGTTATCTTATCTTTACTGAAAACTTCAATTATATTTTATCTATTATCTACCTTGATCTACTTGGGCTCTGTAAAAAATTATATTAAAATTAGTAAACAAATTATTATTATCGCCTATTAGTTGCGAAGAATTAAAAAATTTTAATTCATTTCAATTTATTTTCGGAAAAAGCAATAAGTAACTTGAAGATTGTATTTCATCACTTTGTATAATGATGAAATACACATGTAGTGTGTATAAAATTGTATCTTATGCTGTCTTCTCTCATTGGTATATTCTCTCAATGCTATAAAGTCGACCAATAGGAAAGTTTGTCAAAGTGCAGGATGAATTGGTAGTTCAGCGAGCATTTAGAAGTGTGAATCGCACTTTGCACTTAAAAGTCGAATTTCTGATGCAATATTCGTTAACAAGACGTGAATGCACTGTATAAGTAGTACGAGAGTATTGAGACCCGCGTGATGAAGATGCCGATCTGTATTTAAAGGCCAAGGAAATTAATAAATTTTATCGAGGACACCAAAGTGTTTAGAGCAATTTTCAAAATGACTGAGGAAGACTCGGTATGTAATCATTTAAAAAGGATATCTTTAGGAATGAGTTTGTGTGGTATTGGGAAAGCATGGGAGCATGATCATCTTGACATACTTTTTGATTTTTTGGAAATATGCTAAAACCCATGTATAAAAATCTGAAATTTGTTCCCATATATATGAATATCTTGTAATGAAACTTGTATAAAATAAAAATAATGCTACTTTATAGATTCCAACCTCAAAACCATGTGGGTAGTATTCGAAAGAATGTACATCTATCATTAGTGTAATATCTCTTGACACATATTCCGTTAGCCTTGTTGCTATAACATATTCGATGTTTATAATACAATATACTACAATATTTTATGATCATTAATACTTCTAGATTATTGTAATATAATATTTAATCTATAAAATATTTCGAAGCACGGTTAATATGATATATTTAAACAACTTTATCAAATTTTTATATGAAAATATATTTTTATTTGAAATAATAATCATTTTGTTGTATCAATAAAACTACAGTGTTCTATAAATATGATATATAAATAGAATTCCACATAATATTTAGATTTATTGAAGAATTAAAAAAATTCTTAGGTATTTGACCCTACTTTGAAAAAGAAAAAAAAGAAGAAGAAAACTACTTTTGATCTTGATGCTGCATTTAATGAAGGTGGTAGTACTGGCGATGGGATGGAAGTTACTGGTGACAAAGAAAATCAAGAGCCTGAACCTCCTACGCCAGCTGAGGATGATGAAGCATTGGATCTAGAAAATTTTGGAAGGAAGAAAAAGAAGAAGAAAAAAGCATTTAATTTAGATGAACTTGATGCAGCTTTGCCTGATACAAAGAAGGAGGTGGATAACTTTGTATATAATTATTATATGCATTAGCAGTATATTATATTTATTTACTTATATGTTTATATATTTACTTACTTTTAAAAGGATGTTGTTGAGCAACAAACAGAGGAAGTTGTTGTGGATGATACCTTTGACTTAGATATGGACTTCTCAAAAACTAAAAAGAAGAAAAAGAAAAAGAAAGATCTTGATGAGTTAGTAGCTGAGGAAGAACGTAAGGAAATTGAAGATAAAGAAAATGGTAAATATTACATATTGCAAGAGTATTATGGCTTGGGGTAACTAGTTGTTTATGTTACTCATTATTTGTTAACATGCTGCACTGAATCTGAGCGAAGTGCAGAGTATGGTAAGGGATTGTTTGCTGATTTCTATATATATATATACATATACATATACATATACATATATATATATATATATGTATATCACATACAATAGTCACAAGTACATATATCATATTTACACTTTCATAAATTTCATTTTAATGCAAGACATAAAACATGATTTTTTTAATATTTTATAAAAGTTGATTGATAATCAACTTGAAAAAAAATAGTATTGAATAAGAATATTTCAATATACATTGCAAATAACAGGAAACAAAGTGCCCAAGGAATCATGCCTGCAACTTGTTTTCTCTTAAACTAATACTTTGGTAGTTTCATTCAGTTATGACAACATTATATCTGTAAATTGTAGTATGATAGAGAGTCAATGATATTTATTAAAATAATGTTTTCTTTTTCTTTAAAAACTGAATATACCTGCTACTGTATAATTGATCAGTAGTTCGTATTTTTTACACGCATATGTCTAATTTTGTTAATATTGAATCAATTAAGCAAACATGTATATAAATTTAAATAAATTTCATTTAGAAATCAAAGGCAGAAAAAAAGAATAGTATAATCAATGAAGTTAGACATAGACTTATTTATTAAATTTTTCATTGTCTTCATCAATTTTCAATCAAATATTAAATGTGTACTATATTTACTAATAGAAGAGACAAGTTGGGTTGGTTCGGATAGAGATTATACATATGATGAATTGCTGGTAAGAGTATTTAATATTATGAGAGAAAAGAATCCTGATATGGTTGCTGGTAAAAAGCAGAAGTTCGTCATGCGTCCTCCTCAAGTAGTACGTATAGGCACCAAAAAGACGTCGTTTGCCAATTTTACAGAGGTCAGTTGCATTATAATACTTGTTTATTTTATTTATCAAATTGTAAATCCTTTTATTATTACTTATCTTATGACTTTTTAATTCTAGATATGTAAAACACTTCATAGGCAACCAAAACATTTACTCGACTTTTTACTTGCTGAATTAGGAACTAGTGGTTCTGTTGATGGAAACAGTCAACTTATCATTAAGGGTCGTTTCCAACAGAAACAAATAGAAAATGTTCTTAGGAGATACATTAAAGAATATGTTACCTGCCACACTTGTCGTTCTCCGGACACCATTCTTCAAAAAGATACTCGACTATTTTTCTTACAGTGTGAAACTTGTGGCTCAAGATGTTCAGTAGCTAGTATAAAGTCTGGTTTCCAAGTAATTATATTTAATTTCAATATTAGTAATTTTCTTGATGTTAACTCTCTTAATAACTATCTTAACGACCAATTATTTATTTTAGGCTGTTACAGGAAAGCGTGCTGCTATTCGAGCAAAAACTGCCTAAAAAATTTGTCATATGTCATGTTTATCAATTTTGTAGCATAATTTTGAAATTATCAGAGATTTCTTATGTCAAAACGCAGTTTTTACTATATCTATTATCTAAACACTCATTTTTTACTTATGAAAACTGAGGATCGTCAGGATAAACAAAAATAATTGTAAAATTTACAGCACAACACTTTTTATCAATTTGCAACAGACAAAAAGAAATTATATAAAGTACTGTTCCTGAACAAATTTTTTTCAAATTCCCCAGCTATTTTTAATATTTTTATCTTACTTTTGATTTTAAAATCTTTAATATATCGTTTCCTCCTGCAATGCTTATATAAAATTATATAATTTGATAGAATTTTTTTTTTTACGCATTTCATTCCTTTCTTAATGACCGATGCGTATTAAACACTTTCAGAAAGGCATATAATTGAATTGAACACACTATTTAAATAGCAAGGATAAAACAGTCACACGATAATACGTAATGCATTATCCATTTGTCTACCACTGTGACATACAACATCCTGTATAAAGAACTGTCGATTAGGTATAAAATGGTATAAATTACCAGTTGTTAACAATAGATTTAAGCTGGTAACAATTTGTTATATCATTTTCTGTATACAAGAGAATTGTAACATTAAATTCAAGTACATTATTACGCATGGCCAAAAGTATTATTCCCGATATCTTTTCATGAGAAGTTTTGCAATAAAATGCAGTGATTTTTTTAAACCGATCAATGGCTAATTTATTAGCTAAAAAAAGCTCTTAGCTAATTTATTCAGTTGTATTTACTAGGTAATAAATCTATCTTAAAAAACTTCATTACTCCTCTTATATTTCAAAAATAACACTGTAAAGATATTTGTATTTATTAAGTTTAATTCAAGTATACTATTGTCATTTATGGTTTATTGAAAGTCATTTATGTGCAAGTCACAAATATTTTTTATTTGAATTAATCTGATGTCAAACTTGTTTATTGGAAGCATTGGTTATAAAAAAACTGTGCAATTTTAATGATTATAAATGTATATTATAACAATTAACTTGAATATATATATATATATATATATATATATATATATATATATATATATATTAAATTGAATAATTTAGTGCTATTTATGTATATTAAATAATACAATAAAATTATGATTTTGTGATTAGAAAATAAACATAGAGTTGTTTAATGGATGTAAAGCACTAAAATCGTATTCGTACAAATGATTAAAAATTTATTATTTTGTTGCATGAGAACCGTTTTTTAATTCAATTATTTTTTTCTTAACATAAATACCAGTGTCTATAAGGCTTTGGAATATAGAAATTGGCATGTTCGGCATTGGGAAATCTCGGAAAGGGACCCATACTCGAGAACCATCTTCATATTCTTTTAAATAAACTGGTTGTGAAAATACTAATCCCTTTGGAATACCAAATGAACCTAAAAGACGTAAATTATTTCTAGTTTCCCCCCCCTCCTTTTTTTTGCAATTCTTACTATTTTTATATTACCATCAGATTCAATTCCTAATGATATAATTTCATCCCCGATGCTTCTTTTATTACTGTACCATAACTTTAAAAGATCACAAATTGCTCTACATTTTGGAAAATCTTCTGATGTGCCCATTTGATATCGAAGAAGGGCCTAAAAAAATTCCTATTGTTTCATATTATTTAAAAAAAAGCAAAAAGTGTTGTACCTTGCGTTTCAAATAGTTTTTATAAAGATTTTTATCATGTATCTTGTAAAAAAACCACCTCAATTCGGAATGTTGAGTTCCAAGTGGTAATATCATATTCTTATTCAAATTTAGAGCTCTTTTATTTGGATAATAAACATCATATTTTTGGATCATATGGTGAACATCTACAAAGTGATTGATTCCTATAATTAAATGTAATTTTTTAATATATATGCAAAAAGATATAAGTGAAAATATCATAGTGTTCTGCTTTAATATATAAACCAACCCAAGAAGCCCCAAACAGGTGGACAACCAAAGTTTTGTAGATTAAGACCAAGTGAATTTACAAATGTGTATATAAGTTCTAAACCATAATGAGCACTAGCAACTACAATGTTTGTGCTTGATAATTTTGTAACAAGTTCCATCATAATATTGGCGTAAAAACATGGTAGATTCATTGAACAGAAAATTACCTTCATATGTGAAGGTGCATGTTCATTTATATGTGTACATAAATTTGCTATAGTTTTATAATTACGTTGTAGCCAATTATCTGTACCTTCATATTCTTCTCTGAAAAATGCGTATGTAAATACTAGTAGACATAATAATAATGAATAAAAACAATATTAATAGATTTACCGCGTTAAACTGTCAAGGTAAATTAATATATCACAGTCTTTTAATCCATCAGGGATATTTTCCACAATATGTACTGTATTTATGCCAGCACCTATTGTTCCTGCATCTCTAAAAATTCTCCTAAGTTTAAAGAAACATCCTGGTTCATCATACAAGTTAATAACAATTCCATGAGTCATCCAGAGCTCTTTTGTCATTAACAACTGAGGAACAAGATCGGGGCACATTGATCTTCCTGCTCCTATTATCATTATTTGACGGTATTTTTCTTGTACTTGTAATGGCTTGCTTTTTTGTCTCTTTATATTACAAGCCTTTATTAAACGAACTTAACTTAGAAAAATTAAAATGAACTCTTAAATATAATATAGAAATTTTTGCTATAAAACGTTTTCATACAAATAATAAGTCTGCTTGTAATGCATCAAGTTCTTCTTTGCTTAAATATAAACTAATGTCATAATAATTATGCAACAATTCCCAAAACTGGAAACTACCTCCAATATAAGTTACATGAGACCGACTAAGTCCAATTTCTCTCCATATTAGAGGAGATTTAGTGTGAGTCCATCCATGAAGATCACAAGTTTCTTTCAACCAACACTAGGAAATAAGTTTCAGAAAGAAATTTGTTCATTAATAAAATAATATTAACTTACATCCCATCTTGCAGAACTTTTACTAATACTTCTGTAATGAAAATTCGGTAATATCGTAGATAAACTTTCAGCGACGAAACATATATGATTGAAAGTACAATCTTCCAAAATACCAGCTATTACAGTCAAACATCTATCTGTTGTCATTTTGTACATCAACAATTGAAAAGCGATTAATTGCTATTTTTGTGAAAATTTTTAAAAAAATTTACCAATAAAATAACAGCGTGTTATTCTTACAACAAAATAATTTATTTATGCGTAAAAAAGTATCATGTATCAAAGGTAAATTTTATTTTTAACTTATATGTTTAGTCATTTATTTAAAATGAACTTTATAATGTACTTATATAGCTTAACATAATATAATATTCTTAGATTATCTTATTCAAAAATTCCGTAATAAAAAAACTTAAAGCCACTGTTAAGTTAGATAACTATTCCATTCTTATATTTAAATTTTGTCGTCATCATCTGATATTTCTGGTAAATCAGGATTTTTATATTGTATCCATCCTTCATCAAATATTTCAGGTGATTTACACAATTCTGGCATTTCAATCTCAATTTGTTCCAGGTCTATATAAAAGATTTGGAAGATATATATGTATAATACATGAAAGATATATAGTTAATATTTAATACCTGATTCAAATCCTTCATCTTCATAAGGTACTATCTCATGTCCCTTCTTTATATGGAGTTCTTTAAATTCATTTTCTATGACTTTAGTATAAATGTTATCTGTAAAAATATATTTCTATAATTTAATTATTGTTTAAAGTTAATTACTTTTTATCAATTATAATTTAATCAAGTAACTAAATATAATACCAAATTCAAGTTGCATATCATAATATGGTGCTAGACTTTCTGGTTCTGGGTATGATTTTTGAATGTAACTTTTTAGTGGTAATGGTTTCTTAAAAATACTTTCACCATATGATTCCGGTAATTTTATATTTTTTGTATTAAATACTTTTTTTGGAGATACATCTTTCATTCTGTTGTAAGATACATTTGGTGTCTATAAAAAATTAAAAAGATATTATATACCCTATCTACATAATTTTGCAATGAGTTATACCTTTAATAAAATATTTCTCTTCGATGATATTACTTGGCAGCTGTTGTCTAATTGTGTTAGTTTTGGCTTTAATATTTCTTGTTGCTTATTAGGAGTACTTTGTACTGTAGTAGAAACATTTAAGTCAGACTTAGATCTAATTGACAGTCCTTTTTGTTTTGATCGGCTAACATTTTTCAGAGGAGTATCATTTATACCAAGAGAAGTTTTTGATCTTGCTAAAAGCTTCACAGCTGGATCTATAATAGTTTTATTATTAATACATTTAAAGAATTAAAGCAATTAGCATAAACCATTAGTTTAAAATAATATTTATATAAAACAAAGGAAATATAAATATTAACCCCCACATATTTTTGTTTTTACCTTTTTGAAGTTCCGATACTTCACCGAACAAATTAAATATGTTTGCCATTTATAAAAATTTATATGAAAAATAAACCTAAAATGATTAGAAAGATATTCTATATGCAAAAGAAATGATTTAACGTTTCTAACTCTGCTTTTGAAACATCTAGTCTCACTTTTTTTTCGTAAGCTTTCCGTTTATTTTAAATAACAGTCTCTAAGCGAAACTAGGGAAAATTGGTCACACTGAATTCTTAAATTACTAAAAGCTTTTTTTTAGGTACAAAATAAAACAAAATCTTGTAGAATAAAAAAAATACAAAAATACTGTTTTATTACTACCAGAATATATCTATACTATACTCATCCAATATAATTATTTATAATGAACTAAAATTAAAACGTTTACATTGTCTTTAACCCACAAGGATCAATAAAGCTTACACAAGAACGTATTTATCCATAATACAATTTATTAAAAGAGACAAAGAATTGTCTGTAGCAAATATTTCATTAGGATAAATTACATTGATAATATATATAATATATATTTTTACATGTATAATGACTTATCATGTCTTAAGGCCTCTAAAATATATAGACAACCAAAAGCTACCAACTGTTTACAGTGGAATGCTTTGATTAATGAATTGATACAATAAATTGATCACATGTATGTACAATTATTTACTATATATAGGTATCAATGAAAGAATTTAAGCTTTGCATAGGACTCAAAATAAAAAATGCTGTACAAAGCTATAGAACAGATAGAAATCATACTCAAGATGTAACACTTTGTTTGATATCTACAAAACAAAAATACATCAAATGCAATATTCTTTCATTGATACATATACAATTAACTAAAACGTTTATAAATGCTAGATTCTTTTCATAAATAATTCCTTCAAGTAGTAGCAAAAAAAAAAAAAGGATATTATTTAGTGGAAATTTGAGTTTAGTTTCATGTCAATATCATTATGATGTCTACATGTTTTTACAATAAAACAGTCTGTTGATCTCGCTTATATACCAGTAAGATGTAGACAGCTTTTTTTCATATTAACATTAACAGCAACACCTTTTTAACTTCACATGTTTTTGGTTTTCTTAAGCCATTCTAATACTCTGAATTATTTGAAATACAGCTGAAAATTAGAAAATATTAATTTGTATATAAATGTGAACATTCTTTTCTATGTATTTTATGTTTACTGAAAGATTTATATTTAAATTATATTAAACTTACCAGAACCACATACAACAAAGAGGAAGAGTGCTAATAGACAAGGTCCAACTGGAGATCCTTCATCTTGTGGTTTCTACAAATACAATAATTATTATATACCATTGTGACTTTAGTTATTATTATCAAATATAGCTTGTAATTTGATATAATCAGTTAAATAAATAGATTTATAATAAAATAAAATTTATATAATGTTTTACAGTTCGTATTTACTTCATAAAAGATGTATAAATTAGCTAATAAGTGATTTCAAATTTGTGGTATAGATTCATGTCACATATGGTACAATTATCAATCTATTAATTTGTTACTTTTTACTACTATCAAAAAAATTGAACTCAAAAACGTTTTTCAAAGATCTAACTATGCTAGTCGAAACATGTATAACATAAAATTAAAAATATGAAACAATAATATTATCATAAATGTCATTGCATATGCAATCAATTTGTCAACTTTACTATAGTTTATAACCTCAAAATTGGAAACGAAAATAATTGTTTATTTTTACACAATTAACATATTTTAATCATCGTACTTTACACATAACCGTTAAAATATATTTTATCAAACAATAGAACACAGCATACCGATGACTTTGGAACATTTCCACGAAGTGTGATGTTTTTTGTCGCTCTTTCGTTTGCGATACGCATTCTTTGTTTTGGTGCCATTTTTGCTGCTTTTTATTTATCGGAAGTATTAAGTTTATAACTTGAAATAAAATAGAAAACAATTTAAATAGTATTTCAGTCACTGTACACCTACAACAATATGTAAAGTTCTTGTAGCAATAAATAGTTGTATATACTACACTCCTTCCTGCTGCGTCGACGAGTGCGCTTTGACACGTGAATACTTCTGAGTGTACGACAGAGCTCTTAGTGCCACACTGGCACCATCAGAATCAATTCAACAATTATACTTTTTGCAATTCTGATTTTTTTTGAATCCTTTAATTATACATACAGATTGCCATATTATATTATTACTTATTTAATCAGTAATTACAAATAACATATTCATCGTGATATAAATATTTTACATGAAATACTTTTGAACAACGTAGTATTTTTTTTAAATATGAATATCACGGTCTTATCCTAAACGCATGATTCGCTGTGATCATATATCTTTCTTTGAGTTCTCAGTTAAGAACAATAAAGACATATGATCCGAGCTATATCGCGCGGAAAAAAGGCGCTCGTCTGCATTGGGCTTTATCAGTGAATGTATAATGCTGTATACGATTGTGACCGCCTCCATAGAAGTTGTCCGATCGCACGATCCTATGCAATATACCGCCGGTGCCCAACTGCGATCATGACGAATACAATAGTATTCTACTAATTGAACATCACTATCCCCATCATTCCTTAAAAACTACTTTCAGAGTTCAGCATTATATTTGTTTCTTTTATTTTACTGGCCCTATTTCTTCTATTTTAACGTTCAATTGCTTTTATACAAACTACCGGTCTTACAATTTCAATATCTTTGTTGATTTTCTACCTATTTCACGTAAGACTAAAGCTTTTATATAAACATAAGTTCTTCCTTAGGTCATAGGCTACAGGTCGGAATTTTACCAATTAACAAGGCAAAATTCCGGCTAGTGAGATAACACTGTAATATAGGTAGATAAAGATCAATGGTGTATAAATAAAAATAGATTATATTTTTGTTGTACGTAGAAATTTTATATTTCTTAGAACTGCTACGTTTAATAACAAACTGTATGTCCATTCAAATATTCTCATTGATATTTGTCGCTCGATACATCGCATTAGGATAAAAACATTCACTGCCACTCCAAAATTCCACAACCCTCTCGAGTCCCTTTTTTTGTCAGCAGCGCTTAAACGTGTTCTTAGATATTTAGCCGCGTGAAGAGGATCACAAGTAAAAAATCATTTTACCACCGGTTATATACTCACAATACTTTACATTTTATCAATGCATTCACATTTCAGAAATCATTCATTTTTAATAAAAACTATTCACATCAAAGAAAACATGTGATACATAGCCAATAGTAAAAAAATTTCGTATTATCCACATTCTTTCTTTAATCTTACTGTCTAGCTTATCTATAAATTAATGTTACTCGAATTATTGGTAATCAAGCGTTATGTATATAACTAAAATCTCAATTCAGAGTCACACAACTGGGATACTGTTTCTAATTATGCTAACTAAAGCATATCCCTTGCATTCTGGATAGATTGTATCGAAAATTTATACTGTACAATTTATACCTAATTACATGTATCTTCTTTCTTTCATTTATTTCAGTGTCGACTTATTCCATTTTCGTAATCATAATTATTAGCATTCATTGGTGTTTTGGAATGTTAATATTTTTGATTATGAATTCAGATATTTGTATTTGTTGATATATATTCTAAAAGAGGCATTGATATTTCTTAAACATTGTTTAAATTTATACAACTTTCCTTCTATAAACCCCCCGAAAAAAGAATAATCAACAAGTTTCTAGTAAATCCAACAAACAAATAAAAAATTGAGCAATGTTATAAAGTTAGCTGTTTTAAGAGTAAAATAGTAATTCTAAAATATTACATAATTATCGGATTTTGTATTTTGTGTAATACCGAATTGTGACTCATGAGATGAATATTATATATGACTGTTTGAATAATTAGCGAACTATTCATTTCACAGATGTGTACTGTACTGTACTATAGGACCCATCTTCACAACTAAATTGCAATAAATAAATTAATCATTGATTTTAAAATGAAAATATTATTATGATATTACATCAATAGATGTAAAGTGATAAAATATTCACTGAATATTTCGAAGAAACATAACGATGTACCAAATATTTCTTTTCAAATATTTATGCTACACTTCATTGACATTAGTTTGTTATTGATGCCGGTTTAATAGTCTCTTCGATAGGTTATATTTGCGCGTCATAATGAATAATGTAAATAACTTAAACTACCAAAAAGAGTCCTACTTTATAAAGACCGGCAGGTTTCACTCTGTATTTTCTCAATTTAATCCATCGTAGACGTTACACTAGCATTGTGCTTTAGTCTATTTTAACTGTAGAATAGATCTTCCGTACAAATGCATTAGTACCAACGTAACCAACTGTTCCACACATTATACCCAAGGCAAGACTAAATAATGCCATGTAACCAAAGTAAAAGGCTGTTTGGAAGAGACCGTACATTCTGGAAAAAAGAAAGTTTGAAATGTAAGTTTATGTTTTAATTGATGTAATCAAGCATTATAAACTTACTTAGTTTTAAAGAAGAAGTAATAAAAGGAATATATGTAGACATAACCGGCAGTTGAGGCAGCCGCTAAGAAACTTGTCCACTGCCTATAAAACAAGATAGTATATGTAAATGAAGAAACAATCATTGTTAAATAATATACATAATAAACAGTAAGATAATGCTTACCATCGATAATCTTCGGCGTTTAGCAAAAAGTATGTACATACGATAGTAACACAAACGGTTACTATCATTAGAATAACGAATACTAGTAACATAAAGCCATAAACATAATAAATTTTATACGCCCAAAATGAGGTAAAAATAAAATACCTAAAAAAAGATAAAATAGTTGTAATATAATAATTTTACAGTATGTAAATGATGAAGCTTACATTTCAATGAATATCGATCCAAAGGGCAAAATACCACCGAGCATTATGATAACGAGTGGTTCCATAAACCATTTCTTTTCAGGAATAGGTCGAGGTACCGCGTTAACTCTGCATGGTGCGTCCGGTGTCCCAGCTAAGTTACGACCTAATATGGTTCCGACTAATGTCAATGGTAATATAACAAATATGCAAATACATGTTACTGCTACCTGTAAAATAAGTATTCTTGTTAGTACATACAAGAAACGTACACACATACAAATGAATGTGTACTATGTAAATAATACTTTCCATAGAACCAAATGGTATAGCACGGCTAGCGTGATAATACATTGCAATGAAGTTAATGAAGAATGCAGTGCCACAGACAATAAGAGGTAACATAAAGGCACTGAGAATCATTTGTTTGATCCAAATGCGTCCTCCCATACGCGCATATAAACCTCCTCCCGCGTAACCATTTATAGGTGATGTTGCAGCATACACAAAAATTGCTATCGATAACATCGATCCTCTTTCTGTATACGGTTCTCCGAGAATAGCAAAAATAATAACACTAAGTACAACCACAGTGACCTAGGGTAAAATTAGCCAAATTTAAAATAAAAGAGCCTATTAGTACACGTTTCTTAAAAATATATTATCCTAAAATTGTTTATTATTAAATTTGTAAATTTTGTATTATTAAAATAATTACTTGATAGCCTGCACCTATTAGAGCTGAGAAAAGCATTGCATGACTAGCTGGTCTAAATACATCTCCATGAACTTGTTTCCATCCATATTCATCTCCTAAATCTCGCTCCATATCATCCATTTCTTCATCCCTACTATACCTAGCATAATCTTTTCTTAACGTACGCATTAAAATCATTGAAACAAGTCCAACAAGAAATATTACCATCATAAAACTATTAAAAATACTGAACCAATGAATCTGGAAAAGATAAAGAACAATGATCAGTTTAGTAGTAATGTATAATTTTTAAAGCAATAGTATTAATAATGCTTGCTTAAATTCCAATTTTTTCAATGAATAATCGCGTAACAGATAACAATTTTATTCCAAAAATATTCTCTTGTTCCATGATAAGAAAAAGGAATAGATCTAACGAGAGGAAGTAAGAAAGATAGTACTTCTCACTTACTCTCGCTATATCTATTTACTGTCTTTGTCAATATGTTTACATTACATTGAGCTCAAATTTAGGCAAACATTGCTATAATACTTACTCTGTGTTGGAAAAAGTTAGGATCCAGATATTTATCAAATCTGTCTTCAAATTTAACATTACTCTTCTTCCAGTTAACTTCATAACTGAAAGAGATAGCTGCATCTTGTACCAGTTTTACTTTATTTTCACTTGTCAAATTTACATCAACTATTTGCTTTCCATTATATCCTATATCAAACTTCTTATGTGTCCAAATATAATAAGATACAACTCCATTATTTTCTTCTGGCTCTCCCACAACACCTAAATATTTTACAATAATCAATTGACATAATCTTAACACATTTAAGTATTGGAGAAAGGGAAACATTACCCCATATTGGTAGATCATCCATATACATCTTATACCAATATTGATTCTTCACTGCATATATGAAAGCTTTTTCACTTTCTTCTGTTAATTTTATTTGACAATAGTCCATTTTGGCGATATCAGCTATGAGGTAACCAAGCATATATGTATGTATTATATATATTACCCATATAAATACTTATATAATAATATTTATCACTAACTAATAAAACTAAAATACCCTTAAATTCAATTTCCAGGCCACTAAATTTGAGTTCGATGCCTTGCAGCGCCTCAGAAAAGGTCTCGTGATAATGATTAATGACATCCTTTGTACCCATACAAAAAGGTAATGAATAATATGAATAAGTTTCTTGACGGTTGTGATATGGTCCGACTGTACTCATCCATAGTACAACTTCATCATTATCTTCGTACTGGAAAGAAAATATATCTAGTAATACACATTCCTCTTATATGCAATGGAATACAATTAACATGTGTGTATCATAGTAAAACGAATCAATCTTTAACAAACAATAAAAAAGTCACCTATTAAGCTACACCACTTGTAGGAAAGATAAAGAACAAAGATGGTTTATCACAAAAAGTAATGTAAATAAGAATATATGAATCGACAATGTATTTTCCACGTCAAACCTTTATGGTAAGATAAGGAAAGAACAAATTGCAATAAAAGAATATAAAATGTGGACGTTGTAAAGTCAATAAGGATACGGATGTAATGTATTTGCCACTTTGACATTTTGAAAATATGTCAATTCTGAATACTTACGATGTGAGTGTGCTCGTCTGGACGGGCAAAGGGGAGTAGGCTAAGCGCCAGAAAGTGGAATAACAATCGAGCCCGACACATGTTCACCGTGACGGGAAGGCGCACTAGGCGCCTTATGCTAATACAGACAGAAATTCAAAGATATTTGACGATGAAAACACTCCATAGATTTACAGAAAAGAAGTTACGTAGCAGAAACACCGGACGGACAGGCACCGATGGACACGTATTAAAATACGATGATGACACTCAGAGCGGCCACTAATACGCGCTAGCTGTTAAGAACGTTAGTTCACTATCATAGTAGATGGCGCTTTTACTAAGGTTCAAGTTGCAATAAGCTACTATTCATCATCATAAAGGCTGTTCCAATGAATTGTATGAATTCAAAGATCCAAAAGAGACACATTGAAAATAAACTATGTTTGCAAATAATATTATGCACATATTTTAATATTTAATTAATTTACTAAGCAGTCGTATATTCACAATTATATATGGAAAAATAGAAATTGTTGTGGCACAAATAGTTTAAACAAAATCAAAGATATATATTTATTTTTTTATACATTTTTTATTATAATTACAATTAATAAGAATCGAAATATTGTTATTACTATTCTTCCGGCCACGGTTTTCCTATGCCTTGAGACGCACCCATTCTTGATGGATCTTGACTTGGATAATGTATTGGAGTTGTTCCAGGTGGAAAAATAGGTGTTGCAGTGGCAGCTGCCATTTGAGGTGGAAACATAAATTGGGGAGCAACTGGTGGAGGTGGAATCATCATTGGTGGCATCATGCCAGGAGTAGTTTGCAGATTGAAAAAATTATTTCCCATGCTTTCTGGTGGAGGTGGTAGAGCACCTGGTAAACCTGGCACAGGCTCCAAGATTTCTCTCGTTGCTTCTGCTGCGGATACAGTTTGCCTTCCTTGTGAACGTCCCCATTTAATTGTTAATCTTCGCCCTCCCAATATCAGTTTATTAAATGTTCTTTCTGCTGCTGCTTCGGCAGCGTTTCTTTGTGTATACTGAATGAAAGCACACTGTTGACGAGGAACCATAGTGACGGAGCGTATTTCTCCGTATTGATAAAAATGATCGCGTAATTGTTTTTCTGTTAAAACATCGCCTAAGTTGCCAACATAGAGAGTCGTAATAGATTTATCCTCTGGTGGGTCTAACTTAGGCATAGCTGCAGCTCGGCGCATTAATTTATCAGCAACAGGGTCGTTAACTCCATAATAACGATCTTTGATATTTTGATCAGCTAATGGATCATCAGGATCAGTAGGTTTCTCATGACGATATGGACACTCTTCTCCTCTTTTACACTCTCCTTTAACCCAAAAAGAACAAATGTGTGGCCTGTTTCTTTTGTAATAAGGACTAGTCCTTGCCAGCTTCATCAACAAATCACTAGCAGCTGCAGATTTACCAACAGCACCTGCTGGTGATGTGGGATCTATTTTACCAATTTCGCTGTCTATATTTTGTACATAATATTCCTTGTTTACATCCGATCTAGGCAAGTCATCTTTAATTTTAAGCGCTGCATCGCGTACTTGAATTGGTAAACCATATTCTAAATCAAGTAAACATGTCTGACACACATTTTTCAAGCGACTACAAGTCTGACAAACTTCTGTCTTTTTGAACCGCATTCTTGCACCAGGACACCACCTAAATACTGTAAATGGACGCATGCATATTTTGCATTCTTTTCCATATCTTTCTTTTGTCTACAAATATAATTTAAAAAAAATATTATGTTACACAAATAAATATTTCTTATAAAAATCGAATCTAGAATTTTGAGGAAATTAACTTACCATACGAATGTACGGATTGTCACCTAAACAAGTTTGACATAATATTGGGAATTCCTATAAGGAATGAAATAAACAAATGTTTAAACGCATCAAATTCACGATTATGTTATAATTTAGATTTTACTCACGGCATCTTCCCAATTTTGCCTATTATACATATTCGTTGTCTTTGAAGTAGCCATTTCACTGCTCGTTTAATTTATAAAAACCTTGATGAATACTACGACAACACTAATGTTTATAATTCAATGGCGACTGGCGACAGACAGCAGACAAGGAGTGCTTTACGCCCGCCGCCTATCTCATTGAACACGATCTTACTCTGCCAATAAAATTTTGTTAGTTTTCATGAAACCTTTGTTAGCAAACAAACTTAATTTTGGCCAGTCAATTAAGTAAAGAGAAAGAAGTACTTAAAACAACTATAAATAAATGAAAGCCATTTTTTATATTTTATGAAATTAAAAGATTTCTGAAAATTATATAATATCCTCTTTTATATATTCTTGTATTAATCAACAATTAAATTTTTATGATAATAGCATTATATTTCAACATTAAAAATGTTCATAATTGTATTATCTTTATCTAATAACATAAGTAAAATTGAGAAGTTTTCTTAAGGTACAATAGTAATGCATTTCGGAACGCTTAAAATAGGTTAGTAAGAAAGTTATAACAAACTGAATTGTCAGGAGTCAGGGGAAGGAGATACTTCCATCGGAGAAGAACGGTTAGAGAGAGCTGTAGCGCAGAAGGCCGCGGGAGAAGCTGTACGTGCTCGTTGAAAAATGGCCACGTCCGACTCCAAAGCGCCTCTGCGAACCGTAAAAAGGGTCCAATTCGGCATTCTTTCACCCGACGAAATAGTAAGTTCGTTAGTAGTAAACGAATGGATTTTGTGGAATATATTTTTTCTGTAGTACGCGGAACTGTTTCATCATGAGTCGACATTATGTGAAACGTTATCACACGAAGCATTCAATGTTACTTCCAAACAGTCGCGCGTGTAAATTTTCATAGTGTTCTATTATATTTGTGGAAATCTCTAATTAAAATTATAATAACAATGATTTATTACAAAATTATCACAACCCCATGTAAATTTTATTTACAGCATGTGATTTATTAGATATATTTTTTTTTAATTAAAAGATTATAATTGTTTTTTTCATAAAGGAGGAATTAAAAAATTCCTTTTTTAAATCAGTATTAAAACTGATCAAATCCAGAATAAATTACATATTTTGTAAAAATAACATAATTTTAATAATAAATATAAATTGTTGTTTTATGTTGATAAATACATAGTTGCATGTTTTGTTTACTTTTGTTGGTCCACTACTACTTTTGCAATTATCTACCTGCTCATTAAATGTATTTATTTTGCATGATGTGTTAAACATAATGTGAAAGAATAAATGTAAAATATTACATCATTTCTGACAAATACATTTCATATGCATCTCTATTATTTCCCTAAAGTAATTATTCAATAATATCTGTTAAATTGTGAATCTGTTAATTATGTATAACTGTATATAATATTTTGCATAGCGTCGGATGTCCGTCACAGATGGCGGCATTCGATTTCCAGAAACTATGGAGGGCGGTCGCCCAAAGCTTGGTGGTCTTATGGATCCCAGACAAGGCGTCATTGATAGAAATTCTAGATGTCAGACATGTGCTGGCAATATGACAGAATGTCCAGGACACTTTGGTCATATAGATTTAGCAAAACCAGTTTTTCATGTTGGTTTCATAACAAAGACAATAAAAATTTTAAGATGTGTATGTTTTTATTGTTCAAAACTTCTTGTCAGTCCAGTAAGTATAGATTATTAGTAATCACATTTTTTCCCCCATATTTATTATTATTTGTTTAATTTTGAATTATTTTTGGATTACAGCACAACCCAAAAATCAAAGAAATTGTTATGAAAACTAAAGGTCAGCCACGAAAGCGTCTTACCTTTGTTTATGATTTATGTAAAAGTAAAAATATTTGTGAGGGTGGTGATGAAATGGATATTAACAAAGAGAATCAAGAACAACAATCTGCAGATAGAAAACCTGGACATGGTGGATGTGGTAGATATCAACCAAATCTCCGAAGATCTGGGTTAGATGTTACTGCAGAATGGACACATGTAAATGAAGATTCACAGGAAAAAAAGATGGCACTAACTGCAGAAAGAGCTTGGGAAATTTTAAAGCACATTACAGATGAAGAATCATTTATCCTCGGCATGGATCCGAAATTTGCACGACCAGATTGGATGGTAGTAACTGTTTTACCTGTTCCACCTCTATCGGTTAGACCAGCAGTTATTATGTATGGTTCTGCCAAGAATCAAGATGACTTAACACATAAGCTTGCTGATATTATAAAAGCAAACAATGAATTAATCAGAAATGAACAAGCGGGAGCAGCAGCGCATGTGATATCAGAAAATATAAAAATGTTACAATTTCATGTAGCAACATTAGTTGATAACGATATGCCTGGCATGCCACGAGCTATGCAGAAATCAGGCAAACCTCTAAAAGCTATAAAAGCAAGATTGAAAGGGAAGGAAGGCAGAATAAGAGGAAATTTGATGGGTAAACGTGTTGACTTTTCTGCTCGTACTGTTATTACTCCCGATCCAAATTTGCGAATTGATCAAGTTGGTGTACCTCGGAGTATTGCACAGAATTTAACATTCCCAGAAATTGTGACACCTTTTAATATCGATAAAATGCAAGAACTCGTTAGACGTGGAAACTCGCAATATCCAGGTGCTAAGTATATCGTCAGAGATAACGGAGAAAGAATTGATTTAAGGTTCCACCCGAAACCATCCGATTTACATCTTCAATGCGGGTACAGAGTAGAACGTCATATTCGAGATGGCGACCTAGTAATTTTTAATCGGCAACCAACACTACACAAGATGAGTATGATGGGTCATAGGGTAAAAGTGTTGCCATGGAGTACATTCCGTATGAATCTTAGTTGCACATCTCCTTATAATGCCGATTTTGACGGCGACGAGATGAATTTACACGTTCCCCAGTCAATGGAGACTCGAGCAGAAGTAGAAAACATTCACGTAACACCACGTCAAATTATTACTCCCCAAGCTAATAAACCAGTCATGGGTATTGTACAGGACACACTTACTGCTGTAAGAAAAATGACTAAAAGAGACGTTTTCATTGAAAAGGAACAGATGATGAATATCCTTATGTTCTTACCCAGTTGGAATGGCAAAATGCCTCAGCCGTGTATATTAAAACCAAAGCCTCTATGGACTGGTAAACAAATCTTTTCCTTGATCATACCAGGTAACGTGAATATGATAAGGACTCACAGTACACACCCAGATGAAGAAGACGATGGCCCATACAAATGGATTTCACCTGGTGATACAAAAGTCATGGTAGAACACGGAGAACTTGTTATGGGTATACTCTGTAAGAAGACCTTGGGTACATCTGCTGGGTCTTTGCTTCACATTTGTATGTTGGAATTAGGACACGAAGTTTGCGGACGATTTTACGGAAATATTCAAACTGTAATTAATAATTGGTTACTACTGGAAGGTCACTCGATCGGTATTGGAGACACCATTGCCGACCCACAGACTTATTTAGAAATTCAAAAAGCCATTAGAAAAGCTAAAGAGGACGTGATAGAGGTAATTCAGAAAGCTCACAACATGGAATTGGAACCTACTCCTGGTAATACCTTGAGGCAAACTTTCGAAAATCAAGTAAACAGAATCTTAAACGACGCTCGTGATAAGACTGGTGGTTCTGCTAAGAAATCTTTGACTGAATACAACAACCTAAAGGCTATGGTAGTCTCAGGATCAAAAGGATCTAACATTAATATTTCTCAGGTTATTGCTTGTGTCGGTCAGCAAAATGTAGAAGGTAAACGTATCCCGTTTGGTTTTCGCAAAAGAACATTGCCACATTTTATTAAGGATGATTATGGTCCGGAATCCAGAGGATTCGTTGAGAACTCGTACCTTGCTGGTTTGACGCCATCTGAGTTTTATTTTCACGCTATGGGAGGTCGTGAGGGTCTTATCGATACTGCCGTAAAAACTGCAGAAACTGGTTATATTCAGCGTCGTTTGATAAAAGCTATGGAGTCTGTAATGGTACATTACGATGGTACAGTCAGGAACTCCGTGGGCCAACTTATCCAATTACGTTATGGTGAGGATGGTCTATGCGGTGAAACCGTCGAGTTTCAGAATCTGCCTACTATTAAATTGAGTAATAAAGCATTTGAAAAGAAGTTCAAGTTCGATCCAACCAATGAACGATATCTTCGTCGTATCTTTAACGAAGATATTGTTAGAGAAATGATGGGATCTGGTGAAGTCATATCCGAACTAGAAAGAGAATGGGAACAATTGAACAAGGATCGTGCTATACTTAGGGAAATTTTCCCTAGTGGAGAATCAAAAGTTGTATTGCCTTGTAATTTACAAAGAATGATTTGGAATGTACAAAAGATTTTTCACATAAATAAGCGTGCACCTACTGATCTTAGTCCTATGAGGGTCATACAGGGTAAATAATTTGATAACTTCATATGGTAGTAATTATATGATAACATTAACATTAAAATTTGTTTATTTATAGGTGTAAAGGATCTTTTGGATAAATGTATTATTGTGGCTGGTGATGATAGACTCAGCAAACAGGCTAATGAAAATGCCACATTGTTATTCCAGTGTTTAGTGAGATCTACATTGTGTACAAAATGCGTTTCTGAAGAATTTCGGTTATCTAGTGAAGCCTTTGAATGGCTTATTGGAGAAATTGAAACCAGATTCCAACAAGCACAGGTTTGTAGAAAATAAATGATGTGATGATATTTAAATTCTCATTGAAAAATTCCAATTCTAGATCAGTTTTGTGCTTTTACCTTTTTTAGGTGTCACCTGGAGAAATGGTAGGCGCTTTAGCTGCACAGTCACTTGGTGAACCTGCAACCCAGATGACACTGAACACTTTCCATTTTGCTGGCGTATCATCGAAAAATGTAACCCTTGGTGTACCTAGATTGAAGGAAATTATAAACATCAGTAAGAAACCAAAGGCTCCGTCGTTGACCGTATTTTTGACGGGAGCTGCAGCAAGAGATGCCGAGAAAGCAAAGAACGTACTTTGTCGATTGGAACACACCACACTGAGGAAAGTTACAGCAAATACTGCAATCTATTACGATCCAGATCCACAAAATACTGTAATAGCGGAAGATCAAGAATTCGTCAACGTTTACTATGAAATGCCTGATTTCGATCCAAATAAAATATCACCATGGTTACTTCGAATTGAGTTAGATCGTAAGAGGATGACTGATAAGAAGTTAACTATGGAACAAATTGCAGAAAAAATTAATGCCGGCTTCGGTGACGATTTGAACTGTATTTTTAACGATGATAACGCTGAGAAATTAGTTCTACGAATTAGGATAATGAACAGCGACGATAACAAGTTCCAAGATAGTGAGGAAGAGACTGTAGATAAAATGGAGGATGATATGTTCCTTCGATGTATTGAAGCGAATATGCTTAGCGACATGACATTACAGGTACGTCCATTAATTTTATAATTATATTATAACCCTCAAATAATATTTAAATTATTACTTTCATATGCAGGGTATTGAAGCAATAGGAAAAGTGTACATGCATTTGCCTCAAACTGATGCTAAGAAACGTATAGTTATCACAGAAACTGGTGAATTCAAAGCAATAGCAGAATGGTTATTAGAAACGGACGGTACGAGTTTGATGAAAGTGTTAAGTGAAAGAGATGTCGATCCAGTTAGAACATTTAGTAACGATATTTGCGAGATATTTGAAGTACTGGGTATAGAGGCTGTGAGGAAATCGGTAGAGAAAGAAATGAATGCTGTTTTGCAATTTTACGGCCTTTACGTAAACTATCGTCATCTTGCTTTGCTTTGTGACGTAATGACTGCTAAAGGACACTTGATGGCTATAACTCGTCACGGAATTAACAGACAAGACACAGGTGCTCTTATGAGGTAAGTTACTGTAAGAGATGAAGTAAATTTATTAATTTATTAACTATTATAGTGTTGGATACGATTTTCAAAATTCATATTTTACTTTAGATGTTCCTTCGAAGAAACAGTGGACGTTCTGTTAGATGCTGCATCTCACGCGGAAGTAGATCCAATGAGAGGAGTGTCTGAAAACATTATCATGGGACAACTTCCACGTATAGGAACAGGTACTGTTATTTTTTTTTTTTTTTTAATGATTTCAATAAACAAATCAGAAATTATCAGGTTAATATATGTGTATCTAATTTTATTTTTTCAGGATGCTTCGATTTGCTATTGGATGCTGAGAAATGTAAAGCTGGTATTGAAATACCAATGGCAGTGGGTGCCGGTGTAATGGGAACTGCTGGAATGTTCTTCGGCAGTGTTGCTACCCCAAGTATGAGTCCTCAAATGACACCTTGGATGGGCGCCACACCTGGTTATGGCGCTTCAAGTATGTCACCTGGTAAGATTATTTTCTATGACTTTATATCATTCTAATAATAAAATTTATCATTACTCATTTATCATAAATAACTCGTTTCTTTCATCATAGCATTGGGTAGTGGTATGACACCAGGAGGAGCATGCTTCTCTCCATCTGGAGCATCAGATGCATCAGGACTATCTCCTGCATACTCTGCGTATTCACCACAACCCGGAAGTCCAGGAAGCCCAGGCCCTAGCATGAGTCCATACCCAATGTCACCAGCGGGTGGCGCTTCACCAAGTTATTCACCTACCTCTCCCGCCTATTTGCCAACATCGCCAAGTATAACACCGTCGAGTCCCAACTATTCGCCTACAAGTCCTACTTATTCACCCACTAGTCCAAATTACTCGCCAACGAGTCCAAGCTATTCACCAACGAGTCCTAGCTATTCGCCAACGTCACCAAGTTATTCACCAACAAGTCCAAACTACTCGCCAACATCACCAGGTTATTCACCGACGAGTCCCAGTTACTCACCAACTAGTCCAAGTTATTCACCAACAAGTCCGAGTTACTCGCCAACAAGTTCAAGCTACTCACCGACGAGTCCAAGTTACTCTCCAACAAGTCCAAGCTATTCACCAACGTCGCCAAGCTACTCACCGAGTCCATCGTACTCGCCAACGTCACCAAGTTATTCACCAACCAGTCCAAGTTACTCACCAACCAGTCCAAGCTATTCACCGAGTTCACCAAATTATACGCCTGCTTCGCCATCTTATTCTCCAACGAGTCCAAGTTATTCGCCAAGTTCTCCACAATATTCATCAGCTAGTCCAAGCTACTCTCCGAGTAGTCCAAAATATTCTCCGACAAGTCCATCGTATTCGCCTACGTCACCGTCGTTCGCTGGAACCTCACCACAGTACACACCAGCAAGTCCGACGTATTCTCCAACGAGTCCAACTTACTCCCCAACGAGTCCATCATACTCACCCAGTTCACCGCAACACACGGCGTCAGGAAGCACGAGATATTCACCTAGCAGTCCAAATTATTCCCCTACTAGTCCAACATATTCGCCTACGAGTCCTCAATATTCACCGTCGAGTACTAAATACTCGCCTACCAGTCCAACATATACACCAACCAGCCCAAGTTACTCGCCAACAAGTCCAACATATTCGCCACCAGTGCCAGGGTATTCGCCAACGAGTCCCACGTATTCCCCGGCGTCACCAGCTTACGAAACAGACGATTAAGAAGTATTATACTTATCTGTATGACTTTTTGTTATTACACATTTATTGTGGACTAGGTATAAATATAAGTTATAATTATCGATTTTTAATTTTCGATTTTTTGACTTCATATTGTCTAAATTTAACGATTTTCTTAATTATGGCGTGAACATCTATTTGATCACAGGCCGAAAGATATTTTCGTTTGTTTTTAAAGGAGAAGGAACTTCGTATCGTTCGTTTCGTTTGAATGAATATGAAGTAGTAAAGGACAAGGAGGTCAGCGCGTTACGATGTATGAGCATGAGCAAGGAGATATCGAGCAAATACAAGCCTTACGCTCGATAAGGTGAATCAATGAATTCGTTCGTACACATGCTTTTGATGGAAGACATGTATATAGTGAGGTCGTAGAATTATTCAAGTTTGAAAGTATACGGATTTCGAACGTCGAAGCAAAAATGTTGAAAAACCTAAGTGAAATTGAGACGTTTGGGTCTCGCAAGAAGTGTAAGTAAGATGTCAATTAGACCTAGTACGTTCTTTGCTGCTACAAATCTTTAATTTTTATCAATATGGTAACTATTTTAAAGCAGAAAGTGACTTGAGATTAATATTGTGTAATTTTAGTAAAAGGCTGTAAGCAAGAATTGTAATATCAATTCGTAAATAACGTTTGTAATTCGAAATTCAAACTGTTTGTATTTTAGGGATGATGAGGATGCTTACATGTGTCCGGGACATTCATGGTTCCAGCTGTGACTACTTAATGCTTCAATTTATGATTTTACTATATCTATTCCATCAAAAGTATGTAAAATTTATCGACATTGTTCGAGAAATATTTTTTCTATTATATAGTATATATACATGTCGAACGTGTTACATACCTATAATTGAATTTCATATGTAAGACACATAGATCCCGACAGCTCACATATTTTGGTATTATATGGCTGTACATAGCTTCGAAGGAAGAAACGTTAACGCGTTGTGGGTCTTCCTTCTTTTCTATACTCGTGTGTAGGTAACCATTTGCGTTCGATAGAGTATCATGTTACGTCCTAGTGCGGTACTCGCCACCGCAAAACGGAAAACCGGTTCGCGGTGTATATACATCGATGTCAGACAGTGTGAATCATTCCTCATCATGAATCGCGAGAGACAGCCGCTACTTTTCAAAGATGCTAACACGGATTTGTCGCTTCTGTTTGCTACATTATGCGTTATCGACATTTTTGGCGTTTTTCCGATTATCGCATTACCGCGCTCGATTGTGCAATGCGGTAAGTTTCTTTATTTCTAAGATCTTTATGCTTTTTCCTGCTCCTCTTTTTTTTCTTTTTTTTTTTTTTTGTTTTCCGCATTTCACAATCTAATTAGAACATTGAGACAAGGATTGTAAATGTCCAGTAAAGAGAATGTGATTCTTTTCTTTCTCTTTTTCAAGTGGCATTGTTGTTTGTGTGAATAGCTTCTTATCTTTTTTTTCAGTTAAATTATCTTTTTAGCATTAAGTAATTTTTCTGTTTTATTATATATAACGTAATTATATATTATTCAGATCGATCAACTGTTCTGTAACATATATATAAACACGTTCATATGTTATATACATATATATATATATATACATATACATTATATATATATATACATATATTAATATACAAATATAATTGGATTGTATATATCATATAACTTGCACATTCGTTTCGTAGAACATTTTATTTAAAATGAAGCGATTTATATAATTGATTTATTATATTCACCATTCAATGACGATTATTGTAAGAGAAATTTTTTAACGCGAAATGTCGTGTGAGAAAGTTGGTCTTTTTAAATAAAAATAAATTTGGTTAACTTATTAATTCTTTTTTTGTTATTTGACCTATTATGATCTACCAGCAATTCTTGTTACCACATCTTATATTATCGTGATCGCATGTTTACATAATTCTTATATGAGAACATAAAGATGTTTTTCGATAAAATTATGAATTACTATTGATAAAAGAACAAGACGAGCGCGTTGAGTCTTTTTAGGATTGTATGGGATTCCTTTGGTCTTTGTCGTATTGGTTTTGCAAATCTATACGGCTGTTCTGCTTGGTAAAACATGGATCATCGTAAGCACTCTAGATCCGCAAATTTTAAGAAAAAATCGGTAAGATTTAATTTTTTTATTTTAATTTTATGTTCATTGACGATAGTGATTTTTATTTGAATTAATTTTACAGAAATCCTCTTGCGGCCGTAACCGAGTTAACCTTGGGTGCTCGTGCGAGAACTTTGGTCACTATAATCCTGGATCTTACAGTTTTTGGTTGTAGTATACCTAACTTATTGGTTGGTAAGTTGATCAAAATTCTAAATAAAAAGTTGATCTATGTACCACAGTACCATTATACCATTTGTAAATTTCAGCTTCGCAGAATTTGCAAATTTTCGGATTAAAAATTTCGGGACAACGATTTGATCTATCTTTCTGCTATTGGCTCCTAGTTGTGGGCATTCTTTTATGTCCAATTATGTGGCTTGGCAGTCCCCGTGATATGAAGTAATTCTCACTACAATTTTATGTAAATTATACTTCATGAAACTGAAATACAGTTTGTTTAAATATTATAAATACTTACAGAATATTGGCTACATTCTCTTGCACAACGGTTGTACTGACGGCGTTATTAATATGGTGGAGTATAATTACCGATGACCGAGAGCTTGATATTATCCCAGTACCCACATCTCCTAGCTGGGAGAAGTTTATTTCCGGGCAAGTTTACTTATTAGCTATTTCATTTTGCATATTTAACATTTATTATTAAATAACTTTTCAGTTACGGAATGTTAGCCTTTCAATTTGATGTACATCCAACATTGATGACTGTACAAGTGGATATGCATCATCCTCAAGACATCAATAAGGCAGTTGTAATTTCCTTCTTAGGTGATCATTAATATAATTGAACTATTTTTGTAACGTTGAACTATTATTCTATATATTACGAAGACTACACTGATTATTTGTTACAGTCAGCGGTTCATTATTTATTGTTACTACAATTTTAACTATTTGGAAGTACGGAGGTAGTACAACAGCCAATGTTCTACAAGTAATTCCAGGAAGCTTCACAGTGAGTGCTGCTGTTCTTTTTGCAGCTCTTCAGCTATGTCTTTCTAGTGCTCTTGGTCACTCAGCTCTGTTCCAAAACGTAGAGGAGCAATGTAATATTAAAAGAAGTAAGAAATTCTAATATACAATAATAACAATTTCTCAAGGTGTCAAGAACTGGTCTTACAAGATATGTACTTTTATCACAGATTTTGGATGGAAAAGATGTGCCATAAGATCAGCTATTGTCTTTCTTGGAATAGCTGTAGGAGAATCTGTGCCTAGATTTGATATTGTGATGGCACTGATTGGGGGATCCTTGACCGGTCCTTTAGTCTTTGTATTACCACCTTTGATATATTCAAAAGCAATTGCCTTGAAAGCAAGGTCCATGCGACCTTTAACTCCTGAAGTGTACTCGGCAGCTGAGAGACGTCAAAGCAGCAAAGGCATGTCAACTGACTCAAGAATTCATTCAAGGTCGACTTATTATGGTGTTCTGAGTGTACCTAAAACTGAATATCATCGATATTCATACGTTTATTACGATGAGTCGGAAGATGACTCCAATGAAATTATGGATTATGAAAATGATGCTGTACCTTCTGGAGAAACCAATGAGGAATTTTTGATGACAAAAGTAATTCATGATGGTGCACCGGTATTCGTAAACGTCAGTCAACCTTACAGCGTTTACAGAAGAATCACAGATTCTAAAGAATCGGTTTTCAAATTAGCGATTTGTTACAATCATAGAAAATGGAGCATTTGGTTTGGTTACTTAATCGTAATTTTTGGTATTGTCGTTACCATATCTTCGACGTACATGAATGTAAAGAATACTATACGTTATGTACAATTCACGCCGCCATGTATCGTGAACGTTACAAAACTAGTACAAAATCCTACATAAAATAAGATGCTAACTAATGATAAAAAATTGCACACAAATTTTCTGAATCTTTTAATTGATGTTTTAAAAGTAAGTTTGTAAGTAAGATAGTTTTCTATCATCTTAAATATTTTGTAAACATTTTGTCAATTAATATTGTGTAAACAAATTTCTGTAACAAGTATTTGTTAGTAGTTGTTATTTTATAACAACATATTTGTATTGATTATATAAAGTATCTTACTAAATTTTTAATGTAAAAAAATGCATAGTAAATATTTACTGATTTACTGCATTACAAATTTTCACGTTTCATATTTTCTCATCAAGTCTACGATTAATTTAAATTTTTCTCGGCGGGCTTTCTATTTCAATATTTGGCCACGGAGTGGCAGCAGTATGCTGCTGATAAGGATTCACACTCTATAATAAGCACGTGTAATTTTAAATTTAAGGAACTTATATTTATATATTATATATTCGATGGGACGCATTTTCTTTAACATGATGAAATTGTTAACGTCTATCAATAAATTTATATACTATATTTCAATCTATTTCGTAGAATGAAAAACACAAATGTAGAATTATTATTTAACATACACGTGCTTCCGGGCAGTAAACGTCGTAAGAATCAGCTGATTTTGCAACTATTCTTAACTATGAAGGTTACCTTGGAAAGTTATTTCTCTCCATAGACTTTATATTTCTCTGATTGTCTAAGCACTGGTATTTTCTACGGACAATCTTGTCAACTTTATATCTCCAAGAATAAATTTCTATATTGAGGCATTATTTTTAGAATAAATTATTTAATATGTTCATTATTATCATAGTTCAACAACTTTAACAACATATCAACACCATATAATTGACCATTCGATAATACTACATAATGTATCTTTTAGTTTTAAGTAGATCTTATTATTATTACAATAATGTATTTCACTTTTGCACATGTTCCCTACATACGTGTATTATTTCTTAATAAAGTTTCATGTAGATGTTTCATTACGTCATATCGTCCAACATTTTTAATGACGATTGTGGAGGGGATGCGATACGAATTAACCTGTGACGTTTACGAGCCAGGTCTTACGATACTATCCGCGCCATACGAATGATTCGCTCTTGTTGAATCTACATTCTGTAATAACTCCGATCTTTTGTTCAATTATTCGAACTCGACTGAACGATTAGTTAACAAATCATTTTAAAAATGATACCAAACTGTATAAGAAATATAGGTGCTCAAGCGTCGAAGAGAAATGTGAGTATACGACCGAACGATAAATGACCTCTAAACTAGATACTTGCCAACACGTTCCATGCCAGGGTCTTGTTATAATTTCTAATCGTACAATTATTGCTCGGGAGTCTTGCAATTGAATATTCGTTCTTTTCTTTTTTTATATCTCCTCTTGGTGTCTTGCCAGTTCGGCAGCTGGAACGAGGTAATTATTCGTATAGATTTATTCATGTGTTTATTATCACCGATAAATCATAATTTTTTTTCCTCACACCGCCTGGTATTCAGTTTTTCTACTTTCTTTTCATGTATTTCTTTTTTCAATTTTTTTCAAATACGCGATCAATCAGAATGTAAGTAAGTTTAGAATTATGATGAAATCGTGCATTTCTTTAATTTTATGTGATTTTTTACTGTGATTTTGTGAACGCGTTTCTTTAAGTTCACAAGTGTAACAAGAAAACTAACTTTATGTTACATCTCTTTTTGTGCTATTATTTTATTTCTTTTGTACATTCTTGTAAATTACAATGATTTGTGGTATTAGATGTACATATGCTACTTTACAAAATGAAGTACAAGGAATATGTCTTTCATTATGTATTTGTAGGTAGTATCGTACTTCTTCAGCAAAAAAAGTAATTATGCCACAGAAGCTTCATTTGAAACAAAACCTTTTCGATTACACAAATTGGATAGCGGACCATCTAATCACATCTCTATTACCAGAGATGAAGCAATAGACCTTTATAAAAAATTACATACGATCCGCCGTATGGAAACAGCTGCTGGAAATCTCTATAAGGAAAAAATAGTCAGAGGTTTCTGCCATCTATATTCTGGTCAAGTAAGAATCATGTTTTATTCTTTGGAATTCATTCAGTGAAAATTTTCATTAATAAAATCTCTATATTCTTCTGGTAGGAAGCTTGTGCGGTTGGTATAAAAGCAGCACTCAGACCACAAGATGCTGTGATCACAGCTTATAGAGCTCATGGATGGACCTACTTGATGGGAATAGAGCCATTTGGTGTTTTAGCTGAATTAACTGGTAGAAAAGGAGGAAATGCAAAGGGTAAAGGTGGTTCTATGCATATGTACTCCAAAAACTTTTATGGTGGAAATGGCATCGTCGGTGCACAGGTAAGCATCAGTTATTAAAATTACTAAATCAATTGCAAATATGCCATTTTCATAAAACAACTTTGTAGGTACCATTGGGAGTAGGAATTGCCTTTGCTAATAAATACATGAATAATGGAGGAGTGTGCGTTACATTGTATGGAGATGGTGCAGCTAACCAAGGACAAGTATTCGAAGTGTACAACATGGCTAAATTGTGGGATGTTCCTTGTATTTTTGTCTGTGAAAACAATGGATATGGTATGGGTACTAGCGTTGATCGTGCTTCTGCGAGTACTGATTACTACACAAGGGGAGATTACATTCCCGGAATTTGGGTTTGTTTTCAAATAAAAAGAATTGTTTGTGACGTCGTAATTATTTTGTAAATTATATTGATTAAATATTTTATTAGGTGGATGGTATGGATGTATTAGCAGTCAGAGAAGCCACAAAATTTGCCATTGATTACTGTACATCTGGCAAAGGTCCTCTTGTTTTAGAAACTGTAACTTATAGATACAGCGGCCACAGTATGTCCGATCCTGGAACAAGTTATCGTACGAGGGAAGAAATCCAAGAAGTGAGGCAGACTAGAGATCCTTTAACTGGTTTCAAGGAACGAGTGTTGAATGCTAACCTTGCTACTCCAGAAGAAATAAAGGTATGCTTAATCTCAATGAATTTATATATTGAAAATGTAGAATTGTTCAAAATTGAACTTCTTTATTTAGGCGATAGAAAACGATATCAAAAAGGTTGTTGACGACGCTGTAAAAGCTGCGAAGGCGGACAGTGAAATTCCATTGAATGAACTTACTACTGATATTTATGCCAATTGTGTAGAGAAAGAAATTCGTAACACTACTCCATTTAAACCTCTACCACATGCGAGGCTAGGTCCAGCTGTGAATGCCTAAATTAACTTTTATAGAACCTTAAACGAATTTTGTTTTAAATCTCACTTATTATAGCAGTGTCTGTTATTAGAAGTACTAATTAGGTTCTAATTAATTACAAAAGGTTCTTGGAGAATAACTCTATTTCCTGGAGTTAGGCAAGGAAAATAGTAAATCATTGGAACACGTTTTTGTTTATCATTGTTTATCAACTGTATATACACAAATTGTATATTTATTTTATTTATAGAAATATAATAATACCGTGAGAGAAAGATTCGACCAGTACATGGTAAAATTCACTATATAGTAGCCAGTGATTTTACATGTACTTACAGAAAAGGGGTGGTATCATATTATTCTCTTATCCATAACAGGAAAATATATAAAATAACTGTAGATAAACTTACGTGCCACTCGTGTTCATTATCCTAATTTAATAAAATGAACGAAATTTACAACTATTTGTAAAGTAATTCACCTGAAATGTGATTTCGGATAATAGGCCATATATTATAATAAGAGATATGAATAGTGAACTGGTATGTAATTAAAAATGAAATATTACGTTCGAAATTAAATAAAAAGATATTTATAATTGAGAGTCCATTTTATTTACAATATATCAATTTAATTTTAGAACACATTACGATTGCAGGATAGATTCACGATATTAATGTGCATTTACGAACACATTGTCGGGATCCATTTTTCTATCCTTGTTCCACTAAATTTGATCTACTTAGTATCATTCATTTGGTTGAACTTCGTGTAAACACTCTTCTCGTAAGGTTACGTTTATGACCACGATTATTTGGTCAGTAGTTCATTGACAACAGTTGGGCGAAGACGAACGAACAATGGCCGCTGCAGGAAGCACGAGTGCCGGTACAATTTTGCAGAAACTCGGTTTAAAGCCGATCACGAAATGTAGTCTTGTCAAATTTTACGCTCCTGCTTTCGGCGTTGCTTCGTATACCGCATTATCTATCAACGTGATGAATCCGAGTCTTGTCATCAGGTAAGATAGATAACGAATCCATTCTGCATTCAAACGTTAACCTCTATTGCATTCGCATCGAATTGTAGGGTTTCATAATTCTTGGAATGTTACGTAATCTTTAGAGACAAAATACTAACCGAAGCATTTTTTCAAATTACTCAAATCTTTTAACTGAAACGTTTATTCTTTTCTATTGAACAAGGGTCATCATTAAATATATATGTCACGACCTGTATTTACAATACTGTTCGATCAACATTATTTTTTGTATTCGATCATGAGTGGTTTATGCAATTTATATTTTTTATTTTTTTATGGATATAGCTAAAGAAAAATGAAAATTAAATAATTATTTACTTTACCTATTAAATATTGTAACAAATAGTCCATTATGAATATTTTATACATTTTTGTACATTATATGCTTTTTATCATTTTTGCAGCTCTAAATTTTTCATAAACGTATAAATATTTATCGTTTAATTATGAGTGCAATTATTTATTGTTTTATTTTGAATTACTCATTATTTTCCTTTTTTGTATATTTTTAGGGTATTTCCAAAAAAAGATATTACAAACTTCTTATTGGGAAGTGCTCTTCTTGGCACTGGCTCCTACATATACAGTCGTGACCACATGAAAAGTGCTCCTACAAGTGTAAAAGTTTTGTATAGGTGAGATATTTTCATTGTATTATATTTCAACTTTTGTCAAATACACACAAGATATTAATAAATTCATTTATAATTCTTACAGTACTGCTGGTGCTGTATTACTGAGCTTTGGATCAGTTTTAGTATGGGCTGTACTTCGATCCATTGTGCCACCTAATCCAACTCTCTGTACAATAATTGGTATTAGTTCTGGGCTTGCATTTGTCAAAGTTGGTTCCAGTTATCTAAACTTTGTTGATAGCCAGATACCAAAGAAGTAGATTAAAATAAGTTTTGTGATTGACATATGATCAATGTGTATCAAATGCATCCAAACAAAAAATTTGCAATAATATAACGTAAAATAGCAGATTATATTGAATTGATGACAAGGAAAAAAATTTACACATTAAGCAAGGAATTCTTGAAAGTTTATAAATTTTTATAGTTTCTATGATTTTTGCTCTATAAATGTCAGGAAATAACAAGTCAAATTACGTTGAAAATAATCATGAATTGCTTTTATTTTGTATTTGTTAATTATTTGCAAGTTCTGATAATTACACAGAGATATAAGGTAAAAATCTAAATATCGTTATTGTATTTTGCATGAAATGCAAAATATACCTCACATTTTTTGTATGTATGAAATTATAATTTATATGTTGAAAAAAAAAGTAATAGGAAAAAATGGAAGAAAAATTTTGTTAACACGAACACATTTTCCAAAGCATATACCATCTTCATTCAAGTAATTGATTAGCAGTAGTGGTAGAAATGTGCACATTTTTTCAGCAGTTTTAATAAATGTTGTACTAGAAAAAAATTGAGGGGATTTTATATTGTAATAAGTTATGTAGTATTTGGAATCAGCGTAAGTATAACAAATAAAAAACATATTATTGAGAATTAGTTTGAAACCAGAACAAAGTGTGTATGATTTGCAAAGATATACATGTGTGCATTATAACAGAAAATTGTATTATTTGTACAATAAATTCTGTTATAAATCTGAATTAGCACAATTTGTCAACATATTTATTTATAAGAGAAAGGAAAATCTTTTAGTTTGCTATCAAAGCTTTTTTTATTTTATTAGTAAATTTTGCAATATACAAAATATATTTGTATGACAATGTGTGTACGTCTTACTTGTCAAAGGATAACTGTATGTACAAATCATGTTCATATACTAGCATTCATGCTATATTATGTGAGTAATGATAATAAATAAAAATCAACGTAAAGTATTAAAAATACACATGAAATTCAAGTGGTTCATATCTTATTATATAGTCATAAACTTAATTATGCTATAAGAAATTATGTATTATTATTTATTTTATAACGAATATAAAATATTATGAAGATGACAAAGCCATGGAAAACTGACAGGTACAATTAGTTATTTAAAAGATGTGATACTTTGTTTTGTGTGTATTTTTCCAATTTAATGCTTTGTGTACATGTCGTGAAAAATATAATTTATGCTTAAAAATTGATTCTTTGGTTTGAGAAAATGATATTTATGCATGTTACTGAAATATGTTTACAAATCCTAGCAGTGTACCTGTCACATTACACTGATATGCATACAAATGAAAAAATGAACAAGAAACGTGATATCGCAAATATTTATAGAATACAGCTTCTTATGTTTTGATGTTGAAATCTTCCTCGTATTAATGATAACGTATTATCATTCCCAATGACATGCAATGTCAATAATCGAGTAGAAAAAAAGACAAATATTAATATATACGATAGTTGTAAATGTTTAAAATCATAAAAACACGATTAAAGTTATCACTTTCGGAAGAATCGATATTTGACGGTAGCAAAATATATCTTATTTCATTGCGATGTCATGCAATACGCATATTATATGAGCAAGTTTTTAAATATTAGTATAAACAGTTAAGAAGTAGTCTCCTTCTCCTAATCTAATTATGATGTAAAAGATATCGGATATTCCATACAGTTTATATTACATTAAAAAGAAAAGACAAAAGAGTAAGTAACGCGATTGCAGTTATACATAATTCGTGAATCGTATCACATTTGGCCATTAAATGACAATGGTAATAGTTTCTTGTTGTTTTAGATACATTTCTATCGTACTTCTCAGATATCACCGTTTACTATTTGTACTTGCACAATTGGTGACATCTGCATAATAGGTATAAACTGTAAAGCAGGAGTATTGTTCTCCTCTTTCAGATTGAAACCAAAGTTTCATAATACTGTCCTTCTTTTATCGAGACCCCTCTTACTCTTCTAACTTATGTGCATCGTTCCGAAATAATCGATGAATTCCAAGCAACGCAGTTGGCATATTCTCGCAAGTAAGTATCAATCAGAAGATATTTGTCTTGTGAAAGAACTACTAGCATCTTAGAATCAGTCAAAGGATGCCTGTCACGCAAATGAGTTTTAACTTCGATTCGTGTGTAATGTCGTTTCGTTACTACTGCTTCTGAAGGAAATATCGGTCGGTGTTTTCATCGTAGAGGATAGAACGTTGCTGACAGTTTCCACGATGCTCTCCGTTACTCTATAGATTTTGTCGGTAAGTATTCGTTCATTCATTTCATTTGAATAGATGTGCTCGTGGGAATCCAGCTCGTGATCGTGATCATTTTCCTGATGATGGTTAACCTCGTGGCTGTGTACGTCTGCGTGTCCATCGTGCGAATGCGAATGGGAATGAGAGTGAGAATGCGCAGCTGTAAAATAAACGAAACAATTTTTTTTAAATAACTACTACCAGAAGTTCATCCTTTCAGGGACTCTATTTACTTTTAATAGACAGGTTTTAGAAATACGATAATTGCAAGTTGCGATTATTTGTAGTTAAAAATAGATCAAAAAGCGTTTTCATATCTGAGTGATCGGTTGATCTTAAGGTAAAACTTTTACGTTTATACTTAATACGTAGATGAGATCTAATCTGTGATTTGAAATTAATCTATAGTTATAAAGATAACGCCTCCCCTATATACAATGTATCGGACATCTATAAATATTTAAACTGTTCGATATACAGATATGTAATAACCTAACTATTCTAGTTATGCGAAGAAAGCTTCCCGTTCTAATTGTATACCATAAATGGCAATTATAGATCCCATAGATAAATAGTCGAGAAAGCGGTCGAAAGTCGGTCGGATTGTATATCGTCTTGGGTCATTGCCATGGGTGGAGAAAGCTTATACGTAGCCGGTTTTTTTTTAAATTATTATTCTTCGTATTTAATTGTATTTAATTTTTTGGAACTATGATTAATCCTAACAATTCTACTTTCACTAATAAGACGCATAGGAATAATAAAGCAATCATAATTTTTAAGTTTAAACAAATATCGATTATCAAAAATTTTGCGTAGGATTTTGCGGCATTTACTCTATCTAAAATCATTCCATTAATACAAATAATTGTGATTAAAAGGGTCAGAAACGATAATATGGCTTACAGCAACAAGTGAAAAGGTTAAACTTAATGAGATTAACGGTTGTTAATATAAACAAGCTCAATAGATCGTTTTATGCTTCCCGAATCTCTTTTTAAATTAACGAGTGTAACCTGTGTCGTTTCCGCAAAAAATAATTGTTATTATGAATTCCTTGTAAGTCTTCAGTCTAGATCTCTTAGGTAACTCATATACTGTTATTAAGATGGGCAACAAACGCGTCCCATACATGCACCGTTGCAGGTCCTATATCTAGTAAACATTTATGGTTGATAGATGAAAATTTTCATTACTCAGTGTGAAATATAATCCTAATGTTCACTCGATAGGCGGTCAAATAAAAAGCCTTAACTTTTTTCAATTATATGAATTTACCTAAATATCCGTATTCTAGTAATAATTTATTCTTACTTCTTCGATAATCTTTGCTACTACCTTTGAAAAAACGATAAATAAGAATTATTATAAAACAAAAGTAATATAATTCTGCAGATTGGTCTATCTTCCAGCCCGGTCTTTCTAGATACTTCCAAGATATGTCGTGCGCACACGTGTACAGATGCGTGTGCTTATTATTCGAGCTGGTAATGATATCACGTACTTTTTGTGAATTAATAGGTTAATAGGTACATCCGAGTTTTGTCTGGCGAGAAATCATCGCGACGAACAACGTTGCCGCGAAGCAGGAGTTCATTGCGTTTGCCCACCACCGTTATCAAAGTTATTAACCTAATTGCAATTGAAAGAGCGTGTTGGAATGTCTTCGGGCAATGAAAAAATAGA
Organism: Bombus confusus; assembly: GCA_014737475.1. Taxonomy (NCBI): domain Eukaryota; kingdom Metazoa; phylum Arthropoda; class Insecta; order Hymenoptera; family Apidae; genus Bombus; species Bombus confusus. Next base: position 4,212,591 of record JACXIV010000014.1, read on the forward strand.
AGTGAATAGAGAGTGGGTAAACTAAACTACGCAAACCAAACCAAACTAAACTAATCTAAACTAAATTAGACTGTCTGTGATTCGCGTAATCGGTCTTCTTCTTATAACGTTTCTAAAGGGGACATGCATTCAACATTATGCGTAAATTTTGGAACGAATGATATTCAGTGACGAAAGAATGATTGATAATCTCAATTCACATTCACAACGTACAGTGGTTTACGAAAGTATTTAAATACTAGTAGGCATCTTTTACGGATATATTATATGTAGATATTATTCAAAACGTTTTGAAGTTTCATTAGCAATAGAGAATCCTGATTATCATGATTAAGTTTGTGAAAATGTTTTACACAACACATACACACAATATAGACATGAAAGTATTTTATGATAAAAGTTCAAATACTTTCATTAGCCACCGTGTGTGTATCTCCGCTCATAAAAATTTATTAGGCAGTAAATAAAATCTGTCGAATGTAATATAAGAATTGACGATTGATCTGTTTAATTTAAAGTCATCTTGTCAATCTTGTTCTTTTCGATAGAAAATTAAAGTTAGATGGAAAAATAAAATTGACGACATCCGGTATACGTTATATTATTCGATTTCTTACGGTTTTCGTGACCGTGACTTTTTGGACGTTGCCGCTTGACTTTTTGCTCAATCGATAGGTAAATGTGGTATCCATGTGTTACGAGAACACGTGGGTGGTGATTGCATCAAGGACGTACCGGCAGTAGGTTTGCACCGACGTTGACAGGTTCAAAAAAAGAAGATGAAAGGTTGCCAAAACGCCGATTGACGAAGGCTGGCATTATAAGCAATTAATTTGATAATAGGCTTGAACTTTTTTGTATATACATATAGAACCGGACTTGTAAGTCCCTTATCTAAGTTGGTATTATTATAATAACATTTAAAAAATATTAAAAAGTTAGTCCACTTAATTAAAATTAGTAGCATGTTATTAAGATGATGTTTCGCTAGAAATTCTTTCTTAACAAGAAGAGTAACCAGAATATCTTCTTTTCACATTCCTAAGAATACTGCGCTTTCCAATCCATTGAAAACCAACTCTTTTGGAAAATAGATTAAACTAACAAAAAAACAGATGAGGATAATAGAGAAAATTAGATTCTTCGCACGATCAATTACAACTTCGTCACAGATTAGAAATTAGAAAAAGGAAGATACTTGTGAAAATTGATTTTCATTCATGAAAATCAGCGCGCGACATGCTTTGACCTCGGATCATTATCCGGGAAACACTCACTCGCGATTTGTAGACCCAACATCAGCATGAATCCAATAATTATGGCAGTCAACTGTAAGAGGCCACTTTTCTCGTTAGCTCTTTCGCGTGCTAACACTTCGAAGAAAACCACGTATAGCAACGTTCCGGCAGCCATTCCTTGCAATATTGTCGGGGTAGGTCCTAAATTTTCGCTGTCATTTTTAAAATGGCCCAAGGCCAATCCAACGGCGATGCCAATTGGTGTTACCATTGAGAATATCGTTAGGTATCCAAGAGTAGTTCTACTTGAGGCACCAGCAACGTAAAGTTCCATACCGACGCAGAATGAAATTACCAGCTTATGCGTAGCTATAGCAGCAGCCAGGTATACGACGGAACCAATAGAGGGTTCTAGACCTACTGCTAGACCCTCGAAAATTGCATGAAAAGACAAAGCTAGTACTGTTAGTAATCCTTGTATCGATGTGTTTTTTGTCATAACGGCATGGTTATGTTCGTGATGTTTCATTCTAGGATAATCTGTATTAGAAGGATATCTCGCGCTATCCTGAGGACTGTGTTGCGTGGAAGATAATCCCGTAGGGGCAGATAGGACAAATATTGCAGGTAACATCTTGTCTTGCTTGCCATCGCGAAGATCATCCAAGCCGTGTTGTCTAGATCGTTTGTTTAATTCGTTCTCGCCGTCTTCCAACTCGTCGTTACCATCTTTCCAGGTGGACCTAGCCGTGGTGGACATGGTGGTGGTCGAGCCACTATTCATAGTTGTTGACGCACCTGTTTGATTGTTGCATCTACGTACAGACACCGTTCTATAGAGTAGCGCTTCTGATGACTCGGGTTTTCCCGTCAGCGCTGCGTGCACCGCCTCCTCAACGAAGTAGACGAGAAAGAATCCGGCGCAGAATAGCAGCTCCGACAGATTTAGCGTGCCTAGAGTAGGCAGTTGACCGTTCGTTTGATGTCTTTCTACGCTCACGCGGACCTCCGGGGCTAGATGCAAGAATGTGGTGAACAGGAGAACGCCTCCGCCAAAGCAAAGCAGCAACGATGTTTGCAGGCCCTGGAGATTACATGTTACGCTCTCTAATTTACCGGTCGTTTCATGTTTTTTAATGACTTTGTTATTCTTTCTTTTTTTAATCATTGAGAAGAAGCTTGGTTAATTAGAATTGTCGTTGCTACGTTTTATATATTGTTCAATATTATTATTAACTCGCGAGGATAAATTTTTTACGAAGTTAGGAATTTTTTCGATCGATCACTATCGCAAGAAATGACTGTTGGGTAGGAATTACTTAATCCTCGATTGATAAGGTAATGAGATATGGTAATAGCGAAATAACTGAAAGCTACGTGTTATGACTTCATAATGTACATTATAATACAATATGAAGAGGATACTGCAAACTTCATAAGTTTATTTACTTTATGCGATATTTAAGAGTCTCAAATATATTGACAAAATACGAAGACAAAGTATATTAAATTTTAACTATATAGATAATCTTATCAGTTGAGGATCAAATAATACAACATTTTCACAACTTTAATATTTAGATTCGGAACGTACTTGCGAGTTCGTTGCAGATCCAGAAATTACACTGGAGGAAGAAGCGTTTGAAATTGATGTGGAGGTACAGGTACTGGAATTACTGAAAATTCCGCGATCTCGTTTTTGACGATGGTTCATTCTGTAACGTCCGACAATTAGCGGTAACATTCCCAAAAATAAAGAGCCAAAGCCAAGACCAATCATTGCTCCTATTTTTGCTATCAGTAAAACAGTAGCCGTTGTTGGTTCCTCCATATCTATTTTTTTCTATCACTTTATTGCAAAAGGCAATCTAAGGAAGTTTCAATTTCTTTTGTCTTCCAAAGTAAACAGCTGTCTTCAACGAACAACCTTCGGATTTCTTTTCTATATTTTTTTTCTAAATACTAATTCACCGCGTGCTTCTTTCTTACATCATCTTCAATTAACATCTCGTTTTTCGTCATCCTCTTCAAGTTTTATCTACTAAGCAGTTCACACTTCTCTCTTCTTTGTCCAGACAGTCAATCCACCAGCGATGCGGTCACTTTTTCACTTAACACACGCACGAGCCACTGGTGAACCACGTTTAAATGGCAAGACCATCGAGTTACCTTCAGTAAGAAGGTATTAATACGATATGAAACTTAAAGGGTCTTCCATACCTCACTATACCGTTCTGTCATTTCGGATTCCATATATATCTCTAACAAGTACAAACATATGAGTTCTTTATCTACAATTATACCTATCAACCTTTACACTTCTACAACTTCAATACTATTCCAAAATAATGGTTATTACGATCTATACTAACGAAACAACTTATATGTTCCTTTGCTAAGAAAAACTCTATCTTTTCGAGTGTTAACTCGACGAAAAAGTTCTGTGGAAAGTAAGGTATTCTAAATCCAAGTTGCTACCTGAAACTATACTCGTTGCTTCATGTCGCAACACTTTACTTTTCCTTCGGAAAGCGTGAACGAATCAGCGTCTGGTTGCGAAATGACTATCTAGTTGCCGATACTCCCCCCCCGGATGCATTCTACAGCCGTGCACTCTAACCAGTAATATCGCGAGGAGATCACTGTTTCTAGGAATCGCGAAGAGGATTCAAGGGAACAGTATAAACGAACGTCAGAAGGAACGATACCCGTTCCACGCGGTACGACGGTGAATCGGATACTCCGGGGCTGGTTGGCCACTCGACTCGCAATCCCCTCGCGTCTTACGTAGCGCACCGTTTCCTGCTCTCTTCCCCTTCCATTAGACACATCGCTTCCCTACCAGGCTAGTGTTCGTTTCTCTCTTTTCCCTGTGTGTACACGGTGCTGTTACCACTCTGGATGGTTGCGTGCCACAGCTAACATGTATGTAAATGTTCCTCGCAGATGCATGAACCCGACGCGACTGTTTGGTGACCTGATAGCGAGCGCGACTCGTCGGGCAGAATGAATGATTGGCAAGCATCGCGTGCTTGAAGTGCATGTAGGTAGCGGCTGAGCGATTGTTGTTTTCATTGATCGATGGATCGATCGGTTGCGAGGCTGGCTATGCTTAATAATTTTGGAGAACGGAATGAGTAGTTGGATAAATGTGTTGTTACTTCGAGGATGTTGGAAATTCGTTTCAAGATCTGTTTTCTAGTGCAGAAACGTTACTACTAAGTGGAATAAGATTTAAGAATTCTGTTGCAATCTTTTTTTTGTAGAATTCTACACGAATTTCGAAAGTAGGGAATTATGTTGTAAATTGCAAATTTCTAAGCCTGGAATTGAATTGGTTGCGAATTGAAAGTAATTATTGTACAATCTTCTATTAAATTATTCAGCTTGAGATCTTTGAGAGCAGCTTTGTACTACAAAGTTAAATCGGTTCTAGTTCGATCAGGTTTACCACGTAAACGTTCATGTCGACAACGAATTAAGTATGCTTGTGCGTAAATGGGTGAAGCAGTTTCATGGTGAAAGGCGTTTCCATAATGGCAATACAGAGTTGAATCATTGATGCAGAAACAGCTCTTGTTTTGCTACGTGACGTAGGTTCAAAACATTATTATCATACGTGTAGGTAGTTTTTCACATAATATTTACTACATTTTGGTAATGTTTGATGAAATGCAAATTTTATCAAATAAAGTTTAAATCGTGTAATCAAACGTGCAACGCAATATTTTGTTATATAATTGATGTTTCTATAATCCCTAAATTAATGAAATAATAATTCGATTAGAAGTAGAGGCTCAATCGTATTTAGCATTGGATTAAGCGCAATTTAAAGATAAGCCAAAGAATTTGTTCCTATATCGATAATAATAATTGCTATTACAACCAGTTATTAATTCAATTGATGATTTAAACACGATTTGAAAAGTTAGTCTTTCCTCGCGTTTTCTTTCTTTCAATAACGATATCTTGAACATCGACCTCGACGCGTCAGCTTTTTGCCCTATTAAGTTCAAATTGTGAGCTTTACCAGCCGATAACCGACTACTGACCACACTGGTAATCGATAAGAGTCAAATAAAAGCGTGATAATTTTCACGCATTCGCATCTGTTATCCTATTATCAATCGTGGTCGTCCGCGCTTCGTTGTAGCAAAATCGATTCATTTATTTTAATTTATTATAAGTCCACTGCAATCGTAAGTTAACGATGTTTACAGAGACGGCTTCGATCGTTGAACAAAGCCGTAATTGAAAGATTAGTAATTTTTAAGTACACTGAACTTATCTCTCATTAAAGCTTAAACGCTTCTTACTTGTAGCAGATATTTATGCGACAACTTTAGTAGAAGAACAATTATTTCAACTTTATATCTAATCTTCGACTATTTACATTACACTTCACAACGTGGAATTTTTATATGCATATGAGAGTATGTTTAAGATACTCCCAAGTTTTACTGGAAAATAAATTCTATACTTACTTAGTATCTGTAACCCAAACATCACAGCGAATCCAAATAGGATCGATAAGTATTGATGGAGGCCAGTTCTGTGCTCTTGGAGTATTTCGAAAAATACTACGTACAATAAAGTACCAGACGCCAAACCCTATAAGCATTAAACAAACATAATTTTTTCAATTACATAATTTTTTATTATAATACGCTATAAAAAAGTATAAAAGCGTGTATCATCTATACCTGAAGTAGAACTGGAAGTATGCCATTGGCAGCTGCGCTTTCGTCACCAACTAAAAACATTCCTATAGCGATCCCTAAAGGAGAAACAATCGCGAATGTGCAAACATAGATCACCGAAAGGTACTGCCTGGTGTTGGAAGCAATTAGCTCCAAACCAATGCAGAATGCTATCACGAATTTGTGAGCCGCTACTCCCGCAAACATATACCTGGAAACGAAATTTACATCTTTAAGTATCTTTATCCTTATCTTAAAAAAAGCTCGCGATTATTAATCTATTATTAATTTAGGATTTTTTCAAATATTGTTTAAACATTTTTTTTTTTGAATTTCCACGTAATATTGGGAATCTTAATATCAGTTAAATTTTGTTTTATCGTTTAATAGAAAGCAAACATACCAAACGTAGGAGGCTGAACTTTCTAGACCGATAGCGAGTCCTTCGAATAATTCATGCACGGATAAACCCAGAACTATCAATAATCCTCGTAGTGAACTTATGACGAAGTCGTTTGTTTCGTCCATTATGACAGGTAGGTGATGCGAATGACCGTGCCCGTTGCTACAACAACGAATGTATATATCTATCTCGTTTAATTTGCATAAGATCCACCGCACCTGATAGATAAACAGCATTTTGCTTACTAGTGCGAGTGCCCACTGACGCAATTTGCCACTGTTTGTCCAGTTTCAACTAACTCGTTGGTACTCTTGGTAACATCCTTATTCGAACTTTCTTTCCTATGTGCTTGTTTCTTTCGTAAATGCGTGTGTACTGATTCTTCGACCAAATACATGATGAAAAAGCTACAAAAGTATACAATATAGTACTAAATACTTTTCAAACATTACCCTCTAGTTTAAATTTTTACAGGGATATACATTAATCTTGTTTTATTTACCCAGTGCAAGTAAGCGTCTCAGCCAAGGAGAAATTGAGTTCCGGAAGTTTTCCGTCTGCTTCGAGATGCTCTAACCCTTCTTTCACTTCCGGCAGCAAGTGAAGAAACGTCATACAGAAAAGAACGCCACCGCCGAATCCCAGAAGCAAGCTTACCAATTTCGTTGACCTATTGCAACATAATCAATTTTTAACGCGTCACAAATTTATCGACTTATTTTTCAGATGTTTACATTCGTTTAGATGTGAAATTACGTTATAGAGGTTATTTTTGGTAAATATTACGACACACAAAACTGTGTATATATATCGTAATCATCATACTGATAATATAATGTGCAAATCTCGGTATCCAAGATGTTTACTTTTAATGTATACAACATGATTCACATTTGAGTAGATTATTAGCTTGGTCAAGAAGGATTCACGTTTTATAACGAAATAATTGTTGGGAGGGGAGGGGGAGAATTAAAGGCATCATTCATCGAGTGAAATTAACAAATAAAAAATTACGATTATGTCATTTATTATTGATTGTATCGATACCTAGGATTCTCAACACCTGGAGTGTTCCATTTCAACTGCCTCGCCACTCGCATTGGGAGAATACCCATGCCGATGCTTACTGTGCATAAGATGACCATCGTGACTCCTTTGGCGACCAGTATATTCGACATGATTTTATCTTCGTGATCATGTTCATTATCTTCGTGAAGAGGATGGACGGTAGTCGTTAGCCTTTGTATAAGCGCGTTGTCTTCTAACGGAGACATGTCTTCCTTATTGACAATCGAGATGTTCTACAAATAAAGAACATGAATGTAGTTTGCATATTTATATTTGGTTATCCGTAGAGAATTAACACTTTTAATTTTTAATTAGCAATCAGCATCTTTTATTTTAGAAAAATAGTAGCGATACAAATGTAGAAGGAATTGACAAAAATGAAGAAAATTTTTACATAACAAATATTTTATTTCTGTAAATCGAATATTTTAAATTTCAATTTTTGAATATTTTCGAAAATAACAAGTATGTACGTAATTGCATTCGTCTCGGTGTTAATGCGCACTTAATTTATTTACATATCATCGAAATAACTAAAACTATTATTATAAATACATTTTGCTGTTTTTTTAAAATAATCTTTTCATATATATTATATCTTATATTATACGGTCGTTCAAGATCTTATTTTGTCGATCGTTATTATAGCATCGACTATAAATAAGTTGAAAACGGTATGAACGTAACAGAAAGTTTGTTTATCGATTATCCTTGGATCCGGAACTCCATAAATATTTTACCCCGAAGAAAATTAAGGTCATATTGGTATTATTATGTTCTTTTTACGATTTTAGATAATCCTTATCTTATAGAATGTGAACTTATATTTTAAAAACGTGAAAACCTGCTATAAATATTTGTATACAAAGCAGTATAAAAAATTTTTATTTTAGTTAAAAGGAAAGAAAACGCTGTTGTTGCTGGAATCAAGAAATGAGAGCTAATGATAGCTAAATAAATTATAGCCATAGATATTGAACGTCGAAGATCGGAATCAGGTTATGATTACGTTTCACTTGAAATTGCTGTTAACATTCGATACTGATATTTCGCAATTACGGTAGCCATATCAAGTTTAAAATACTTCAAGTTTAATTCAACTGTAGATAAGGCGTTTTATCCAACAATATATATAACAGAAAAGCATATTTCCAATATCGATAAATTTTTCCAAAATTGAGCAAATGATTTTTTAGATTTTTTAAGATCGAGAAAAACATTTTGTAGTTTTATTTTATCGCGGCTTGTTGTTTTCCGTAACTAGATGACAGAATAATATACAATGTATGTAGATGCAATGAAAAACTTGACTCGTACTGGCAGTAATTGAATTATCACTGTGATTCACTAAGATCAACAAATCTTTAACTACGCTTCCATGCCAAGATAAAATATTATATGTATTTTGCATTGCAATTGTCGTCATCACGAAGTCTCCTTCCATATAAGAGAATTTTTAGTCGTTACAGAATGCTTAATACTCAGTTTATATTAACATAATAATAAAATTATGAAAAATAGTTAATATAACTAACAAATAATTCTGATTTCGTGCTATGGTAATTTTTTAAAAATCGTTCTTGTCAACTCACCGATTGAAAATTCGCGAATACTTGAACGTGGCGGCGTTAATGTGTCGCGACACCTGTTCGCTCAGTTAGCTATTATCCAACTGAAAGCACTTCAGGTGTTTCATATAGCCGTAGGAGTCGACATACTACTAATTATTTCTTTCAACGGGCCGCATGTATATCTATAGATAGAGTGTAACGTTAATGTCTATCCAGCTTTTTATCTTGATCATTCGAATCGCGAGTAGTCAAGATAAGATGTACATATAATAATGCTGAATTTCCTAATCGGAACTGACGATTCCTAATACCTCCCGTCTTCTTGTACAAGATATTGCATATATCAGGGGCTTTCTCGTGGAAATAACGATAGCGATTTTTCAAGTAAAAAGTAAAATTCACAAATATCCCGTTTGATACAAGTTTGAGTTAGATACGCGTTGCATTTATTTGTAATCTGAACAGTCCGTAATTGTGTGAGAATAGAAGTATAGAATAGGAGAAGAAAATACACCTTAAGGATACGAATCGTTACTGATGTTAGATAGGCAAAATGTAACTACAAACGGATATAAAATAAAAATGAAAAAAGTTTGTTGAATTTCGAATTATAAATACGAGTCGATAAAGATTATGTTGTCGCTTGATTTAACGGATCCGTTTTACATCCTATTCGATATCTCTGTAGATAAAGATTTAACGATTCTTGGTAATTCGCTCGAGCGTAAATACTTATATGATTTTGATGGTCCCAGTATCAACGCTGCAATGACATATTGTCCCTAATTTTGTATATTAACAATGAATAGCTTCTGAAATAATAGATTCTGTTGCATAGATTACAGCAAAGTCAGTTTTTGAAAATCATCGAAGCAGTATTTGTAATGATTGCCAACGTAAAATTACAAATTATAAATTAATCGCTCTACATCATTAAATACAATTTTTCATATAGGATAGCGGTAACTATTCTTTCTAAAATATTTCGGATCTTTTTAGAACTTTTTACCTGGTTTAAACGTATGAAAGTCACATTGAATCTAAATGATTCTGGCGTGTTATTTAATACTCTAAAAAAGGAGTGTGCTATTGCAGAGTTAGCTGGAGGCTCATCTTTCTTCAAGAAAGATACATATGTCGTGTCAAATGCGTGAAATCTTTGCTTAGTTTGCAGAAGATCATAAAAATTCCATGAACATTTCTTCAGCAATGATATTGAAACACGCTTTGTAGAAGTTATTGTTTTTACGTTCTTCGCACGACGTTGGTGTCCTGTGAAAGTCACTTGCATTTATACGAGACCGTTTACCTTCGAAATTGGAATTTTTCAGGATGCTTTCGACTGGAAGCAATCGGTTTGAATGGTCGTTAAATGTAGGAGCAGAGGAAATGAGTGCCGGGTACAGATGGTACTACGTAGCACCGGGAGTACAGTGAAAGTAAGTACACTCGCTATGCTCCTTTGGCAAAACAAAGAGGGAAGAAATGACTTTTGAGTTTATCCAAGGTAAACTACATAACCTCTGAAACCATTGTGAACGATAGATTGTAACCGTTTTTCCTCTCGCAATTCCAGCAATGCTTCTTGAAGTTTCACGTTCACTACCTCGTTTCTCTGGGATAATAAAATTACGCCCAGCAGCGTTTTAATATTATCTATCTTATTATCAACTCAGTGAAACCTTTCTTACAAATTTTATGTCGCGTAGAAATTGCTATAATTTTAAAAGCTTATGCAAATCTTTTTAAGAACTTATTGTACAACGAACCTTTTTTCGGTTATTTCCTTTACTTTCTATACCTTTTACGACTATCTTAACTTGTAATTAGTAGATATGAAAAACAGGAAATCTGATAATATCGTACTTATCAAGATAGCAGATTAATCGATTGAAAGAATTTAAAAACAAGAGATTTGAAATTTGTAAATGTTCCCCATCGATAAATCGGTACATATACGTTGTCGATATTTGCACACTCCAGTCGATGACATATTTTTTCCTCGACGTTTACCTTATCTGTGCACGTGTGTGTCTCAGTTGTTAATTTCTACTGCTTACAGATCTTGGTTTAAAATGCAATTATCATAATCAAACACTTATTGTAGTAATCATTACTTTCAAATAATACAAACGTTTTTGTTACCGTATTTATGAAACCAACTAATTTACACATTCAATTATTATTAATCTAATAACAACTTAGCTTCTTTCTAAACTAATTTACATTCGTTTCTAGGTAAAATTAAGGAGAGAAGAACGAAACTACGAATCATGAAAACATCATTCGCTCTCGACTTGATTTTTTTGGATTATCTGATCGATAAACAGAAGACATTCGCTACTATATATTGCGATTGCGTCAAGATCTAAAGGATAAATATACATGAGTTTTCCATTAAAATTTAAAATCGGCATAAAAATAGTCTATGATAATACGACACAGTATACGGCAGATATGAAATTAATTATATTTATAGATCTTTGAGACAATATGATGCGCGTTTCGATGATTGAAGGACACTAGGGTAGTCGGTTGGCTAGTCAGTCAATGTCCACCAGCTGTACACGTATCAGCGAAACCAGTTTTGGCTGGCGTAATGGTCCAAAAAGCCAACAGAAACGGTAACGAGTTCCAACGTTTTTCCCCATAGTTTGTACATACATATAGCGATCCCTTTTCGTAGCTGTAGCGCATCGTTGTTTCGAGATTGTTCCATTCGGAACGCTTTGCTGGCTGTTTAAGCACGGTAAAAATATTTTTCGAACACCATTTTTCATCTTGCGTTATTCATTACTTTTCATGAGTCATTAAGACATTCTAATTGAATGTCAGTGTTCGATGAATGCATGGACGTTTTTGTGTTATCACCATCATTTCAGTAATCTAATAATTTACTTGAACGTGAATAGCCTACTAATTATTCATGTATAAATGTGAAGACCGATAGGTGATAGGTATTTGTAATTATGGTAATTACAAACGAGGAAAAACAAGGATATATAGCATAGATTGCAAATATAGCACTTATCTTATTATAAGTGACGTAGGTATAGGAATCCTCACTTCACTTATTTCGCAGTACATTTCAATTGCCTTTTTGTAAGAGTTGCAGAGTTTTTTGAATTTATCGAATAATTTATGTTCCATCTAATGAGTATACGTATAACTATACTCATAATATGTACTGTGCATATTTTATGATTAATTTATACAATTTATCGTCATATAGTATAATTAATTTATACTGTACATAAAAATACTTAGTGCGTGGAATGTACTAATAACACAATCAGATTTTAGTAACTTAAAAAATTAATAAATTTAAACAATTATTTTGAATTACCTATACGAATATTATGAAGTGGAAGTATTGCTTGCTGACCTTGGTCAATTAATCGAGCCAAAATAGATTAGAGCCTTAAATGAAAATTGTCATAAAGGAATGCAAATACGATCTTTTTGCGCAATTTAACGATATTGAACATAATTGAACACGTTTCTATTTGAACTGTTCAAGGTTTGTCGCACTTCTTTACTATCCGTTTCAATGAAAATCGTACTGGCTTGTTATTGAGCATTGTTGAACTATTTCATCAGCGGGGCAGCTCTTGCAAGACGCTTCGCGATACGTAATTAAGATAACCGATCAGACAAACAACTTTCAACAACTATAAATGATCGAATGATGATCAATGATGCGTTTTCTCACACCTGCTACATTGTTAAACTGAACTGCCTGGGGATTATTAAAATGTTGACATCAAGAATAAAGGCGTAATAATAAAATATACTTTGTTACTTGAATGGAAAAGGAACAATGTTGCTTTTTAACAAGGTTTTGAAGTTTTATACACTAGATCTTGACAGATCCTAAAGATTCTTTAAGGCAAAATAGACAGCAAATATTAGACAATTTGGCCATCAAAAATATTTCTGACAACGAGTAGCCACTGTTTCACCATAACCGTTTCACGATATTTTTTTCTAATACGTAATATAGCAATAATTAGATTAATCTTGAATCTTTGTTGATCATTTCTTCATCGAACATTAAATTAATAATTAAACGTACTCGTGCTATACAGTAGAATTTTATATCTCTGTCACAAAAAAACATTCAATGAAAACATTATCATATGAATAAACGTGAGAAGACAACAAACGTTGGAATACAAACTACACCGTCAAAAATCAATTTTAAATAAAACTCGTACACAAAACTTTGGAACAAAACGATCGATAAAAAATGGTCACGAGTAAGAAATCATAGAACATATTTAAACTTCATAAAAAAACGACAAACTATTTCATAGAACGAAGTCCATCTATGATGGAAGGAACCACAGAATGAACCTCATGGAGTGAACACTTGATCAACAGGATAAATGGATCATATACTTAGTATATTGTTATAAATAATCAATTGTAATATAAACTTACTAATGTTTATTATACATATGTATAATATCCTGGATAACTAGTAAACAGTTTTCACAGGTGAACAGATTACCAAACTTCAAACACTACAAAGGACGGCGTAAGTGGCACTTGTAAGAGTTGCGGCGAATCGCAGCGCACTGAGTCGGATGAGTGAATGAAGAACAGCAAGTATTGCACGAGAGAGAGTAAGCAGAGGCGGCGGAGGAAACTTTCATACCTGTCTATCGGGATTCCCTGGTGTGTGCGTATGCGTCCCACCTTTATCCGGGGATTCCTGGCTACGGGTTAAGTCGTCGATTCACCCCGGGTCACGTGTGTTGCATTCATAAATAGCCTGTTGCACTTCCAGCATCTAATTAATGATCATGCCAAGATCAAAGGGGAGAAAATGTTGATAGGTCAGGATAAAAACCACCCTGAATCAGTAGAATCAGATCTACCTGATTCTTCATACTGAGTCACTCATGGCATAAATTATCTAATGCAAAATACAAGTTATTATGTAACTATTCTTCTTGCTACAAGAATTTTCTTTCAAGTTTCACAGTCATACATATACATGAAAGGGAAACATAAGATAAAGAAAATGCTGCTGACGATCTGATATGACGAGAAGCTGAAGAAATAACGAAAAGTATCCTTTCCAGCTTTTATTTTTCTTTTAGGAAAATGAAAGAATATCTTGTTCTCAATAAATTTGAATTTATTGAATAAATTAATCGACTCGATATGTGAACTGCTGTTTAAAAAGGTAATGATTATAATATCTTGCAAAAATAACAATCTCGCTAGTAGAAAGACAAAAATAGTCATATCGAAGTTGTTTCTTTTCTTTATTGATTATAACGTAATTTTCGATCCAAACTCCTAGATGTTGAACTCTATTCAAGTAATCTATAAATATGACGAGGTTAGTTTTTCCTATGAGCTCTTTGATTTAGACGCTGTGAAATTTTTGAAATTTTCAAGAATAAAGGCTCTCTTAATAATAGAAATAAAAGTTCTATAGAAAGAGATGAAATATCATTTTAATGAAAATAGCGCAGACTATTTATCTTATTTCGTTGTATCAACTTACAGTTTTGAGATCAGTGATTGATTATATTGTCGCTCGTGTTGTAAAATTTATTCTAATTGCTTAGAAACAAATCAATGCAATAATCATACAAAAATGTCAACAATTTCTCATAACTCGTCCAATTTACGTTCGCTTACAGTTAGTTAGAAAATTCTTTTACCTATCAAATATTCTAAGAAGTACTAAACTTTGAATATTTCATATATATTTACATATTGTTTGCAGTTTGCGAATATTTGCATCTTCAATTATTCTATAAATGCATAAACATTCGTAGTCTCATCATTACCTATGCAATAACATTAAAAGCTACAGCTGTGCCAATGAATTGCTTATGTGGAACCAAATTTGTTTTCATGCCATCCGATATCTGTTTTCTTTCTATTGCGTATCTTCTTTTATTCTGTTAATTATATAATCTTCCAAGGTGATTACCAATCAGCTGCTATAGCTTGGTTATTGCCGTTTTCGATTCATCCTTCCTCTTCTCGATAAATCTTACATCATACTTATTTGCGAAAAAAATCCTATTTAATACGAGCGTTCGTGCGGTCGAACTAATCGATTCGTTTCGTGCATATTTTTATATTCACGGATTGAATTATAAGTATATTGAAAAGAAAACTTTACAATATAGGTAAAAGATAAGGATTTGTACTGAATATTAAGTGGTCAAGTATTCGTGTAAGTTTTTAAAGATAACTTTATTGGAACCCGACCTGACTAACATAGTATAAGCCAACCAAAGTTAACCAAAAAGGGGTGAGTGAACTAGGGTAGAGAGTATGATCTCCGAGTGTGTACAGAGAGAATGCGAGAACAACGTGCAACAAAGAACGTGTAGCTAACTTGGCTCGCGTACAATTATTATTTCAATATACTAAATACATTTATACTTTTTCTTTTACAATTTTACGCTTGATTGATTAATGCCATTAGATTACGAGCCCAGAGTAGGTGTAAAAGAGGTAGAAATAAAAGAGAAAACGAAAGAAACGTCATAACGGACAATCGGGAGGGTAATCACGTGTAACAAAAAGATAAAAGATTAGAGTTTCAAAAAGAGTATTTCAGAAGGGAACATGGATTCAGCACAGTATTTTCCCCAGTTGTACGCAGAGAATTTCAATAACTGGAAATTCCGATTTAAATGCTTGTTGGCTGAAAAACAGATAGATGATATGCTAAGCGTCGAAATCCCGTCATTCACGAGGGATAAATATAGAAGGCAAATATGGAAAAATATATGTGCAATATAGAAATGTTACAGGAAGAGGTAACAATCCATATAGCTAGTGGAGAGAAGACGAAGGCTACAAAGAAAGGTGACTTTGTTGGAATATACAAAGGACAAAAAGTAAAAATAAATGGTCTAATAGTAAAAGGATTAGAACATAACCTTTTGTCAATAAGAAAAGCAGCCCAAATAGCTATAAGGTGAAATTCGACATGGAAGACGTAGAAATTGTGGGAAAAAACCATGTTATATTGCAAAAGTAAAAATAAACTATATATCTTGAAATTAAGCCCCAAAAAAGATGAGGTCTATGTAGGTTTGGAATCAAGTTAGACCCAAAAGGCTGAGCTGTGACACAGAAGAGTAGGCCTTTTAAACAGAAAAGGTATGAGAATTCTAGGACTGCCAACAAACAGTGACAAGTGCTCCACATGTGTGGAAGGCAAAGCCGCAAGTCCTATTTTTTATGAAAGAAAGAAACAATCTTAAAAAATAGGGGATTTGATACTCTCCAATTTATCAGAGCCACTAACTCTATGTAATCTAGATAAACAGAGATACTTATAGTGGTGATAGATGACTATACCCACTTTACAGTAGTATATCTATTAAAGCAAAAGAATGAAGCTGAAGAAAATTAAAAAAATTAGATAGCAGAAATGAAAACCCAATCAGGAATAGTAGTAAAAAATATAAGACTAGATAATGGTAGAGAATTCATGTCAAGTTCTTTCAAAAACTACTGTAAATCACGACGCATAAAAATTTAGTATATGTGCCCATACATTCCCCAGCAAAATAGCAAGTCTATAATAGAACTAGGATCAAGTTCATCAAGACTAAGTTACCAAAGACCTTATGGGGAGAAGCAATTAGATGTTCAGCTTATGAACTAAATAGAAGCCCAACAAATGCCAATGAGAATGTAATGCCAGCAGAAATTTGATACAGTTAAAATGATTTATCAATCAAAATTAACGGTATTTGGTTACCATAAGAGGAAGGTTACTCTACCAAGACCAAGTGAAATAGACCCCAGAGCAAAACCCATGCTATTAGATAAATATGGAGCAAGTAGGTATAAACTATGGGATCCGGAAGAAAAAAAATGACAGTATCAAGAGATGTGATATTCAATGAAGAGAAGTTAAGAAATTTGGAACAGAACAATAACAGAAAAAGCCATTTGAACAGAGAGAAACCAGGGAAGAAGAAGACAGAAGAAACAGGAAAAACTGAACCAACAAGAGAACAAAGTAATGTTAAAAATAGAGAAGAGGAAAGTGACTAGAATGTTTAATATCCTATAAAACAATTGGCGATTGACAAGAGTACAGGAAATAGAAATTTGATATATAATTGTATATATATTTTATGAGATGTTAAAATAATAATTAAGACTTCTTGTATGTAATTATGATTTTTCTAGGTACGTAATGTCACGACTAATCAGCTAAATAATCGGAAAATACTACGTAATAAAAGACAACAACATATCCATTATTACTGCAATTGTTCACAAAAAACATTTGAAGCGATTAAGGCTTCAATTCTTTGTACATTTACATTATTACTTAAATCAAACCTTATTTAACTCTGATTTACTTGTATATTATTACGAATGAAAAAGTATATGACATATAAAATCACAAAGGTGCGAAAACTCCAAAAATCGTTTAGAATATTTAAATAATTGTACTCATTAAAAAAAAAACTAATTTCCTATAATAATAAATGATGAAGTTCTAATTTGACCGATCTAGCAAAGCTTCTAGAAGAATATTGCACATACGAGAGAATGAAGCAATCCGTTTGCAATAGTAGAACATCATTGCGTGTTTATAAAGACGTCTACAAGAGGAATTTCCTTAGCGATTCAGATCCAGAGATTCGTCGCGCCGCTGCTCTTTGCAGTTAACTCCGATTATCTTTTTCGCACGCATAGCTGCGCGTGACCTGCAATTTTGCTAGTTGGTACAAGCATGGATCGCTGACACACAGGAAACGCGATATTACTCTGTATAAAAAAGAACAGAATAAGTAAAGGAAAATGTATGTGTGGTGTTTCATCGTAACCAATTATCAGACATGGTCTTCACTAATCTCCATTTTTATCTCACAACTTGCAGTTGTTTGTATATTGAATCATGTTTCACAAAATAATACCATTATTTATGAACTTTATTCTTGAACGTTTTCTTGAGAATATCATCGAATACGAGGAAATAAAGGAACAAACAGGAAAATAGAAAAAAGGAAGAAAACATATAATCTAAGAAAATATTATTGTTTATTGCAATTATGGAGAATAATCGAATAATATTAATGTATGGTCGAATAGGAGGAAACAAAAAATAAAAAAGAAGAGATAAGATAATGTATGTACATGTAATAACTATAAGAGAATGTTTATTGGAGAATGATTTAATATGTTTGGTACCATTCCTATGGTAATTTCTCTTTTATATCTTTTATAATTTTTTGTAGAGCAGTATTATAATCTGAAATATAAAGGAACACATTAGATGGCGATTATAAAAAAAAAATTTCATTTTAAATCTGACTGATCGCGTAATAAGGGAATTACCAATGTACTATCCGCAATTAGAAGATTCTTTGGAGATTATCGGTAATAGGAGGAATCCGTTTATTTAAATTGTTCTTTGCCCACGCGACAGGTCGTTGTTTCACGCGATATACGAGTCATTCAGAACGGTGATCAACTCAATAAACTCAAAAATACAGAAAAGCGACTATACGAGATATGCTATGCTACGTTATAAAAATCTAGAATTTTCTGATCAGTAAACTGTGGATTTTTATGCATTTATGCAAAAATATACAGAATATACAAAATATGCAAAAATATACATACGGGAACATTAAAAATATTTCTTGTAATGTTTTGGTAGGTAAAGCAAATTTCTGTCTATCTTTCTTTTCTCAAATTATATTCATAAAAATATGAATTTACATAGATATTACAAACACTGATTTCTAAATTCACTTTAGAATGAATTTGTGGAAGTCAGTCATTTATTTCTTAAGAACTGAACATTAATTGTGTACTTATCTAATGAAATTAAGAAGTTGTTGAAAACTCGAGTTGATCGGTTTATCCTCTGAGAAGTTCATGTGTGTACGTAACTGGTGGTAATAAATGTTTGACGTGGTTGATGCACCTTGCAGCAAGTGGTCAGCAATTTTCTTCCTAGAGGTCATCGCTCAAGGAAGTGAACGGAAACTCGGTCCTCCAGTGGAACTTGATAGAAATTGCGTTTGAAAAGGGGGCAGAGAAAGCGGAAGACAGAATTATTGCGTGATCTTACCGCAAATTCTATCAATTTAAGTAAAACGTAACTCCTGGAACTATTTTGGTCGATACGTATATAAGTAACAAGGTTGAAATAATTAAATTGTAATATATAATATCTTTTAATGTTTTTTAACTAAATTGCAATGCAAATGTAATTATTATTGGAGTGCGGATATTTGTAGAAATTCATACTTTTATAAATATAATGAAGAAATAGGGTCTATTATAACCGAAAATCATTAAAAAAATTAATTACACAGCGTAAGAGCGAAGGAATACAGAATTTGAGGTATAACTACATATCAAGTGTATGAAGTATTTAATACAATATTGTATTCAAGTCCAATGTTTAATAAAGAACTATCATTGGAAATAAAGATAAGAGAGACTGAAAGAAAAATAAAATACGTGAGAATATTTTCTACGTGAATAAGGATATTGGTACTGTTAAAAACTGAACAGCGATTGGCAAATCGCTAAATGTCAAGGATAAAAGCAATTCCACGCTCTTTTTTCTATTTCAGAGATCTTATAATGAGAAATCGACATTCGCTAGACCGTTTTTCAACCAGAAGAACATTTTTTAAGCTTTATAATTTTATAAAATTAATTTTTGTTAAATTAAGATAAATTAAAACTAGTTTCGTCTTTATTCCATTGTTTTAAACGAATGAATTTTTCTTTTTAACTTAATGTTGCAATTCTTGTGGTCTATCAGCAATTTCATTGAATGACTAAACAACGAGAAATATTTTTTCGTAGAATTTGGAGGCGGAAGAAATACTGCTGCTATGAACGAAAACGGAACTGTAGAATATGCAATAACTTCTGTAGAATATTTTAGTGAAAGATATGGCAGTCAAACTTTTACGTCGCATAAATTGAGGAATTAGCTTTTTATAGCTTTAAAGGTATGTGCATTATGTTCTTAGTGTCTGTAACCTGTTGAGGTCAATGACTTTTATACGACTTTATAATTTATCACAGGCTTATAGACATCGTTTTTGCATTTTATAAAGTGTTATTAATACTGTTAAGGTTGCAATATTAATTCTAAAGGAAATTTTTTACAGTGAATAAACTAATTCAAAAAATCATGAATATTTATTGAAAACTCTATAGAATCGCGAGTAGTTCTATCGGTTACATGTAACTTTAATTTTTAGAAATGATGATAATTTGCAACTTTAATTATAGGAAAATAGAGACCAATCGTTATAAACGCTGCGTAATTTCGCGGTTCCACTAAAAAGAAGTTGATCAGGTTAGTTAGTCGGGGCAAATTCACCAATAATGAATTAAAATACGAATTAATTACAACTAATTAACTTTTACGCGATTAAAGCGTTTGTGAATCGAAGTTATATTGCAATTTGAAACTCGAATATGTGTAAAGAGGTGTTGATCGTATCCACGGTTAAGACACAGATTAGATACACATCGTCGGTGGTTAAAGTTGAACTGCGATAATAACGACGGTCGGTATAGCGGGGAAGCCTACCATCTCAAGTATATATGTATGTACATACATACTTGATGTTTTGTTTTACCGACAGTAATATAATACATGTTAAGATAGGTGTCACTACGTTAGTATTGTTATAGGGAACTATGAGCAACTTTCATAAATATGTACAATATATATATTACATTCTCTAATATTTCAATAATTACTATTCACGTAAACAATTTTACGCTAAGTTATATCAATACTGTTATTTATGTCTCCTTGTATGTAAAAATTTCCAGCAAAATAATATACTTAAAAATTCCAAGATAAGAGGAATGTATATATCTACTTTTGCATATATTGTAACAATATTTAGAGATAACAATTTAAAATACAAGGAAAGAACTTACAATTTTTTAAATTGGTTAACATATCTTCTATGTTTAAGATTCAAATATTCCATTCAATAAACATAAATGTTCGTTCAGGTTTTAGTAATCATAACACTTTTTATTGGAAAGTACACAATATCTATGGAGGAATGTTCATGGTGTTTTATTTTTAAATTCATTACCACCTGTTGTTACGATAATAATCTCGGTTAAATTCCCGTGGCGCAATTCGCCAGGTGATTGCTATTTGCCGCGTGGCATGTCCGAAAACGTACGAAAATTCCCGATCCTATAGAACTAACGCATCAAAGCGCCAGTTGCATGTCGGACGTCGTTCCGTTCGTGTCGTGGGTATTGTTCTTTGCTTCGGTGAGTAACTTCGTTTCCTAACATGCATTCTTTTCTGTTCGACATCTGTGAATACTTGTCAATTTCTTAATATAACAAACTTTTCTTCAAGTTAATACCAAGTTAACACAGATTTCATGTTTCCATTTTTTATAATTTTTAAATATGTATCAGTTTGTTAAATATACGCTTGTACGAAATACGTATAATGAGGGTAAGAATATATGAATTAGTATTTAAAAATATTCATATACATGTACATACTTTTTTATTTACATGTGTTTCATGATTAACGCAGTCATTATTGACATTTTCCATTTTACACGTATATTTCCTTTAAATTTTACGTTTTGAGTCGCTTTTTGGTGTGTAATAATATTACTGTCTTGTTAATTGGTTAGAATTCTGCTTTTCTAGCTGACCATCCTTATCCCCATTATTTTTTAAAAGTGTCTGCGTGGAACTAAAGCTCCAGTGTTATATGTATTTCTTCCATTTTATCCGTGTGATTTTGCACATTCGATCGTTTTTATGTAAAGTACCGATTTTTAAATTTCAATATTTCGAATTGGATATCGAGTATCACTGTTTTTCACTCTATCGATATACGTATCTGTTACTCGTCGAATCAGGATTCCTGGACTGTTTTGCACAATTGAACTAATATCATTAGCGATCTTTTACATATCGTAAGTTACAAATTACCAGCACTAATAAATATCTTTTCTAATTAACAAGTTTGATGATAAAACAAATGAAATTTCATAAGTAAATTTTGTAAATTATAAATTATATATTTGATTTACCCTACTTGATAAAAAATTATAAAATTATGAAAAAGGAATCTATAACCTACAACTTTTATTCAACTTATTAATATTGTTAGTTGGTAAATTCTTGTGCAAGAGGACCCTGATATAAATATAAAAATCCTTCCTTGTTAAACGACCACATTCAGTCCCGATCTGCTGTCAGTTAGCAAGGCCTTACTGTACTTCAATGCAGACCGGTGATTGTATCAAACTACTATGCAATTCGAGAAGGTTATACGAGGTTTTAGTAGCGTTCGAAAAACTAGATGGGAGACTAATTCGTCTTGATCTGATTTTTATTGTTAAAGAACTCGCATCGGTTTATAGTCATTCGATGTATTATATCGATTCTGAAATTGTCGATCAAGCACCGGTGTCATCTATCCTTCTTGGTACGTTTACGTGTGTGTTTATGTTTACATGTAAATGATGTGTAAAACGTGAAACAGGAAGTTAACTAGAAATTGAAATTCAGTGCAACACAGTCCATAATATAATAACTAACTATTCGTGTTTTTGTTAATATCATCATTTATTATTTTTCAAAGATTAACATACATGTATATCTATTCAAGACAAATGTATGAAATTATTAATACTTATTACGTCTTTCAATGCACGGAAAAAGTCTTGGGTTATTAAAATTTTTTTGCCGATTATTCTGTGAAAAATAATTAATGATAGGTAACGGTGGTTTCAAGCATAACTTGCTGACACAAGTATGATGCATTAAAGCCTGCTCAAACATATGTGCGTGTTTTTTGAACAGTGATAAATTTCCTACTGTAGTACTGTTGTTTTTTGAACGATTTATCGGATAGTTCCGCTATCATACAAGAAGAATCTTTAGGAAACACTATAACTGCTTTTTACAATTGAATATTGAATTTATGTAAAATTAATCAAACTAAGAAATATTTTATTCTATTCGTCTCTATTAGAATATTCTGGAAAAATATTCTATTGAAATTATTTCTATTGGAACACTTCGAATATGTATTCCATCAAAATTATTTAAGAATTTATTTATCATTTATAAACATGTCGTTTAAACAGCTTTTTTTATGTTTCTTTATATAGTAATTTATACCAAGTATTGTTCATGGCATTAAGTTAAGCAACCATGTTATATCGTAGAATTGTATATTTTTTTATTTAAATTAGGTTAGGGGAGCATGCAATATAGGTCCTATACATCACCCGTGAAAATTGCATACGAGACAAGAGTGTCTTCAGTGCTTCATTTCTCCTTGATGAGAACTAATTAAACTCACAATCGTTGTCATCAAAACGATCTCGCTTGTTTATTATTTCTCTAGCGGGGAAGAATTTTCTTAATAGAACCGTACTTCTAACTACGATAGCAAGTATTAGTTAGGTTTGCTATATATACATCTAGTATGTTTCGTTTACCAACTACATAAATAGGAATCATAATTCATTGATCAAGATATCGTGTCGATGCTGTTTATTAATGCTTCACACTGACGATCCTCAATTAATTAACGTGACTTTCATAGATTATGTGCGTAACGTTGCTGAAGGCAACAGTTATTACGCATACATCAGAAATTGTAACATAATAACAGACTCCATATAGGGTATTTTATTTTCTAACATAGTTCAGATTAGGTTAATTAGGCTCGACTTGAATTTCTCTATAAAAAAATATAACACAAAATTTTAAATGTCAATATCGAATTGAAACGAGTAAAATGAATAGTTATCCTGTTTTTCTCTAATAATTTGTAAGTTCTTTTAAACGAGATAATCTATATATATATACGATACGAAGATGTTAGTTAACGTGGCAGATGTTTATGTAAGTTTGTGTTATTATGACGACATTGTGCGACGTAAAATGTGCGATATTTCTCATTTGTGAGTTGCAAGAGGATTAGGAGAGTGGAACGAAAGTGCACAGGTGCGCGAAAGAAAACAGACGATTCAGTGTAGGTGAATTAACATGTGAATCGTGCGCGGCTTCGTTCTTCATAAGTGTATCAGGTAGTCATGGAAAAAAAGAAGAAAATAAATCTCCCGTCTCCTGGTGCGTGATGAAAGCTCGTTTGAGTTCGTCTACCGTCGTGCGAGGATGCGTGATATGTAACAAAGCATTTATTTAGAAACAATGTGTCTTTTCCAGCTGCATCTACTTCTCCTATTGCACTACAAAATTCTGCTTTGTTTGGTCACGCGTCTTTGACCATTGACAATTGCTTTGAATTATAACAGCGTACGTCTTTTATCATCTTTCAACCACGATTCCTTTCACCACTTAAATTTCGTTCATCGAATCATTGTTCACGTACGAGTTCCTCTATGCATCGTTTATTGATAATATTTAAGAAGAAAAGTAGCTTCAAGAATAATTTCTTCTCTCGAGGATCAGAACTATAGGCCTGTGTATCACTATACGTTCAGTTATCGGTATAAAGTACAAAATTACAAAGATTGTTATTCGTATTAAACTATGACAATAATATTATCGAAAAATGTAATGTGTTGTATTACAAAAGTATATAATTTTCTGATGAGCAAACTGTCGATTTTTATGCATTTATGAGCAGAAGATGCGAAAATGCACAGGACGCGTGTAATGTTTAAAAGCATATATAAAATATCTGAAAATACAGTGGTTTCTACGATATTTAATAGATAAAACAATTTTCTACTTAGGTTCCATTTTTCTTAAATTATGTTCATCAAAGCACGAATTTGCATAAATATTCGTCTATTCTATCAGTCTTAGAATTGTACCCTAACCTCTTAAAGCCAAATTCAAAAATGTGTTAGCTGCTTCACTGAGACGTTTAATGCAAATATACATATCATGTTACCTACTTATTTTACATTATGTACTTTACATTCGACTTGTTTCTATAACTATTTATTAGCATCTACATGTTCCTATAACCTCCGTATCTTAATTTCAACAACATAACAATAAGATCGTTAATCTTTGATACCAAAACGTATTACAACCTATTATTGTCGATATAATAGAATCACGTGAGTCACACGTCGCCATTTTTGTTTTTGATTTTACGCGTTATTAACCGTCATTTGTACCGGTAATCGGTTCTAATTAATTGAAAAGAGGATCGCGTCGGATAGGAATACGATCAAGCTGTTAACAAAGTTGGTCTCAATCGACCAACGTATTAATTATAATGTACTGTACACTGATGTGTCCTTAATAGTGACACAGGAACACAGTTAACGATTCTCTCCGAGATTCTCTCTAGTAGTACGTCTCCATGAGTCACTGGCGACACGATCCTCGTCTTACGATATCAGTTCACCTATATGGCAACGAACGATCTTTTTTCCTCGATTACGTAACACTGTCTCGCCTGCCAGTCTAATTATCTCGATAATGCAAAAAGGCAACGTACCGCAAGGTCTTTTTGACACGCAAATGAGATATTAACCGATCAACGCGATCAACTTGAATTATATAGATCTCCTTGCGTTATTTCTTTACGATTACCTACATAGTTGCAGTTGTACGTGAATATTAAAAATGGCGATTTTCCTTTTAAGGCGATACGTCACTTTGTCGATTTAAAAAGGATGGACAACATTCCATTCTGCATGTTTCTTAAGAGCCATACGCATGCAACAACGTATATCGAAGGACCTTTTCTAAGTTTATGTAATTAACGAAACTACAGCATTGGAGAAGACTGCGCGTCAGGCTGAATAGACCGTTAATTGAAGCGTCAAACGGATTTCTTTGGAAACTGTACTTTTTGCTCTGATACTTGTCGGATCTCTGGAACTCAGTTATCCGCGAAACTTTAACATTTCTATGGTTTTCGTCTCGATATCTTAATTTCCTTCGTCTTTGTAAATTTCCGAATTCGATTCTTTTGTGGCGAAAAAATGAAAACTTTTGTCAGATATAGACAGTGTTTTGTAACTTGCAATGGCAAGTAATATTCGGTTATCCAATAAGTTTCTTTCGTTTTGTAAGGAAATAATAGACGCGCAACGTTTGTTCTTTTATATTATTTTATCGATTTGTTCTGTTGCTGCAAGATGGATCGCACATAATTCAATGAAATAATATAAAAGAATAAACGTTGCGGAGAAACTCGGAAAGAAGCTTTTCGGACGACCTAATATCTATAGCAAGTGTTAAAATATTTCTAAATTTAAATACGACTGAGAAATTGTAATCGATCTTCTATATTTGACCGGATGATCCCTGATAAAGAAAGCACAAGGTGTTTCGTAACACGTGAGACCCACTTCGCGAGTGGACAGAAGACACAAAAACAATGGAAAAGGTTCACCTGAAACGTGCTGTTTCACCTTGTTTGAAAGTCAACAGCCACTTGCGTGTTACAGCAATCCGCGACAGTTTGTCTTCGTAGAAGATTCTCGAAATGACCATCCTCGGTTTCTATGCAAGCTCGCGGTCGTCGTGTCAGAGAATTTCCCAATCTTTCACAAATTCCAGGTGCATGCACGGAATGATACAGGCCACGAAATGGTCCAACCGTTTCCAGCACCTCTCACGAAGGTAATCCGAATTCGCGGATCATCGTGACACGAAAGTGGCTACGATATCGCAACAGGATCGAATAGGACACGCTTCTGTATGAACCTTTTTCATTGTTTCTGGTCCACTGTCCAAGTTGAAGCGAAGTGGATGCCGCACGTTACGAAACACTCTGTACACAATGTAACAGTGTAACAATATAATTAGTATAATTGCGAAAGCGGAAAGAAACGAATAGTTCTTTGAATACCAATATCTAATCGGTAAAGTACACGTATTATACGTTTCTCCGCAGAATACTTATCAATTGCAAGTTACATAAATAATCGTTTATACGCGTATAAGCTTCTGTAATGCGATTAGTGCAGTTCCTTCCTCGATATCGACTAATTCCTCGGTCAATAGTTTCTACGACGTATATTTTTTTTTTTTTATAAATTATCGACGTAATACGGAAAATAAGGAACAAAGGAGAGAGATTAAGTAGCACGGAGAGATTAAGGCAACGTGTGCTCGGGTTCGTATACGCCACGATTCAATCTAATCGTTGAAAGCGGTTGATGATGATCGCGCGAAGGTTGTTCCAATTAATATTAAACGGCCTGCGAAATGATGATATTACCGTACGTGAGCGTATTAACGGGCCATGCACTCGTTACTATGCCCCCGATACACTCGCAGCGTAGGTTCTTCGCTTTATATTAAAAAGATTCTGCGCTGCGAATCTAGATCAAAATTTTCTTCTGCCTGTTCGCGGCAAATTTTCGACTACTTCTTTTGACGTTGCACTAAAAAAAAAAAAAAAAAATGTTTAGCACGAGACAGAGAGGAAATTGACGAAATCGTGGATGATCGCATCGCGCTTCTGCTACGCCGTATCGAGATTTCGCTTTTCTTTGATATTGTCCTTTTGTCCAGGAAGAACAGGGTCGTTGACCGCGGTTTGTGGTGGTGCCAACGCTCCATTCTAACGTAATCTCCATTGTAAATCCCTTGTCGACCTTTTCTCCTTCGTCCTCTTTTTTTCATCTTGTGCTGCGTTTTGCCATGTGTGTTCGATAGTCGATGATTAAACCGAATCGATACCTTGAATTTGACGTTACGGGGCAGAAGATTAGTCGTTAACTTCTCGCTACCGAGGCCGTGAAAATCCTGAAAAGGACGATAGTTATCTGTGATATCCGTAGTATATCGTCTACCGTTGCATTCGCGTGAATTTGTCCGATCTCGAGTAGACAAGAGTGGACAGTCGGCGAGAGATCGTTCTATACGCGCGAACATAAGTTGGAAGGAATGAAATCTTCCTCTTAACGCTTCGTTTCGCAGGAAATAAAGTTTGAACGCGTTTAACCAGTTAGCCGTTGCGACCTCTTTGAAAAGCGTGTAGCTAGAATGCGTCGCAAAAAGCAAACGACGACGAGTATACTCGTCGAACACGGAGTACGCGTGGCTGTTATAACATAGAATTACGTTGTAACGAAATGATTGTTTTACTTCTTAATCTTATTACCGGTAGGGCTCGTCGTAACGCAAAATATCGCCGTTTCTTCGTGACGAGTATACTCGCGAAAAACAGCCAACTGGTTGATCAAAATTCTCGAGTACCTGACCAATTTCCAAATTGCATCTTCTTCGAAGCTTAGAACCCTCGAGAGGAACACTTTATTCTACGTTTCCGATTTATCGTCGCACGCAGACTACCTCATTCTATCTACTCTCATTCGGTTCAGACTGGACAAATTCACGTATACTCGGAAACTTCTGAAACTCGACTTTCCCGAAGCCGAACCTTCCAACGTAATTTCGTTGTACCTGATCTTCGTGTTACCTCGAGCCACGCAGTCTGTCTGACTTGGCTCGCGTCGCCAATCCAGAACCACCGACTATATTATAATAACAGATCTGATTGTGAATGTTTGCATCACGTGCTGTTGTCCATCAAGTTCGCCGGCTGCATTGTTCTGCCACTTCTGCTCTCTAATCGCGTCGAATGAATTACGAAACCGGACTAAGCGTAACGTCTAATTACACAGCAGCTACGCAACGCGTGGACGTAATGCGTAATGAGTATGTTCGCAGAAGGTGAAGTAGCTGTCCCGAGTTCGTTGACCGTGACAACAGATAGGCGGCTCTTACTTTCTCGCGGTGACGAAACCGAGCAGCACCACAGGACGAGTGTCTAGGCTCCGCGGAGTTTAGACGTAGACCGAGTCGATACGCAGGAAAAAAAGAAAAAGAAAGAAAAGAACGATGATTCGAGCGTGCTTACTTTCGTATTCCAATGTCGTCTCCGAGGCAAGAAAGATGCGGTATAACAAGGTAGAGATAGCGGAGTTCATCTAAGCTTCCACGTCTTAAAGTTCAATCTTGAACATTGCGCGGAGTAATCGTTTTACGTTATAAGATACCATCGTAGGTTTACGACAGAGTGACGAGGGAACTGGAGAAAATATCGTGCGCTTCGAGCAAGACGAATATAAACCGAAAAATGAAAATCGAGAGAACAGTTCGAGAACGACTGGGCGATAGGATTATTCGAGTCAGCGAGGAGGTATTACGCTGTAAGAACTAAGAAGATGAACGACGAAATAATTTCCACGAAGAAAGCAACACACACTTGCTAGCGTATCAGAATCGTTAGATCGGACGAGATGAGAATGTTAAGCATTGATCGAAACAATCTCTTCTCTTTTGACGAGCGAAAGTTGTCCTCGTAGAAAACTATAGTCGCTGATCTATAAATATGCATGTACGGTATATATATATATATATATATATATATATATGTATGTATTTCACTTTTCTGTCAGACCACCGATAAACGGGCCATTTTTCAAACGTGGATCGATTGTAAAACTCGTTGATAAGTGGAATTGTCGAATTACAGGGGAGAATGACTTACGATTAGTTTGACCCAAATATCCTTCTAACTCAAACAAGCTTATCTTACTCTGTGCCTCCACGCGCTTGCTCATCGTAGATCGCGTAACAAACGCGTTGTTTCTCTTTTTTTGTCTTTACTCTTGCTTCGTGATTCTGTAATGAAATTTCGTTGGTAACCACGTGGCCACTGACGCGTGTCTCCCTATTCCTGACCCTCGGCTTCACCTGCCGTTTCCTGCTTCCCCTACCGATTCATTCATTTTATTTCATCGAGACGTGTCGTACGTTGGTTTTCGTGGCGGACCCAGTAACGAACGATCCGGTAAAGCCGCGTGTCGCCGTTTCTCTACAGGGGAACAAGGTGAACGAACCGAACCATTCGATCGTTCTTGTTTCACCGATACGGAAATTCTCTGCTCGATACGTTCTAACTCCATTAATTAAAGGCCAAGCAGCGAAGCAATATCTGAAAGTACGACACGGCGGAGATAAGAAACTCGCAATCCGCCGAGAGAATCTGCTCGTAGTGCCATAGGACACTTCGATTTCTTGAAATTTCCTAGAACTGTAGAATTTAGATGCAAGAGATCGCAATGGAGAAATTATCCAGCAGATCCTTGAATTTTTTTTTTTCTTTTATAGATTCTAACGTCGCATTACCGTCGATGTGGAGAGAGAGAGAGAGAGAGAGATTTACCAGTCAGATTTTGCTAAATGACGATATATCTTTCGGGAAGGTGGAAGAGCTCGAGACTCGATTTCTATCAGAGAGATTTTCACTTGGAGCTCTTTCGATTTGTGCTTTTTTTATAGATTCTAACGTCGCATTACCGTCGATGTGGAGAAAGAGAGAGAGAAAGAGAGAGAGAGAGAGAGATTTACCAGTCAGACTTTGCTAAATGACGATATATCTTTCGGGAAGGTGGAAGAGCTCGAGACTCGATTTCTATCAGAGAGATTTTCACTTGGAGCTCTTTCGATCTGTGCTTTTTTTATAGATTCTAACGTCGCATTACCGTCGATGTGGAGAAAGAGAGAGAGAGAGAGAGAGAGAGAGAGAGATTTACCAGTCAGACTTTGCTAAATGACGATATATCTTTCGGGAAGGTGGAAGAGCTCGAGACTCGATTTCTATCAGAGAGATTTTCACTTGGAGCTCTTTCGATCTGTGCTGTTTGATGCGAGAGATCTGCGAGAGATTGTATTCAGGGCGATTTAAAAGAACCTGATCGACGCCGATTTGGTGGCTTACAGTTTTTCTTTTCATGATCACGGTATGAATTTAATGGAACTCGATATCGCGAATCGACTAGAGCGGAATTATAAACGAAACGTTGATAAGATAACGTCGATCCTTAACGGATTAAAGAGCTTTCGATTAAAGATGCACATTGTGTTGTTGATAAATAGAATTATAGGGTAACGGTTAATTATTTCTCGCGTGGCTACGGCTGAATTTGTAACTCATCTAATATCATTGTTTCAGCGCAAACGTACGAACGTGTACAGTATACACACACACACACACAAACACACACATATATATATATATGCATTGAGAATCTGCAATCTCAATGAAGATGACCATTCACGTGCTACAAATGCGTCAACAGGCACGTTAATCCGCCGAAATTTACCACAGGCGGAACGCAGAGGAAAGATATTTTTATTTATTATTTATTTATTATTACTTAGTCCGTGCCTTTCGGCTTTGGACGAGCTTTCGGTTTTACATCCCGTTTACGTATTACGCTTTTTACATTCTATCAACCTTATGGCGTTATCACCTTATTGTCTCTTCCCTTACGTCTATCTAATCTCTTTTCCCTGTCTATCTCTCTTTTCTTATATATTTACCTCTTTTTTTCTATTATATTGTATTCTATTATATATTCTGTTTTCTAAAACTATGGCAATTTTTGGGCCTATTGCCTCCTGCTGTGCTTCCTTATTGTCCTTCCTCCTCGTCTCGTATTGCTCTTCTCTTCTCCATTATCGTTTTCAGTTCCATCAGTCCTTCTCCAGCCTCGTTTAGTATTTTTTCCGTGTCCTTTGATCCTCCCGTTATTTCGTATTCTTCTATTACGTGTCTCAGGTCTTCTTCTCAGAGGAAAGATATGGAAAATAGGAAGGAAAAATGTTGGATCATCGATAACTGTATGTCAGTGTTGTCATAAATTATCGTAGCGGGCAACGTGTAGGACACGAAGCCGTACAGATTAGCGTGATGCAGTCGCGGTTCGTGTTTCAAGGATCGATGCAAGGATCTACCGGTTACTTTTACCGTTACGATACTCCTAACGGGATGCTGGGAATGCGACGCGGCGGCGGAGTGAACTAGCCGAAAGCATTGCCTTCTCTCGCGCTTTCTAGATCAGCCACGCGAATGATCGTTCGATATTTGCACTTACGAATTCTCATTTAAAATTATCCGATCGATTAATTAAAAAAAAAAAGAAAAAAAAAATAAAATAAGACGAAATAGAAGACAGAAAAGAAGGTACAACGATTAGCAAATGAGAAGGTATATCTGGAAAGGAAGAGAAAAGTTCCCATAGAT
The DNA here is from genome assembly GCA_014737475.1 of Bombus confusus. Taxonomy (NCBI): domain Eukaryota; kingdom Metazoa; phylum Arthropoda; class Insecta; order Hymenoptera; family Apidae; genus Bombus; species Bombus confusus. The sequence goes on from JACXIV010000014.1 coordinate 4,244,600, forward strand.
AATCAGTTTGAGTCGCTCGTTTGGAGCAGTAATAAATTAGTCGCAGCGTTATGCTATTCAGGGTCATCGATAACTGGCAAGCAGTGTAACGTAATTTAGATGTCTTAGGTAGCGAGGAAAGCGTTTTGCGTTTGGAAATATTTTACAACATGCTATCGACCTTAAAATTTCTTACTATATTTGGCAACTATGGAGTAATTTAGTAATACGTAATTTTAAATTAACTTGAAAACGTAACGCGTACTTGGTAGTATGAAATTTAGAGAAGCTAAAACGTAATTTAAAAGTTACGTAATTAAGAAATATTTAAAATATCATACGTACAGTGTCTCGCGAAGGTATTTAAACTCTTATCGTAGAAAACTTTTACGTCTATACGGTGTGTCTGTTACGTAGAACATTTTGAAATTTCATTAGCGCTGTAACGAGACCCGATTGTCGAGATCGTATTGATCGACTTACATTATTATTCTTGTAAAAGGTTTCTACGAATATTCGCATTGTACGCTCATCGACTGTTATATCTATATGTATACGTATGTGAGCTGAAGTTTGCTGTAAAAAAACGTGGTGCTACACGTATATTTCACGGATGACTTAGAAAATATAACGATCCAAGAATATCTGTAAATTCACCGTAAACTAAGATCTGTCCTGGAAATGTAGCACTACGTTTCAGCGAACCTGATAACGCGGTACGCACTCGTTGTTAATCGTATTCACTTTCCACGAAAGAAGTTCTAGCGGCTCGTTCAAACCGATAAAAGTCGTCTACCAGCGATTTGGTCGGTGAACGTGCAACGTGTCGCTTGAGAGCGCACCGCTTCGGTTCGCGTGGGCGTTTTCAAAATTTTGTCACGGTGGCTTGTACTTTGTGCGACAACGGTGCACCGGTACGTGACGACTTTTGTTCGATTCAGTGACTGCCATCCAATTAGCAGAACGATAAATCCGAAAGGATGCGTCTAGATTATTTTTCCACCACCATATTGTCCGCTCTTCGGGATTGCCAATTCCAGTTTATCGAAACAAGATTCTCTTGCCACTTCTTCTTTTAGCTAGTCCACGAAACAAAAAAAAAAAAAAAAAAGAAAAGAAAAGAAAGGAAAAGAAAGGCAACTGAAAAAACAGGTAAAATCGCATTCCTGTAACAGCTTCGGTGAGTCATTACGACAGTTTGGTACCGTGCGTTTTTTATCTACGTCGCGATAACGATCGATAAGAGTCGAGAAATTTCGAGCGGGCGCATTCCTCTGTAATCAAAGAATTCATTGAGTCACGGCCGCGGGTTTATAGTATTCCATCTTTTTTAACACTTTGAGGACCGTATGCTCTGACGAGCGTATAGCGTATTTTTTGAATTGCCGCGTATTTTTGACGCGATTGAAAAGATTCGAACGATCGTTCGCAAAGTTCCTTCCGATTTACATTTCCATTCGATATACATTTATCGAATTGTATATGTGGCATTTTGTTGCCCACAACCTTTCTCCACCTTTCACGCGACTTGAATATTCCATCCTTCCAGAACCTCTCGGCTTTTTCGGCGAAAAACTTTTCAATATGATTTTTTATGCCGACCCGAGAGTTACAAATCGGAACGAACTTTCCAAACAGCATTTAACAAGTATAATACTTTGTTAAAAATCAATCAGCGTATTTAAAGATACTTCTGGTAACGTTCTTTAGCGCGATACGCTTGCAGACAATTTCTCCGATGGAGAGTTGCTAAGGAAAATTTATTATTTTATTAAATTCCGTAAAAGTTGGAACTAACTTTCCCAGCAATTGATATTATATCTAATATATCGATAACAGTCTCGTATTAGTCGAGCATGTAACGTAGAAACACTTTCACAACATTTCGTTTGTAGCATCCATTGTATTTTTTCTTAATGTTTTATCTAACAGTAGTCGTCATTTCTATAGGATGCCGCACGAAGTGTGCAAGTGTGTGAATCATCGCAAAGTGTCAACGTAGTTTTATAGCGTCTAACGTAGTTTTATAGCGTCTAACGTAGTTTTATAGCGTCTAACGTAATGGTTTTTTAATGGATTTTGAAACAGCTGATACTTGGTCGTCGTTATTTATAGCGATTCAATCAAAATATGTCGGTTTAACGCGGTGTGATTTACTAAATTCGTGTAGAATCAATGGAACCTCGCGTCCTTCGTCAGGTACCTTTTGCACGGGTCGGTCGAGGGTCATCTTAAGTCTTTTTAAGTCGAACGGCTTTGACGACGGCACTTATGCTGCTTCTTCCATCAATAACGTCGCGCGAACCAATTTCGTTCGTCTAATCTAAGGCAGAGTTGTTCTTCTTTGCAGCGATCGATCTACGAATTAGACACAGCAGGTCACTTTCGTTTGTTCGATTCGTTCGACTGATCTCAGTCTAAAAACGATAGGAGACAGTCGGATTATATTAGGATAATATTTTTCTTCATCCTTTTAATATGAAAGAGATAACTCGTTCTCTTTCGTTTCTGTATACAGTGTTCACATTTCAAAAGTCAGAAAGCAAGATGAACCAGAAAAAGCTTTGCTACGCCGTTTATTTCCTATCTGGAAAACGAAGCAAACTGGCAAACAGTGGCTAAATTACAATTATCGACACAGCGTCACATTTATCGTAGAATTTACTTTAATTAATTAGATCCAATGATATTAAACTTCTTATCGTCTAGCAGCACCAATTACAGTGATATTTCTGCGGCTACGAAAATTTGATATTATGAAAGTGAAACGTAAAACCTGATAATATGATTCATCATTGGAAAATGAGCGCGTTGATTATAGTAACAATAGTAATTTTCGTAGCCAATTATTCCAATTACGCGAATCAACCTGTACGTTGAAAAATTCTTTTCACCGACCGTTGTCAGGAAACTGAGTATCGTGATTTTTCTTTTCTTAGCATAGCGATGCCATTCGCGTCGTGGCGCTCGTGCGGATTTCTTCTTGAATTCGTAATCTCGCCACCGGAAATCTCCGAGCACTGCTCCTTTCACCGGAAACGTTCCTCCGTTTTCACAGGTGAAAGTTGGGCGACACGTTGAACGAATTTTGCGAAGGAAAATTCCGTTTGTCGTGCTTCTCGTTATAGCAGTTTCTACGCGATTGCAGCTCATGCGAAACCATTTGAATTATGCGCACTGGTTCAAATGTGCCTGTTGTTCCTTCCACCGTGTAATTAGTTTAACTAACTCTTTAGAACTCGAGTGGTGGTGAGATTGATGCCAGCAGAGAACAAGATATATCGTAGCGAATATGTTAAAATGCGTATGATCGTCTATTCCTGCGATGGGAAGTTGTAAATTTCGCTTTCATTCAGTTTGTTTCTTTTTACGTGGTGATGGCCACAAAGATACATATATCTAGGTGATAACAGATCGTATAGTAAAGCCGTAACTAGAGCTTGAAAATATTTTCTATTTTATTTATCGATGGCTCTCGCGAAATTTTCGCCTAGGCTGTTATATCGCTGTTATTTGCAAATTTATTACAGAACGTCAAATGTCAATAACTTTCAATAATTCCCTCTCAAACGCTCTACGTTCTTTCCTGACTTTCTTAGACAATATCGACACAAATGTACGCTTCGATTATATTTCACGACGTACGTACTTCTTACCACATGATTATTTCTTCGAAACGTGTAATATATAGATCGAAATACTACGGTCGTTCGATTTATAAATTATAAAGAAAACATTACGTTATCTTCAAAAATGTCGCAAAAATGTTCGGGACGAAATAACGTTAAATTAATAGATCTTGCAGCCATAGTACGTAGATTAGCACGCAGATGTAAGTACGTATAATTCTGTGAATTAATGCGTTTCTTTCACGTTGTTCTCGTTTTAGAGCGTAGGCCGGTATGGAGAATCAGCAGGTGTGGGTGCGGGACCCTCAAGAGGGTTTCATAATCGGCAAGTTCATGGACATGGTCGACGGGGATGCGTTGATCATACCATTGGATCCGAAATATCCGCAACGCACTTGTCCACTGGACGAAGTTTATCCTGCTGGAGAATACACCAAAGACGTTGAAGATAATTGTAATTTCATCACTACAACTCTCGTTCTTACCTCCACGATTTATCGTTTGGCTCTTCTTTTCCTGTTCAAACGCGTTTCGAAACGATCGGATCAAACGTTTAAATACCACGGGTATTTATCTTCGTAATTTTGTATACGACGTATGGAAAATTTGGCGAAAAATAGTGTTATGTTGGGTTCGCTGATAAAAATGCGATTTAGATGATAACAAACGTGTTTTACGATATTCACGTGTAAAGGGGAAAGGCGAGTCACAGGCGTTTCCATTAGGAAACAGAAGTCTTTAAATGTCGCAGGTGACTCTCTCTTTTTGTCGCTTTACAAAATCTATTTTCACTGGTTTGTTCTGTTTTTCACGTTCTCAGGCGCTCTGATGTACCTGAATGAGGCCACGCTGCTGAACAACGTACGAACTCGTTACTTCAAGGATAGAATATACGTGAGTAATTGCGCGCAAATTGCGATGCACTGTTCGAAACAATTGGCAGATCACGTACCTAAATAGCTCGATGGCATATGGGACGAATGCGTTTTAGACGAATAATAAGTTATTACCTTTAAAAATGTTGGATATTTCAGGGTAAATCTGCTATTGGTATTTTCTCGTCGTTATACGGTGGCTATAAAAGATATTGACGCATAGGCTTATGTTTCAACGAACCGTTTTTCTACCAGATTCTGTGAATTTCATTTTCATGCTAACAAATTTTTTATAGCCACGTGAAAGTACTTCTTCTAGTCACTGTATGTAATACATCATGATTAAAGCCTACGTTTTTGTTGATACTTGACAGACTTACGTGGCCAATATCTTAATCGCTGTAAATCCATATTGGGAGGTCAAGGATCTTTATTCTGCTGAAACGATCAAGGCTTATAAGGGAAAGTCTTTGGGAGAGACGCCACCACATGTTTTCGCTATTGGTACTCTTAGTTTTCACTATTGTTACCAGATGTTTCGATAATTTGGATTAATTTAAGCATTCGCTTTCCCTTTCACAGCGGACAAAGCGTTTAGAGATATGAAAGTACTGAAGCAATCGCAAAGTATCATCGTTTCTGGTGAATCAGGAGCAGGGAAGACCGAATCTACCAAGTATCTGCTACGATATCTCTGTGACTTATGGGGGTCGACGGCTGGGCCGATCGAACAGAAGATTTTAGATGGTACATTGTAGAAAATGGAAGCTATACTAGAACTAGACACGATAGATCAATTATATTCATTGCTGTAATATTCGTACATTTAGCTAATCCAGTGTTGGAAGCTTTTGGAAACGCAAAGACCAAACGAAACAATAATAGTTCTCGTTTTGGTAAATTCATGGAGGTTCATTTCGATTCGAAATGTCAAGTGGTCGGTGGTTACATTTCCCATTATCTGTTGGAAAAGTCGAGAGTGTGTCTTCAAAGTCCTGACGAGAGAAACTACCATGTCTTCTACATGATGTGTGCCGGAGCCCCTCCAGAACTTCGCGCGAAACTTGGGATTACGAGGCCAGACGATTTTCAGTATCTAAAGAATGGTTGTACGCAGTACTTTTGCAACGAGGAGTCGGAAAAAAAATTGAACGATGCTCAAAAGAGTCGCGATCAGAGCATGAAAGGTACCTTGCACGATCCAATTTTGGATGACGTTGAAGGATTCAATGCCATCGATCAAGTAATTATAAATATTATAATTAGTATTTAGAGTTAGACTATCGATAGTTTAGATTCTTAACAGTCGTAGCTTTTTAAAGATTTTTTAAACGGCGCATATTACGTCGCGAATTTATCTACTATGAAAAATAATTCAGAGAGTAAAATATTCTTTTGTTGAAAGATTGATAATTATATTTGACCTCTTTTTGCTGATTGGATAACTTTCTAAATTCAGGAAAAAGCAACGGTAATTTGATAATTTTTTGATTATTATCGAGCCACCCATTCATTTCATGTAATTTTTAATTTTACTAGTCTATTCATATTTAGTTAGAAAATGGCTTTCCTCCATTCATAAAATTTTTTATTACACGATCGATTTTGACATTTATGTATTTTATATATATTTTTTTAGTACAGCGGTGATCAATTGCTTTTTTCTTTACTTTTCACTTTTCACGAAGGCTTTGACACGTCTTGGTTTAACTGAAGCGGAAAGAATGGAAATTTACACAATGGTAGCTGCGGTACTCCATCTTGGGAATATCACATTCGAGGACAATCCCGAAGATACGAAGGGCGGCTCTAGGATATCCGCTAATTCGGAGAAAGCAGTATTAATGAGTGCGAAGTTATTGGCTGTTGATCCCGAGGAGCTCAGGCAAGCTTTGGTTTCGAAAGTAATGCAGACTAGTCGCGGCGGTATCAAGGGAACGGTCATCATGTAAGTTTATATCAAAATCAGAAATAGAGAAACAAAAAGAAAGCTTAATAACTGACTGAATACTTTTAAGGGTACCACTGAAAGTCTACGAAGCCAATAATGCCAGAGACGCTCTGGCTAAAGCTATTTACAGTAAATTATTCGATCATATCGTAGCTCGTATCAATAAGAGTATCCCTTTTAAAGCTTCGAGCTATTATATTGGAGTTTTAGACATTGCAGGATTTGGTATGTGTTATAATATTTCTTACGTTATCCTTACTCCTTCAATAAATTTATGATCTTTGTCGTGCTATCTCTTACAGAGTATTTTAAGGTCAACAGTTTTGAACAATTTTGCATAAATTATTGTAATGAAAAGTTGCAACAATTTTTTAACGAAAGGATCTTGAAATACGAGCAAGATCTTTACGCAAGAGAATCGCTTAATGTGCCGAAGATATCTTACGTGGATAATCAGGACTGCATTGGTAAGTTTAATTGTTAATTCGTCATTTCATTGTCTAAAAAAAAAATCTCTTTCTACATATTCAATTTTCAGATTTAATCGAGTCGAAGAACATGGGGGTGTTCAGTCTCTTAGATGAAGAATCAAAATTACCAACTCACAGTTTTGCACATTTTACCAGCGAAGTCCATCGTGTTTGGAATGGTCATTTTAGAATAACCCTACCGCGAACTTCTCGTTTGAAAGCCCACCGAGAATTGCGTGACGACGAAGGATTTGTAATTCGTCATTATGCTGGTGGTGTTTGTTATCAAACGGTACTTCATCTGCTATATGTAGTATATTCTATTTTTGTTCTTGCTCTTTATAGAAAGTATATTTATTATTAATATGATACGCTATATTGTTATGCTTTCTATGTTTGGTACACTTTCTATCTCACTTTCTGACTTTCTTTTCCTTAAAAAATTTCTAGCAATTTTTCTCATTTTTAGAATCAATTCATTGAGAAAAATAACGATGCTCTACATGCTTCCTTGGAAGCATTAATTCAAGAAAGTAATAACAAATTTCTAAGAACACAGTTTGCCAATAATTCTTGTCAGAAAGGGAAACTTACTTTCATCAGTGTAGGCAGTAAATTTAAAACACAACTTGGGGAACTAATGGATAAATTAAAAAGCACCGTAAGAGAATTACTTACATTAGTCATTTTAATATAATGCCCTTTTTAAGTAGACAATCAGGTTGCAAGTAAATTAAATTTTTCTTACAGGGAACAAATTTTATTCGTTGCATCAAACCGAATAACGAGATGGTGGCTCATCAATTCGACGGAAACAGTATTTTGGGACAGCTTCGTTGTTCTGGAATGACGTCTGTTTTAGAACTCATGGAACATGGTTATCCTAGTAGAGTTCCATTCCAGGAATTGTATAACATGTACAAATCTTATCTTCCGCCAGAATTGGCCAAACTGGAGCCCAGATTTTTTTGCGAAGCGTTGCTTCATAGCTTAAAATTGAATAAGAAAGATTTTAAGTTTGGAATTACCAGAGTATTTTTCAAACCTGGAAAATTTGCTGAATTCGATAAGATCATGAAATCGGATCCTGAGAACCTAAGGAAGTTGGTAGCTAACGTAAAGAAGTGGTTACTTAAGTCTCGGTGGAACAAGATGCAGTTTTGTGCGTTATCTGTGATTAAGTTGAAAAATAAAATCATCTATCGAAGACAGCATTTAATTATTTTGCAAAAAACAGCGAGGATGTACATAGCTAAGAAGCAACATCGTCCTCGCATAAAGGGAACAGCGAAGATCGAGAAGTTGAAGATACAATTAAGTGGCATGGAAGAAACGTCCGAGCAATTGAAAAACCGTGAAAAACCTATGGGCGACATTAAAAGACTGCAGAGCGATTTGAATGCGGCTATTGAGAAAATAAAGATGAATGAAAAAATAAAACCAGCGGAAATAGATGCTTTGTATACGAATTTGGTGAACCAGGTGAACAAACAAATGGCGTTGTTGCAAGATATGGTCGAGCAACAGAAGATTGCTGAGGAACAAGCAAGGCTGAGAAAGATCCAACAGGAATTAGAGCTCGAAAAGCAGAGAAAGGAAGAGGATGAACGAAAAAAGAGAGAGGAGGAAGAAAATAGAAGAAAGAAACACGATATCGAGATGAGAAGGAAGGCAGAAGAGGAGCAAAAGAAAAAGCAAGAAGAAGAAGATAAGAAATCTGATGAGCTTCGTAAAGTACATATTTTATCTTTGACGATTATTCTTTTCCTCGTTTATTACTTATCTACTGATATGATTGCATTAATTATTTATGTAAAGTTCTCTTAATGTAACATTATTTATCAAAAGTGTTTATTACATTAACATTATATTTTCTATTTGCTCTGAAGGCACAGTTGGAAAAAGAAGCAATGGAAAACAGCAAATATCGCGAGTTATTGGAGCAAGAAAGAAGGGATCATGAATTGGCAGTCAGATTAGCTCAAGAATCAAATGGTCAAGTCGATGATTCTCCACCATTTGTGCGAAGGTATTGTATCATGCTTCGCTTTCATCAATACTTAAGCATTTGGAATCTGTTATTTCATTTTTTTGATACTAATTGGAGGAAAGTAGAGCGAGCTACAATGGATAATAAACGAACTTTAATTGAATGAAATGTAGCCAAAATATAACGAAATTAATCTTGCTGATCATTCGAAGAATTTTTTTGAGTGAAAAATATGATCTTATTTTGTTAAATATGTACATATAGCGGTTCCGATGTACGAGTACCATCAAACAACAACAGATTAGCAAGGTATTGTAAAACTCGTTGAGGTTTATTGCATGTACAATTAACACTTTATAATATTTTGTAACTAATTAACTAACATATATTTTTCTATAATATTAACAATATTCGATTTCTATTGTTTCTGAATGGGTAATATTTGGAGACTTTTTAGCATGCTAACCATTGTTTGTGTTCTGCAATTAAAGAATACAATGATGAATTTCTGATATACATACATGCAAGCTTTAAGAGCAATTTTAACAAACAATCCCCGTTTTTTCTTTTCTATGTAAAATATGTTAAAAATAAATATATATTATATATTTTAAGTATAAATATTCAATGTTTTAATAGTGGTAATATATACAGCATACATTCTGTTAACATTAATTTATTTCTTAAAACAATAGATCGGAGCAAGTGCGCAATAATCAAGCAGCTATGGCCAATAAAAAATACGATTTGTCTAAGTGGAAGTATTCGGAATTACGAGACGCTATAAACACATCCTGCGATATCGAATTGTTAGAGGTACGTGTCGCTTCTATAGAATTATTAATTGACTGTAAGGTAAATAAAATGCAATAAGAATTATTATCGTGTAATTTTTTTTCTTATAGGCTTGTCGTCATGAATTCCATCGAAGACTAAAAGTTTACCACGCGTGGAAAGCGAGAAATCGCAGGCGAACAACCATGGATGAAAATGAAAGGGCACCAAAATCTATTATGGAAGCCGGTAATGCATAGAGACAAGTTTATTTATCGGAAAATCAAAGACGGAACATTCTGTATTATATTAATATATTTTAATGTTTCTTTCAGCTGCCAAAACCTCAATGCCTCAATTGAAACAGCCCATAATCGGATCATCACAACGATATTTCAGAATTCCCTTCGTACGACCAGCTGCATCTGGTCAGCAAGATAACTCGCATACATCTTGTAAACGAGGATGGTGGTACGCTCATTTCGATGGTCAATACGTTGCCAGACAGATGGAACTTCATCCTGATAAGGCACCGATTCTGCTGGTGGCAGGTAAAATTCTAGATATTCACTTCTAATTTATTTTAATCTATTTTTTCTTTATCAGCTATAATCTTATCTGTATACATCGTTACAACAATAGTTAGAATCGCTACATACATTTATGTTATATGTTAGTTAAAACTTATTTTCAAAGACACCACATTCGAAGGGAGCAAATAATCGTGCATGTTCATTGTGCTAGTTAGAATCTTGAGCAAAAATTAATTTTTGTGAAGGTATTGATGACATGCAAATGTGCGAACTGAGCCTAGATGAGACTGGATTGACGAGGAAACGCGGGGCCGAGGTGTTGGAACACGAGTTCAATCGCGAATGGGAGAAACACGGAGGCAAACCGTACGTACCTCCGTGTGATCGTAAGAAATGAGACCATTCCATCGAACAGGCGAAAGTAGTTTTAATATAGATCTTATAAATTTTTGTATTAATCCACTTTGAAAGTGAACCCATAGCACAGTGCCTTAGGATTTGTGCCTTTCTCGTTACACGAAAAAGACAATTCTTTGGAAAGCACGATAATATTGTTTAATATTATTATCAGTTATAAAATTTTTCATGAAAAGTATAGGGAGATAATTGAATCTGCAGTGGATTTAAGGATCGGTGGATGTATAATGCATATATGTCTGATGCCTGGTGCGATGTGATATATACACGATATTTCAATTAGCTATTTGAATGCTCATGTGGGAACAGGATTCTTAATACGACAGATTTAATTGTTCAGTATTCGAAGTCAGTATAAAATATATGTTAAAAATTTTTGTAATTAAAAGGAAATTATTCGTAGAAAAAAATAGATCTCATTCAAGTTGAACTTATACGTTTCTTTCCAAGAAGGGAAAAGTATGTATGTATGTCGATTTGCCTAATGAAATCAATTTATGGTATTAAGGTTCATTGAAAATCGATGAATTTTTAGTATATAAAAGTCCTTCATATTTTGTAATGGAAAAGGCTCATGGTTCCTTCGAGTAATATACAGCATCGTTGAAAAGACTATCTTTTATTATGTATAAGTAATTTTACTTATTTACAAGATATATCGTTGCACATTTAACGCGAATTGTACGTTCGTCTTTTTAGTAGATATAAAAAAATTCACGAAGTAAATAATATGCGATCAATTATTCTTACAAATAAATAACATTTATGCCATTTTTCGTTTTGTGTTAGGATAACATTGTGTATAGTTTCTAATAAAAATATTTGTACTTGTAGCAACATATTAGTAATGCTAAAATAAAAGCTTAGCTAGGAGGTACCCAGCCACAACAACCTTTCTCGAATTCTCTGGCAACTGCTAAACAAAGATGATCTTGATAAGATGCAGACATCACCTGGAACATAATTATGGAATGTATAATAGAGAAATGAACATTCAAAAAACATGTTAGAAAATCTGATGTTTAAAATCCATTAATTACCTGAAATCCAAGTGGTATTCCATCTTTATTGAAACCCATCGGTATCTGCGTTGCAGGCGTACCTGTTATATTAGCTAGGGCGGTATAAATACAGCAATGTACTTCCCATAACATCATTTGTGGAAAACTTGCTGTGCGACACCAAGTTGGACATATTAGTACTCCATTATCTTTTAACATATTCTGTAAGCAACATAAGAAAATATTGAAGACCTATTCGATACAACAAGCATATATAAATTACATCTTTATTACTTAAAGGAATTATTAATTGTACATTTAGTTTTAGAGTAAGTTCTGCCTTAGCCCTTTTATAATATTCTGTATGTGAAGATGGTATGAATCCTTTGTGGTCTAGGAGCACTTGCATAAGCGCACGCATTGGTGTATATTGCGAGAATCCTAATATTGCTTTTGTGAATTCTATACCAGGTCCCTTAGGTCCAAAAAATGAAAAAGAAAGTTACAATTTATTAGCTTGAAAAATAGAAGCCAGAAATATACATGCAATAGAACAATTTTAATTATCAGTATTTGAATTATCATTACACTTGAGTCTGGTTCCAGTATAGAATCAGTATCTAGGTTTCCAAGTGTGGATAATAACATGTGAGATATCTGTTGGAACCATTCTTGTGGAAACTGAAATGCAATATTTGAATCTTAATTATTTATTATATTTAGTTATATTAATGATATTACTTATTTATTAGAATTCGAAAATTTGATTTTTTTTTAGATTTAAATTATTCTAAGATTTTTACTTCTTCCACGCAAGCGCCTTTCGTTATTAGATACTGCTTGGCTTTGTGAATTATCTCCTTTATTTCTGATGTTGTCGATCTTATACCGAAAATGCCACTGATGCTATCGAAGTAATAAAATTTTAAGTTTTTTATATCGACTGGTTCGTCGAAATGTGAAGGCAATCTGCATTTGGGGGATTCGACCAACACCTTCATGCTCAAGTAAAGATCCTCCACGTATCTTGTCATGGGTCCTATCGTTAACATCTGTTTGAAGATAGGATCGTCAACTAGAAAGAAATGTCCATCGAGAGGAATGATACCTATAAAGAAACAGTGGTGTAGAAATATATATATATATATATATATATTCCAATAAGTTCATATAAATTCTGAAAGCAATACCTCCAGTAGGTTTATGACTAAAAATACCAGTAAAGAAACTTGGTACTCTTAGGGAACCAACAAAATCTGTTCCAATTCCAAGCACAGATGCTCCTGAGCTAATTAACGCAGCCTAAAATCAAAAAGATGTTAAAAATAATTAAGTAAAAATATATCTAGCAATTGAATAAAGGGTGAAAATTCTTTTGTGTTTATATGGACACTTTTATATATTTTGTTATAATTCACGATTTTATTGATTACGCCATATACAGTATATAGAAGCATTAAATTACTCTAAACGTAAAAACTCGGATGATTTAAGTAATTACCTCACCCCCTGACGATCCTCCTGATGTTTTTCTCCTGTCATATGGATTCATTGTATGGCCAAAGAGAAAATTATAAGTGTGCATAGTTACACAATACTCAGGAACGTTGGTGACCAACAAAGGAATGGCACCAGCGTTTTTAAACGTTTCAACTACATATGCGTCTTCTGAGGCCTTCGTGTCTTTCTTGGATACGCAACCACAGGTATAGCTCATTCCTAATTTAAACGAGAAAGAAAATTTCGATATTACGTTCGAGCACTTTTTTTATCATTTTAGAAATATATTAACTACAAACGTTATAATATAATTTATTATTACTTTCACAGTATCAAAGATCTGCAGCTTCAAAAATTCTTTTGTAAGAATTTGGTCATTCGACAGTGCTTGAAATACAAAGAGAATCAATGCGAAGGTGGATCGAAAGGACTGATGGAGTATTAAAGAAAATAAGAAAAGAGAATATTTTTAAATTTTGTTCGCTGGGCTGAAGTCGTTTCAGAATTCATAACTACGAATTTTTACGTTCCAATCTCGCTTTCGTTTCAAGGAACATAAGGATTTTTAATATTTTAAGACATCGCGCGTATCAACGACGACTTCTACATGTTTACGTCAAATTTCGAAAATTTCGTCGAATAGAAAATACGAATGTTAGAAAGAAAAGAGAGAAGGATATCTATCGCAATGAGAATAATTTATTCGGTCCTCGATTTGTGTATCGTAAAAATTACTTAATTTATGTCAACTAAAATGCTGCTGATGAATTTCGATTCGTAAGACGAACATTGGAATAAAACATTCGTGAAGCAACGTTTCAATCAAGTTTCGTCAAATGGCCAAGAAAAATTATTACCTTTAACCGCGCAGGATTCCTTGATAGATATCGGCACACCATAAAGTGGCTTATTCCTTTCCAGTTGCTTGGCAGTCATGGCCAACTCGCCGCTCTTCAGTTTGGCGTCACATATCTTTGATTCCTCTAGAGCAGCCTCGAATCGATCTTCTATTACTGCGTTTATCAATGGATTCACTTCTTTAATACGCTCGATATATGCTTCCACTACTGTCTGACTACTGAGCTGTTAAAAGAAATTACAAAAGTTATGACGTAATTCAACTATTAAGGGCCAAACGTTTCACAAATGCAACATTTCACAAATGCAACGTTTCACAAATGCAAAGGAAATTCTAAACATTTGTTTGGTATCTTTCTCGCCACTATTTTGTTCTTCTACTTACAATTCTACGATTCTATAAAAAGTTCGACGATATCAAGGTACTTACAGCGCTATTATACTATAAAGATTTTACTTGTGACTTTGTATTGTGTAACGAGCATTTTTTGTATCATTATCTCTTCCACTTAGATTCTACAATTTTATTTTCCAGAGTATTCGAGAAAATTCAAGTATTCGTGGTATCGGGAAAAATTATTTCTTTGAATCGTGGAGATTTGTCTGCGTAGGAGACGGGGAAAAGTAAAACGAAATCCACGGGTTCCTTTCGTCAGAAAAAAGACAAAGCGAAAGGTAAAGCACAAAGCAAATTTAAATTACTTCAATTAATATTTAATTCAATAATGCTCCGTTTACCTGACGATAAGAACCTTTAATGGACTAAAGTCCATTAAATGGCAATCCATAAAATGGCAAAAGTCGAGTGGAAATATCGGAGGAGATTTTAATTTCGATGAAGATAATTTAATTTATTAATACGACGATAATGAGTGTAAAGAGAAACGAAGCAATGATTAGAATAAAAATAACGTTGTGCGTGAATTGATCAGAATGAAATCGCTTCTACTAAGTTCCTTACTTCTCCGTTTCTGATCTTCCTGGCAAGCGTGGTTGCGCTTAATTTTAACAGTGGATTTTTAATTGGAGGTATACTCGGCTTTTTCCTCCAATGAATAACCATGAGTACAAGACGGTAAATACTGGCTATCGCATTTGCCAAAATTAATACTAGGTTGATGAATACCTCTCTCATTTTTCCTGCAATGGGAAACATTATTTATTAAGCTGCTGTTTTAAGGCTACTAGGAATGATATTTTTTATAATATTTGATTGTATTATAGTACAATAGAAGTCGGTGATTAGCCACGTTCAATTATACTTGATAAACTTTCAAACTCGATTTTCTCGAAAACTATATCTTAAGCGAACAAATTTGATTCCATATTTTGTTCTTATTTTTTCATAAGGGATCATCTCGTGCCCGCTTGTGCTATGCGACCGCATAGGTAGCTAGTAAGCTCTTATATGAATTCTAATTATATAAGCTGTTTGACGATCGACAGGTTCAGAGTTCAGATAAAGGCACTTTTTATTAGAACAGATTTCCATTGATAACAGGCTTGCACGTTTATGTCTCTCTTACTTGTTAGTTTTTCATATTCTATCAATTTCATGCATTAAAATAACTCATAAATATTCAATGGACAATGTCATAAGGTGTACGGTGGATGTTCACTTTGAGCAATTTTACATCATGTCTACACATTTGACACGCGATTTACATCTTCGTGGAAAACTTGTTTATAGACGATTCTTCTGTAATTTCGCGATTTTACGTTACGTAAAAGAGTTATGGATGGTTCTTAGCCTGTAAAATTTACTTGCTCGTCGTATTATCAAAATTGTTTCGACCAGAGCGGAGAATCTACTAGTTCTAATAATTTGTCACTTATGTTCGTGAAATTTCATTAATAATATTACTTGAACAAAGGAAGATAAGGAAGAAGAAATACGTAATATCGTGAGTTTCTAAATGTTTATCAAAAAATTATAGAGAAAAACGATTCACTGTAAACGTATGGACAGGGATTATTGGCCCATCCTTTTGTCTACAAAGATAACAACTGCGACATATTTGAGATTTTTACACTCGCATCTCCTAAGCAAATTACGTGACAGATTACAATACCACGGCAGAGTCTTCGCTTCATCGATTTCATACTCAATGGTACTCCGTCTCGTCATAGCCGATCGGTACGGCAATTTTTGAATGAAAAGTTTGAATTACCGTGGATAGAAAGCACACCTGCTCTTCACGTGAGGCCCCTCTGTTTATGAGATTTGACGAAGAAATTGTTTGTTATTCAAGCGAACGGATTACATCCGTTAAACAATTACAGCATCCGATTGAATATGGCTTTTACGATAAAAAGTACAAAAAATCAGTACGTAATCTTGAGGAAGAACTTGGCAAAAATGTTGAAATGCGAGGTCGGGGCTGCTTAAATAGGCAGAAAGAAAAGAAGAGGAAGAAAGAGAAGGGAGAAAGGAAGATATGGTATATACGTATAAATATGTAATAATGGATCCGGAGCATCTACGTGCTACGATAGATGCCATTTTTCTTGCATCTGACTGTGGAGTGTAAACACGTTGTGAATAAAATCAGTTTAAGGATTATTAAAACTTTAACATTTTTTTCCAGAAGAAGGGTTTACGGCCCGTAGTTCCTTCCAGGCTTCCGTTCATCGTGACGAGTGGGATTTATTGCGATAAAAAACGTATGGAAATCATGATCAAGATCAATTTTGCACGAACTTCTTTTTATTACAAATCTCCACCGATCCAGAGGTATAAAAATGCAAATCGATTTTTTTCACGCTTACTTTTTATATGTCTTGTGCACGTAATCAATTCATTCGAGATTTCGCACAATTTCCTGGTAAAATGAAACATAGCAACTTTGAAATACGGTTTATTGCATCGTAAATTATCATTATTCTCCAATTATTCTTACGTCCACGGTTTTATTATAAATGCATTTTCTCACCACGGTGAATGCACGATCTGTATAAAAACTTTGGCTGCGACGCTTTTTTCTTTTTCCTGTACGTGATACCTATTACGTGATATCTGATTACGAGATTCGAGATTTTCTTTCGTAAGTAATAAATTTGTAAGGAAAATACGATACAGTTTCGTCCTTTCCCGGTTTGAGTATATTTCTTTCACGTGTTTCAATATTTTTTTTGGCCAATACGATTTATTTTCTATATGAAACAAGATTCTTTTACACGATGATCTATTATTTTTGTATCGTTATGAAAAATCTATCCTACTGAGAAAAATCCTCGCGATTTTTAAAATCTCTTCCGTGAAGATCCCGGTAGAGAAATAAATGATACGGCTGAAATTTTTCTTCGTTCTTATCATACTTGTTTTTAGAAATACTTAGCTTAGCTTAACATATTCGTAAACAATGTTCTTGAACATGGTCAGCCAGTGGGGACCGAACTTTAGACTAACACTTTGGGATATTCGTTATCAGTATGTTTAATAATTCTTTTATTCGTTTCCTTTGTAACGGTTTTCATCGTTTAATTGTGACGATAAATAACATGTATACGACGTAATTAGCTTCGCGATAATTATTAGTTACATTCTTATCGGTATAACGTGATGGACAATTATGTTCAGGAAATTTTTCTCTCTATGTTCCATCTGTTTGTTTTAAACATCGATAACCTTCGTTAACTGAATAGCGTATCAGTTTTTTATTACTTTGTATAGATTATTATAAACGGTCGGTATATCCAGAATACTACTTAAAACAGGTCACTCATTATGTTGTAACTGTAACTGTTATTAGTGACAGAGAATAATGTGTCAGACGAAATATGCAGTCGTCGAGAGGCATATAATTTGAAGTAAATAGCTTTTTTTACAGATAGACGCGTAGGCGTCATACGACGATCAATTTCCCTTTTTTTTTTATTAGCGTTATATTTATTTATTCCGCTGTAGATTTGTTCGGGCCTTTTCATTTTTAGTTCTTTGAACTCTTTAATTTCCTGTATTTTTGTATTGTTATTTTTTCAATCTTTTTTATTTAGTTCCAACGCGGGCGACTTGTGTTATATGTATCTTGCCTATTGTGTGCTTTGTTTGCAAGGAAAAAGAAGCTACACTGAATACACAGATATAATGCTTAATCTACGATTTTTTTACAAAATATCGCACACGATGATTTACGTCTTCAAATTTATTTACGACTTATACGTGTTATGGATCTTTGTTGACCTGACCCACTTTCGTTCGTGTAAAAAGATTTGGAATATTTCGGATAATTTTTAATTGTCGATAACTAAAGTAAAGTCGAAGATGCAATTTTTTATTCTTTATTTTCATCTTATTTTAGCTTCAAGAATCAACTTTTAAATTTTTTTAACCGAACATCTTGATTACAAATGTATCTTAAAATCAATTAACGTTCTGTAGATCGTTGCAACGGGTTATCTTGCAAAAGGGGCAGTCGGGTAAATGAAATATCCAGTGAACTTTAGGAGAATATAACGGCAGTTTAAACATGTAATTCATGATCAATATGCACATGACTATTTTCATACTCGTTATAAGATCACTCTAATTTTACAAATTAAACGATACATCCTTTTATGTACGATGGATTTTTTAATTCTCTACAAAAGTTATTCGAAGTACTTGGGATCGAAAAATGATTAGTTCAGAGGATAAGAAGAATACGTAAAAACAAAAAAATACTGCGCTATCATTTTTTGTCTTTCATACGATAAGTTTTACAACATTAAAGTTAAAATATCTTTTAAAGTAATCATTTTTCGCCTCAAGTACCTTCATACTTTTTTGTGGAGAATAAAAATTACATGGAATAGTGCATAAAAAGATGTGTTGTTTAATTTAAAAAAATAGACGTGATCTTCACTTCTCATCGAAGTAAAATTCTTTTCGAAATTCTTAATTTTGCAATTAATAGTCATTAACTGTTATTAGTGACAGAGAATAATGTGCCAGACGAATAGCAATTAATAGAAACATTTCTTTCTAGTTGCCTGTGCCTGAAAAATATAATGATTGGTTTTCCGACCATACTGTATACTAAAGTGCATACTTTGTATTCACTGTCTAGTATTTCTGCTTATTCTCCAATCAATGATATTCTTGAATGTTTATCTTATTGACTTAAATTTGCATGCAAAAATGCTGATTCGTTACGTCAAGTTACCATGTTGCAATGCATTTAATTTTCCCTGCATTTTAATTAACTTCCATGATTTTCTAATTAATCTTCTCAATTCCGAATAAATGTCATTGCTCGATGATCAGAAGAATATTTTGAATGGTTGAAATTGAACAAGTCAGTGTTACTCTAAATTTTTTATGTAGCTTTTATAGAGACGTCTGCGCGTTAATGACTAGTTATAGGAATTATTCGACAATAAACAGAAAAATATTATCTTCTTCTGAAAATTTCGCCATGATAATCGTTCATCAGCACGCGAAAGAATTGAGCCCGAAGAAAACAATCAAAGATCGATGCTAAACTATTTGGCAAGATAAATCTCTTTCTATCTTAGCATCGCTGTATTCTTGAAAGAAAAGTAGGATTTCTCAACATCTGTGATCTCTTTGTTTCTAACAATATCCTCAATATCTTCAATATCCAAGATAATTTTCTATTTTAGCAGAACTTACCTTGTTTTCTTCGTTTACCAAATAAAGATTGGTATCTATCGAAAATATGCAAACCTCGACACAAATTCGAATAAAACAAGATTCCACTTTCTTTATTATTAAATGACACTCTGTAAATACGTCATTCTTAAAATTCTTTACTTTACGATCATCGACGAATGAATCGATTGCAGTGAACTGTCCGACTCCGATCGACGTCTAATGCTTCTCTAATAACGACTGTGAGATTTATACCGTGTCACTGTCAAGCGCAATTTCAGGCATCTCGTTCTTGTAGACGTTTTTTGCTGTCTGTCGCGCGAACTTTTGAGTGGAAATGGTGCAATTTTGTCGTTATTAAGAAAGTTACGTAAATTGATCGTGTCTGGTGACTTATAGATGATTTAATTCCTTTACTGAATTGTTCATTATTTGCAAAATATTCGCGACCAACTTCAATTAAATTTAAGAGAGCGACAAGCAGGGGGAATTCTTGCGTAACAAAAATAAAAGCAATAGATGTTTATGAATTTTATTTAGATCAACTATCAGTTACATGGGTCTAGATCTTTTTGGGGATGTAAGTATAGAGTCCTGAAATACAAATGTAATTCTTTTTACTCCAATTGTTCCGATTGTTCATTAACTTTTTGAGCTATTTACGTTCAATAACTTTTTAAACTGGCGCTCATGATAACTGGGAAACTAATTTATTAATCAGCTTCTGACAAAGCTCGTTCACTTTGTTACAAATTTCTCCAACGAAGGTCAAATTTGTATTTCATTGTTTATTCATAATATCTTTCCAAACCATTGTAAATTCGACTTATTCCTAAGCTATTTCAGGATAGAACCAGACTGGCCACTTCCCACATCTTATGAAACAGCCTATATTTATTGCACATCTGAATTTCTATCGTAGATACATTCACGTTTGAGGTATCGCAATCGTTCGTCCATTGAACGAAGAAACACACGTTGGTTACCGTAGTTTCTTCGTCGATCGTATCACGTCGAATACACTCGATTCATCACGATGGATCCTCATATTGAAGTCTTTATCATCTGATCAATGAGAAAGTCAAACTTGCAGCTCGGTCATCGGTGGCGGCTGCCAACCACCGAAGGCTTCGTCGATTTCTTTAGCCACTGCGATCGTAAGATGATCGTTGCCCGTGTTTGCCATGATCTACACGAGGTAAATAAGAGTAAAAACGTATTACATAACGAACTTAAGACGATGCATACGAAATGTCGTTATTCTGATGCTTGAATTTCACAGGCCAAAGTAGATTACTTACTTGAAGGCCAACAGGTAAACCCCGTTTGTTGAGCCCCATTGTACAATGAGTGGCTGGTATTGCTAGTACATTAGCGACTGCCAGATACATGAAATTGAAGATATTCATGTAGGATTCGTGCGAGTAATAGGCTGATGATACGAACGTTGGGAATATCAGAACGCCGTTATTACCTAGTAGCTCCTGCAATAAAAACATTTATTATTTACTGTAGGGATGATAGCGCGGATGACTATTGCGGGAAGTTGAACTATTATTTTATTGCTAGGTAAAAAGAGACGTTCGCTCATACTCGCTGGCTAAGACTCTCTTGTCTTCACGCGGTTACTCGCTGCAAACGCACACACACACACATACACATACACCTATGCACATTCTTTTTGGCCTAAGCCTATGTGCCTCGCAAGGATTGCACGTGGTCATCACAGTCAGTCATCTAAATAGAAAAATATAGGCGGTTGGTTCTCATCACCGATAGCTCTGTTCCCTTAAACTATCTACAACATAACACCTATCCTAACTTATGCAACAACACTACGTTACTTTTAATAGGAAGCATTAATATGTTTACTAACAGCTACGCCTAAGATACACCTACAAATGTTAGCTTTTAGATATTAATCGATCAACCTTTATTTTAAGAAATTCGCATATACGTACAATTTGAAAATAGAAACGACACTGCATCTCGAAGTCAGATATTATCGTAAAGGATGTACAGAATTTCTTGTACTAACAGGCTTGAAATAATTTTCATCTGTTTCGAGTTTTACTCGAAGCTCACTTACCTCGAATTGTTTCTTTAACTCGGCCTTCTTATCGGACATTTTGCGTTGATAACTCTCTGGTAATTTATGATACACCCATTTCACGAGGATATATGTAACTACAGGGAACGTATTCTGCGACATGCCACAAATACATTTCAATTCTTCGAGCAGACACCTACTCGATCCCTGTGCGATAATTGGTTGTTAATTATATTAGAAAGCTTTCGAGGAAGCACGACGTTGAACGTGTTTCACGCGTTCAAGCTGGCGCGCTTTTTGCTTTTTCATATGCGACTTTTCCGGTAACATTTGCATTTTGTTCCACTTTCCTTTAAATTATACTTTTATAAATTAAAATAGTAAAAAAAAAGATGTGACCCGTCGGTGACCCCCGCCGCCAGATAGAATCGCAGATCGTGGCCCACCGGTGGGTGACGCCGGCTTGAACGTGTTAATGGTAACTCACCGCGCATTTAACATCATCGTTGATGTCAAGATTCATCGACAGCATAAGCGATGCCATATTAAGCACAAATTTCATGGCAGGTAAATGTGCCTAAAATTATATATTTCCGTAAACGTATGCTTAAGAAAGAAATTCGACATAGAATAAATATATTAACATCTATGAATGATCGTTTCCTTAATTTCCACGTCGATTCTATACGTCGTTTTCGAATAAAGTTAACTATTTCATTTTTACTAATTCGAAATACGCGAAAATCATCAGATTTAGAACGTATGCTCTTTCGCGGTTTATTCGTTTCGAAATAATTATTCATCGATAAATCGAATTTCAAACGTCCATTTCTTCTCTGAACACACCATATACGTGTTTCGTGCGAGCACTTAATCCGATAAAATACCTTTTCTACTTTGAGACCGTACGTCGTTTCGATGTGTATCCTTAGCTTCTTCATCGCCCGTTTTACATCTCTGTCTATAGAGTCCGATACCGCGCAGCAGTCCTCCAGGTAAAAGAATTTCATGTCTTTCAAACATACCTACAACAGTAGAAATTCCACGAAATATTCAGCGAAGATAATCAGAGATTTACGCTTTACGGACTGGACACGCGAACAGTTGAAAAATGAGAAACGAAATTCTTACATATTTCATAAAAATGTTAACTACTATTAAGAATAAAGCTACTGTAAAGAAATCAGTGGATGCTATAAACAAAATGTTACGAAAGCGTTTCTACATGTTTTAAATTATACGATGTCCGATCTTAGATCGTTTTCCTGTAATTCTTCTTCTCTCGCAAAGCTTTTTATGATATTGTTTGTGACATAATACGTCCATAAATATTTTTGGGATTAATGCTCGAGTAGTTTCGCGAGTCAGTGCATAATTTAAAGATACCGGTTGGGAATTAAATAATATGCCAGTGTTTGATTGTCTACGGGAAGACACAAGAGAATTGAGAATCAAACAGCGCAAAAATTTCGTAATATAAAGAGTCCAGCAACCTTCTGCTCGAAATTCTTCCGCGTCTCTTCCGACTGACACATTATCTTCATCATAAGAGACAAGTCCTCGGCGTATCTGACCATCGTTCCTGGTGTACAGTACAGGCCAAATGATTCATCATGGGAATCTGGCCTATGGCCCTCGTTAGTGATCAGACCTGCCAAGCAAATTTATACGGTGAAAATGATATTTTCTTATCTTTCATTCTTTCTGATTCGATATGGAATCAACGGGAATATATATTCGACGAAGATTTTGTAGAACGATCGTGGGTTTGGTTAATGGATATTTTACTGAGTGTCAGTATTTACCGGACGTGGGTCTGTGGCCGAAAATACCGCAGAACATGGCCGGAAGCCTCGCAGAACCTGCAACATCCGACACGATACCCGCGATGGAGGCGGCGGAGCTTATTAGTGCTGCCTGAAAAGAAATAATAAAAAAAGAAGGGAAAGGATGAGAGACTGAAAAGCCACGTTATAATTTTCATTCGCCAAAGTATAATCTTACGCTGCGCGAAAAGAAATAAAAAACGAAGAGAAAGAGAGAACGACGGGAACAAAAAATTAGAAATCAGACTGTGATCTTATGCCGCCTAAAAAGGAACAAGAAACAAGGAGAAAGCAGAGAGAAAGCAAAAAGAAAGGAGGAAACATCAATGGAAAGGTAAAAGACAAAAAGCTGTATTATAATTTTAACTCGATTATTCTTTGCTTTTTCAATAAGTAGAAATAAAAGACGAAGAGAGAGAGAGAGAGAGAGAGAGTCAATTTTATTTTTGAAGGAAATAATAGACGTATACGGCATTTTATGTCTGAGCGATCTCGAAGTTCTCCATACAGAAATATACTGCAGGTTTCTTCGAGCGATTCTGTAATAAGACGAATGGAGTTTAAATAAATACAAACCTCGCCACCGGAAGAGCCACCGGGTATTTTGTTGGTGTCATAAGGGTTTCTAGTAGTACCAGTAACTTTGTTGCTAGTTTCCCAGCTCAGACATAGCTCGGGAGTATTACTGACGAGAAGGACGATAGCGCCAGCCTTGCGCACCATGCTAACAGCTACTGCGTTTTTAGTCGCTTTCTGTGGAGATTTTTTCTTCACGCCGGCCATATGCGACATTCCTGACAGAGGATGAATTCCATGAACTTAATTTTACTCGTATAGAATTGGTCATCGGTTCTTTCAAGCGAACGTGATTTGCTTCTCAACGATGCGCTTGATGCCATTTGTTATGGGGCAATTAAATTAAATTATATTGAGAAATGGATAAATCGTAAAACGATAAATATATTTTCTTTGCTACGATAAAAGCTATCGACGAAATGCGTAATTTCAATGAATTACTGAACTTAATGGTTAAACGATTAAAGCCGACTCGAGATCGACGATGTCTTTATGAAACTTTAATTGCACTTCAGATTAAACAGATTCCTTTTATGTCGAGTTGGAATTAGATGATTTGCGCGAATCTGCTGTTTCGAACGAAGGAAAAGAAAAAAGAAGAAACGAAAGAAAATGAATAGAAAATATGTGAATAGACGATAAATAGAAATGAGAATGGAGGAAATGTATGAGACACGCGTTACGACCTCTTTCGTACGTCGCATTCGAAACGACGTTGATTGAATAGGTTCACCGTCCATTTATAATCAGTATCGTTGTATGCAAATGTTTGTTTGTGCTGTTTAATCGTGACTGTTCGAAGAAAAGAAAAAGAAAACGCCGGAGGGAAGGGAGTGAATAAATCGTTGTTGTGCGTGGCTGAAATTAAAAGTATCGTTCAGTTGAAACGGTGCACAATGATTTCTTTCGTTCGTTTCGACAACTGTTACCTTCGATGTTAAGGAAATTTTTGAACGATAGCTACGACAATGATTTCCTTTTCTTTCTTATTTTTTTTTTTTTTTTTTTGGATTCTTTAACGCTAGAACCACCGACTTTACCACACAAATACGTGGCAAGTTACGCATACGGCACAATATAGATGAAAATAGCTTCAAAACATTTAAGTTTGGAATATTTTTAAAAACAAGCTATAGTTTCCCTCGCGATAAGTGCTGCGGACGATAAAGAAGCTGCGTGGAATCTGTATTCAATTATTCTGATTGATCCGATTCAATCTTCCGATTAATTGTCTTCATCTAGACGAAAATCTGGCCCGTTGAAAAAGATTTGACGAACCTTCAACGGCGAAACTTTCTTTCACAGTTACGGGTACGCCAAGAAGTGGCATCTCACGAGCAAGTTCCTCCTCGGTTTTCGTGGTGCTCGCTAAGAGCTTATCAACTTCCTGCGCTTCCTGAATGGCTGCGCTGAAACGCGACTCCACGATAGCGTTTATCACAGGATTCACGTCCGTGCATCTCTCCACATAGGCTCTTACCACTTCTTCGCTGCTGATCTACGAAAGAGATACTTTGAATGAAGTATAGTATCCGGAGTGCGAAACTTTTCATGCGGACGTGTCTTCTCGTGGGCATTTTAAGGTCGCTGGAGTCGAAAGTTGGACACGTTTCAGTAAATTCGGCATTAGGAACATTTGGCCGAAGAAGGTCTTAACCAGAAAGAAATCCGCGTAAGACCGTGAACGTCCGATAGTCGCGAGTCAAATGCGCACAGAGTCGTAGAGTAGTTGAAGAGTAGCAAATTTTAGAAAAGGTACAACATATCGACCGAGATTTTTCACGTCTTATTTCCGTGAAAAACGACCGTAATTTTTGGCTTCAGCGACCTGAAAAACACCTAAAAAGTGTCGTTCTAGTCGACATATCTTGCAGTCCGGTTACCATGCTTTTTTTATCGTTTGCGAATCGTTAGAGATACGATCGTAATTATTATTTCGTTCATCCACTTGCGGCTTAATGTCGAAGAAGATTTTTGTGCGTCGGAAAAAGAATTTAAAATTTAAAAGAAAAAAATTTCTCCGATCATGGGATTAGAAATTGTATCGTAAATTTGAATGTGAAAACGATATAATTTGTTATCGATGAAAACGAAACGGTGAATTAGAAAGCTCGATAATTAAATCATCACGATCAAACTATTAGCGAACGAAAAGAAATCAATTTGTATTCATCAGGTGGCCCGTTATCGTGATCTCACCACTTTTCTGCGAATCTGTCGCGCAATTTCTGTCGCTGAAATCAACAACAGCCGACTCTTGATTGCTGGTATTCGTTTCCGCTTCTTAAAATATTGCAGCTTTAGAATTGGCGTCACGATACAGCGTAGCATAAACACAAGGTATTTTAGCAACTTCTGAATCATCAGGTTTATCATATCCTACAGGAAAGAAAAAACATAAAATTAAATCGCTGTATTTATATATTGCTTATTACGAAATTTAATATTATTATAATTTATAATTTATAAGCATACGCGGCGAGATGTAGAAAAACATACATTAATTAAACTTCCGTATCTACATTCGCACTGAAAGTTCATTAAACTGATAATAAAAGGTCAATTAAGGATTATCGTAAAAATAAATGTAAATGAATGACGGGTAATAAAAATTAGTGACACGATAATTACATAAAATGACGCGTTATATTGAACTGCGACAGATACAGATATTTTTGCTTCAAAGCTTTCGCATTTCAAACTAGATTTTCACTTCGAAATTTTAAGAAATTCGTAAGATGAAGGATCAAAGTATCGTATAATTAATTTAACGATCAACGATCAACGATTAATTGCGATTAACGACCATATTTGCGTCGTATAGAATCGTTCGAAGGGTTTCTTTTGAAATGAAGAATCAATTTCTCCCGTGTCAAGAGAAAGTTCGGCATAGGAAGTTAATAATCATTGACAGCCTATTGCTAAGCTACTTGAACATCGTTGTTAGTAAACGTTCGTTCCTCTTCGTCGGTTTCTGTTAGCGACTGTAAAATACAGAAGATTTTCAACGTAGAAGAGAAACGAGCTTATGACATAACTTGGATGAAAATATAACAGAATTGCATAAGAAAGTCCCGTGACGAATGATGTGAATGATCCTGACATATTTTTAATAAATTTTAAAGAAAATAGTTCGGATTAGATCTATTCTTCTTTCGATCGTAATTACGTCTCGTTTAGTGGATTTTGATCGTTAAATGTTTCATTAAGTTTAAGTAAGTTTTTGCAGCAGGCTACACTTAATTTTACACGCAAAGTGCAATACATGCAAAACCCTGCATAATTTGAGGATTCACCTAATGGTCATTAAACATTCGAATAAGCTTAGGTAATTCTTTACGGCGAAGTCTTTTCAATTTTACGTGCAGAATATTTCTCATTGATAGTTATACATTAATTTGAAGATTCGCCTAATGGTAGTTAAACATTCGATCAGGCTTAGGTAATTCTTTACATTAGTAGATCTTCTTGATTTTACATACACGATATCTTTTACTGGCAGCATTCATTCTGTATAATTCGAGGATTTTTAACGAACTTGGAAAACTGCGATTATCAATGCAAATCGCAGCATTCTGGAAATGTCATGTCCCGGCGAACGTGAAAGGGAACCTTTAAGCGAACATTCTTCCCTAATCGTCGTTCCGTGTTTGCTCGGCCGCAATTCCAACTCGTTGGAAATGTCTATATGCATCGTACTTGCAAATGATGTTATGTTAGCCATTAGTGAATCAGTGGTTTTTGATTATGGCTCGTATCATACGAGGAAGAGAAAAATTGATGAAGGAAATCGTTATATATTAAGAAAATATATCGAATATCGAATATTAAAAACGAAGCGCTATAAAAATATAGCGAATGGCGGAAAACGACAAAAAACTGATAATTTTTTTGCGAAAGAGGCAATAAAAAAATATGTTAAAATCTAGAAAATATTTTTATCAGAGTTGTTAATTCTGTTTCATACAATTCTGTCTTGGAGATGTTTTTAATTACAAGGCAATTTTCATTTATTTATTTCTTTTTTTTTATCTACGTTTTGTGAAATCATACTGCTCGTTTTCTTCTTTCGAGTATTCGTTTGTAGAAATTTGTTGTAGGCCCACATTACTCACTAGAAAATTGTACTGTACCAGGTTTTTCAGATATATCAATGGCAGGGCGAGCCATAGAAGTTTCATCCTCCTGTTCTTTTAAATCGAATTATCCGATCGTTGGCGTAGAAGTAACTGTTCCACGATACGTGGTCACGAAGACAAATTACGTCATTACTGATTCGTATTGTTCACTGATTAGATTTATTATAGTTAGTTTCGTTGTCACCGAATCAAACACATCCGCAGACAAAGCGCATCCGATCATTTTTTCCGGATATCCTCTGGTTTTAGGCGAAGCTCTACGTATTTTATCTCCTTCGTTGAAAACAGATTTAACGGTGTTTTTACCTCCACGTTTCCCAAACTGAAATTTTATATCATCTTCAAACCGACAATTTCAAGTTTAGATTCACTAATTCTTCTGTTCCGCGTACAATTGTTCTTTTTTTTCGTTTCGTTTGAAACGAAAGCACGTTATCTATAATCAAATTATTTATTGTCGAACCTATTCATCATCGAACACATTGTTAATCGTCGATTTTGAATGTACGATGCGAATGACAAACACGAAATATAAATAAACGTTCATGCATTTTCATAAATGCTAATAAAGTCAATACACGTAAAAATAAGTTATATAAATAATAAATAAACACTTGTGTTTTTATCGATCACACTCACGTATTACAAATATACACTCGATTTCGATATAAAATGTAAACCGAACGTCTAAGGTTCTTGTACAGTACCTACACATTGTATACACTGCCGTGCATTATTTGAACACTCGGCACAATCCAGTCGAAGAAGATTGATATTTTTATTATATCCTTGACATTATTATACGATGGATGTTTCTTGCTTGTTGATTCTTTACTTGTCACCGTAACTCGAGTCAAAAACAAACGTTTTGCTGAATTGAAAAATAAAACAGGACGCCACGATACGCAGCAGCGTCGATCAAGCTTCATATTTACATCAAAGAAATAGCTGGCGTTCCATAAAATCTGTGCAAACTTTTAGAACGTGATAGAGGAGCGCACACGTATTCCGAACGTTCCAACATCTCAACATCGAACAGATACGCTTAAAGCCACTTAACTTGCGTAGGTGTAACTTCCGTAGAAGCGATTCTCATTCACTTTTCAATTTTATTTACTTCTTTTAATTTTCTGCTGTTCTATTCATACTAATTAATATCAATCATTGCTCTCATCGGTAACTACTAACCATACGTATATGGTTGCTTTAAGTGGGATCAACAGCTACCAGTAGATCAAAGACCTCTATCCGAAGTACCTACGTTCTGTATATTAGCGATAATTTGAAATGTTCGAATGCTTAATGCACGATAGTGAAGGTATACACCTGTATTTTCTGCCGTAAGTAGATTAAAGTAGCGGTTGATAGTTTCGGACTAAACGGTCCTGGCACACAAGTGGCATACTTAAGCGAAAAATCATCGTGGTGGGGCGTTTTGTGAAACCTTGGGCGATCTTTTGGTGCGGTTAAGTGGAAAAAAAATCGATTTATCGATAAAATGTACCAATGACCACGACTACTGATATAGTAAGATATCTGAGAGAATATTTCATACTCTATAATTTAGTGATCATTAAATAGAAAATGTATATTTATGGACAGATATGCAATATTTTACGAAGGTAATATTTCCTGCAACATATTATGTTTGATATTTTTGCTAAAAATTCAATCAACAAATCATCTAATGGCTTTAACGAACAGAGCGTAATTCTTCTTAGATGTTGCAATGATGTTACTATCGAATGTAAATTTTATTCGTAATAATTAAGGCTCATGTCGTTTGACCGAAGAGACGTTTCGACTTTGATCATCGTGTATAATATCTAAAATATTAATTTGTCTTGTTCGATCATAAAGCCTAATTGGCCTTACTTATCCAAATAAAACTTCAAGAAATAATAATAAATAAATATTCTAATATTAGAGTTATTGGAGTTAAATATTGGAGTTAAATTGGAGTGGAATTTTAAAAAAAAAACAACTTCCTAGGCTCTACATACTTTGCTGTGTCTTTTGTTATTTAAATTTCCTCCTAGATATCTCATTATCTTCTTTCGCAGAAGAATATCATCCCTAATAAATTCGTCTCCGGCTTCTCGATAATTCTTATTTTTAGAATTTATACGAACGATTAGTTTATCCATTCAATTGGTATCTCCTGCTGCCTTTATGATCTCTTTCCTGTTTTTCTTCGTCTAGGCCAGAAAGTGATGTCGATTTGACTCGTCTGTCTATCTTCGTGCGAGTTATAGCCATTTCTCGATTCTTCTTCTCTTTTTCGTCTGGCTTGCCTAATCTACTGGATACTGCGCACAATTCAGACGAATCGTTTCCCTTTCTTTCTTCTCTTTCTTTGCCACGATTTCATTGCCATTCGAGAGAAATTTCAAGAAAGGAAATGAATTTTGTTCCCAAGCATAGCATCGTAATATACAAATGCATAATATTTATTATTCTGCACAGAACCGTACGTTCTTGTTTGCATAGATTAAATCCTCTCGTCATTCTTCGTGGAAAAAAATAATATACGTTAAGTATCCTCCTCTTTTCCGAATAAACGCTGAGTCACTTTGTTTAAATAATCTTCGATATGTACGCTATCGCTTGCGGAACTTCGCCATTTACGAAACGAGAAATAATTATTAATTATTAAGCAAATTAAGAAATAAGTCAGTTCGCTGTCTCTTTCTTCCCTTTAGCACGTTTATTAGAATGTTTCTGTGTTATTGCGCCACGTAATATCGAATAAGATTAAGTAATAGAGCATTAAACATTAAGTTAGAAACAAAAAATCGTGAAATTTTGTAAAAAGATTCCTATTCCCTAAAAACTTTTTTACATGCCAACCATAATGGTGTTAATTTTGTCAAAATCTACCTTCTTTTGAGCAAACGTGTGACGATCTCCAAAGATCATTCGGTGCCATGCATATATTTGTTTGCGTCTATCGCTATTATACATTTAAAAATAAAAATAATGTATAAATACTGCCAGACTTATTTTAAAAAATCATCTTCTCGACATTGATACATATATTTCGTGTCGCAGATGTTTTTGGCAATTCAGGAATTTAAATAAATATTAAATTATTCCGCGTTACTCGTGTGCAGAACCTTCGAAAAGCGATTTCTGTCGAATACGAGACGTCACGATCAAAATCCGTGAAAAATCACAAACAATTCATCGCGCGTCATTTAAAGATCACTAGTTGCGTAAGAGTTGTTAATTGAACAACAAAAGTTTTGAAATGATTTTGTTTCAACGATGTAGTTTATTGGTCAATACATCGTAAATCGTAAATCGTTGCGTTCGAAGTTGTTAGCGGATATCGAGATAATATTTCTGACGCGTCAGGGAATTTTTCGTATATTTAAAAAAGAAGAAAGAAGTCAATAATTCGCATCGAGAAGAGTTGCATGGAAATACTCGCGCTAATTTCATAATACATTTCATAATACATTTCATAATACATGCTTAAATGTTATTCTGTCATAGTCGATTAAATTTCATTCGACTATAGATTATATTCATGAAGCTAAATAATAAATTATCGTGTCCAATTCATTCCAGTCGTATCGCCGAAAATTTAACTAATTCGATTAATCTAAATTTGAATGAAACGTCACGCGCAAACTCGTGCTTTACGTGGCGACGGTAACGATGCTCGACAGGGGAATATTCTGTGTATGATCAGACCATGTTATTTAGCCGACAACGAAGTTTGAACGCCAATATCTCGCGACAAACAACGCTTCCGGCGTGTTTCGCATCTGATTTTCAATTCTTAGTGGAAACTTATAAATTTGTCATTGTAGTTGATGTTATGCAAACGAAATGTTAATGAGCCGCTGTGCATTAATGATAGTGCAAATGATACGTTTTTGTAATACTAATTTCGCTCTTAACATAATTCTTCTGGCTATAGTTTCATAAAAACGAGATTATCTCGTAAGTAGTATGAGTAGTACAAGCTGTAACAGAGCAACAAACATTGATGAGACCGATTTCAATCTGCAATTGATACGAATCTGAATTAATACCAATAAAAATGTCTGGTATTAATTCAGTCTAGTTTTTCAGTGACTCGATTAATAATTGATAGATTAAGAAATAAGGCTAATTTCTTGCAAAGAATACACGTTATTCTACCCGCAGAGATTCAATTACGGTAATTCCTGCTTCGCCAGTTTCATAATCACAGAAATCAATTTTCCTCGTACGTTAGCTATCCTCAGAATTCTATTTACCATAATCCAATTGTTATTCTCTATTTTCTTGACCTGTTAACTTCGATGCTGTTAAATGTGCGTCGAAGATTTCAAAGTGACCTTTATTTTTTTCTTTTTTTAATGGAACACATATATCTTTCTAGCTAGTTTCTTCTAAGATTTCGACCGATCTTTCAGGATTGTTCAATATACATATGCAACGCATAGATCTCCTTTTTTTAATCACCAGATCAATTGCACGAGATTCCACGCGCAATGATCAACGTAAGATCGAGCTTCACTGACCTACCAAAACTCTGGAATCTCTACACGTTGCATTACCCGCACAATTTAAAAACAGATCAGCTTAGAATTCCTTTATCTTAAAATAGTGTTCAATCGATAATGTACGAAGGTTGAGAAAGTTGATTCGAATTCGTAGACCCTGAAACTCGCTTCAAACAAAAATAGCGCTTAGAAATCCAACGTTCTCTCCAACTTCCACGAAACTTCATTCAATAAAAATTCTATATTCTCAACTATATCGAATTCTCGGCTGGTGTCAACGTCTGTTCGCCTAACGCTTTCTCGAGCCTCATTTACGGACTTGTTTCTCTTCATCGTCGTTCTTCAACCTGTCGTTTTTCGTCACGAAATCACATCGAAAAGTAGAAACACACGGAGAAATTGAAAAGAAGAGAAACGAACGAAAAGAACTATAGACAATCTTATTCTATTTTTTGCCTGTCATGTAAGACTTACGAATCCTTGTTATCTCGAAGCACTGTAAACACACAGAGAACGATCTTCGGAGCTTCGTCTCGAGTAAATGTTACAAATGAAATCGAATTAAATTTAATACAAGGATTGCCCCTATTCGTACACGTACTCGCCGCTGTATCTTTTTCGAAACTCGAGACGCGCGAACTTGCACGATTAATGCTAGATTTAACGAAACCCATAAACATAACGGGTTTCAGAGTTTCTATTTTTACAACTATCGAAGACACTCAAATATTTTTGCGAAAATGAATATCGATTTTATTTATGCGTTATTCGGTTGGCCTTAGTTCTTGCGTTAATCAATTCCACGACGTCGTTACACTTGTTCTACCGATTAAAAATTTGCCTGTTTACCATATTGAAGATAGTAAAGCGTTCCACGTGGTGGCATTGATGGACGATGCAGCAAGAATTTGACGGAGACCGAATACGATAAACGGCAGTTGCAAGACTAATTCGAGATTGCCACGGCACTCGGGTACAAAAAGAAAACGGTTTTCGTAGTTGTTACGAGTGGGGCGGCCGAATTCCTCCTAAGTATCACTTTGCTTTTCTTTGTCCTCTTCCGTCCTGTGGAGACTCGCGTAGCCCCACTGTTGTACAGACACTTGCGATCACGTTGAGGTAAATATTATATATATCATATATATATACACGATTTTTATGTTTCTTTTCGCCTTCCCATTAATTTTAATTTGTCATACCATTCAAACGACACATGGTTGCCCTTAATCCTGCGCTGGGCGCGATATCACTACTACATTAATTGCCATTGTAATGCAATTTTCTCATCAGATACGAACAGCGATGAAATAAAACGTGAACAACGCTGGACGAGAGAAGGAAGCGCGAGATGTGTAGGTAATTTTGCAGATTGGCATGTTCAAATCGAATTTCGCAAATGCAGGTTTGACGTAACAAGAGATCCCATATGATAAGACGTGGTGAAATTCCTCGTTTTCTTCGTTTCCTCAATAACTTTGAGCGTCGGTGTGAATAGTGAATTAGCATAAATTAGCAGCTATATTCTTGTTATGTGCGTTCTTCGAGTCGAGATAATTAACATGTCACTCGTAGTTCTTTGGTCTTTATACTTTGAGATTTACGCTTAAAACCATGGCTTGAGAATTCTAGAGGATTCTAATTCCAGTGTCCGAAGGAACGACCAAACGTTTCATTAAATGCGAAACTTTCTGTTTCGCTAAGCCACGCGAGCGTGAAAACTGCGCGCCAAGATTTCGCAAATTCAGTCACATGTTAGGGAGGAATCTAAAAGTAAGTTAGGATGTTTAACTAGAGCTGTGAATATATTTCAAAAATATTTGTAATCTCGGTTATAATATTTATGAAATCATGTTTATTAAAATTAAAATATGAGAATTCATCTTGTTTCTTAGAATTAAAAATAATGTAATTTATATATATATATATTTCTGCACCAGTTTCGAGTCTTCTTATGGAAAATATTCAGTGACTTGGTAAATTGAAAAGTGAAAGGTGAGATGTAGCAACTCCAATTGCGAAATAGTAGGAAAAGAAAAGGGAATAAAGGGTTTCGTAAGAAATAATGGTCTTACGTTTACGGTTACGCGTGAGCTTTCGTTTATTTGAAAAAAATATTATTTACATTGCACAGATATATCACTAGCGTCGTTAAAAAAACAAATAGACAATCGGTATTCCTGAAAGCTCTTCGCATGTAGTTTTGAAGGAACAAACAATTTTTATTCAACTATCGATCATAATGACAAACTTGTCTTACAATTAATATCCGAATTAATCCTCCTATAAACTTAATAAAAATCAATCGTTGAAATAATACGTTTCTTTTCTTTGAGACACGCAAACAAAATCAATTATCATTAACAAATCATTAAATTTTTACGTTGCACCAGTACTTCCTGTCTGCCTAAAAAAAACAGTACATACTTTCGTGAAATAGAAATTTCGACATCTAAGAACCTATCCGAATCCTTAAAATATTTTTTATTCAACCTCTCCTTACACGCACTCTTCGCTATTCTATGTTCTTCTTCTATTTGCTTACATTCAAACAAAAGAAGCTACTCGCCTAACTTTTTCATTCAAAATCTTGAAACAATTAGACATTTCTTCAACTGGTGATCATATGAAAGAGCTTCCAGCGATGCCAAGGAAACGATCCTCAAAAAGATTCTAGACAAGAAAAATAAAAAAAAAAGAAGACAAAGTAAAAAGAACAGCACAAGCTTAAAGAGAAATCCTATCTATATATATATATAAAATATCGATTATCTTTTCATGTAATAAGTCAGTCGAAAAATGTAACATACCGGGTTCGCGTATATTTTCAGTCAAAAGAAACAAAGAGAGTGACTCAAGTGCGTTTTGTTAAAGGCAATCGTTCAACGCCGATCTAACGACATTTAATCGTGTAAATTATTATATAAATAGCGATAAAAGCGTCAGTATCGTATATAATAATCGTATCGATAATACTACTAATAATAAAAATAATAATAAGGGTAATTGTAATTAATAACAGCGTTACTTGTGTGTAAAATAATTTCTAACTGACAACGGTAATATATTCAAACGATCTCGCCCCTCTGACCTAAATATATGATTAAGAAAGAGAGAGACGAAATCGTGCTTGTTTGCTGCGAGAAAAGATTTTTTATCATTTTTCTATAAGGTACAATTCTTCCGGTCTTCTTAAGTACTGAATACAATATTATCGTCGATACGAGCCATTATTATTGTTACTTTTACTGTTACTTATATTCGTTTTACATTGAGAAACACACCTGTAGACCATCGCGGAAGAAAGCCTATCTGGTAATCGTTCTCCCTTGAGACTCGTTTCATCCTATTCCATTTCTAACAGTTATTTCCTCTCGTTCATCTTTTCCTGCCTCTACCGATATATATTTACGTTAATACGAAAGCTAATTCGTTTATATCGTTTATAATAAAATACATTTATATTAGTCCTGGACCTCGTGAAATTTCTCATTGATCCTCGTGATTTACATGAAAAGTGATATCACATCGAGCAACCTCATATAATGCTTCGATCGTTTATGCGCCAACGCGAAAGAGATAAACAAAAACTCAGTGCCTGTTAAATAATGGCAGACAATTTTTCCTTTTTATAAAAAATAACATTTTGTTCCTTTCATTCGCTTTAAATGCTAACAACTTGCAATCTCTGTCGCGATTTCGAATTCCAATAATTACCATGTTTTAGCTCGCTGCATCGTAATATTAGACTGTTCTGAGATAAGTTTATCATATATAGTCGCTAAATTGATAAGATATACAAGGAGAATTAGTTCGATAGTAAGCGAGTCCCTTCTTTTGGATATATCAAATTTTTATCAAGAATCCTAGATGCGTTATCTCCAATTAGTTATTTAAAATTTGACAACAAATCGAGCAATTACAAAGGTACGAACTTTTCGGAAAACAAGTTGGTCAACTCCACTTTTTATAAATTTCTCACTTTCATTACCTGTCCTTGTCCCTCTTGATTAACATTTAGTTGTTAAAAAAGAAATGATTTTTTTCAATGATTTGACTGACTCGAATTAATCTTTTTGGTATATTAGACAACAAGGAATCTTTAAACTCGCATAACAACACCTAATTCACAATTTACATATAAAATAGTTATTGTATATGTAAACCATGAATCATAATAAACAAGATTGTATTGACATTTTTATACTAGACATGATACTAAACGAATCTTTCTGGACTTCTCTTATCAGATCTTAAATGAAAGATATCAAAGAAAGGTACAACCACTACATCTCCTTGTATCTCTTCTGATTCAGTAATCACTTTATGCGTTACTTATCACAAAATAGCCTGGTCCATTGAAAGCAAACGTATGTCTCATGATCGTATAAGCAATAACTTCTTATCCTCCTATATTACTCCATTCAAACGATAGCCACTTACATGAATAGCAGTACGAAAACTTAGTTAAAATTTCACCCCGCTATATGTCAATGTAGCTCTTTACACAGAAATGCAAAAGTCCGATCATCACAGCAAAGGGCACAGTGTGTGAACAGAAACTATCTGAGGAGTATTTTCTAGTTACAAGCGAGTACAATGCATCCATTTAAATATTCGAATGCAACGGGTGCAGTCTCACCGCGCGTGAAAACAGCAAGCATTTACATTAATATATATGTATATATATTAACATCTGATCTCTCCTATAAGCGAGAAAACTATCGTACGTAACTGAACGCACTATAAACGAATATACGTTCTATTTGACATTTCTATATATCAAAATTGATTCCTTAATAGCGAAATAAATCATGTGTGATTGTGTATCGGTGACTATACACATCACATATTTAGTATTATTTATACGAAAATGTTTGCCCTTTGCGTTTTTCCTGGGATACCCTGTATCCATCGAATTAATTCTAACTTCTTTAAAAAAAAACATGTTTTAAATCGAATCTATGTTATACTTAGAAATGAAGTTATTAACTTTTGATATATTCATGTACAAATGTTTTTATAACGTACGAGAAGCAATAACTTTTACATAAAATACCAAAAATGAAAAAAGCTGAAATGCAAAAAGAACTTTCCCAGTAATGCGACGCAAACGGCTTAAATATAATATAACATGCTTTCTAAAATAGAACAGACTCAAAAATTCACTCGTATAAAGAATAAAAGATATGGTGCGTATAAAATCCCTAACGCTATAAATAATTTCTATTGCAAGCGCTTGACACGATGATAATAATCGTCTAAACTAATTACATAGTATGAAGTTTAATGTAAATAGCGTAATATTAACTTAATAATGTTATGTACTAACAATGTATAGTTTAGCAGTGGTATAAAATATTCAATTTCATGTTGATGTTAATTTCACGTACCAATTCATGTCGATAATCAAAGACGCAACGTATTCACGAAGTTGTCGCAAATTTAAAAAAAAAGATATAGAAATACTAGCGAGAGCATTCTTATTTTCAGATATTACGCGTAGTATCGTTTCTATTTATAAAAGTTACGATATTTCTCGAACTTTTACAGTAAAACAGCATAATGTGCAATAGTACGAAAGATAATAACAAATAATGAGAATAAGAAACGTAAGACCGAGTGTAATCGTTGTTTCTAACGTTTTTTTAAAAATGTAATCCATCTTATATAGTCGATATGAATTATTTTTTTCGTCTCTCACGCTAATCTTTGTTCTCAAAGTTCCAAGTATAAAAATTCGTTACGCGTAATAAATTACAATTCACCACAAAACATCTCGACTACTTAAGAAACAACAATTTTTTCCTTCTTTCAAGATGTAAAATAAAACGGACGAATTGTATCGAATGTATAACTATTTTACAAAAGTCTACGTTAATAATCCTCACCCTATCGATCTTTACTTTGTAATTTTATCGATCTCCCAAATAGACAGAACTCTCTTTTTATCGAGATTCATCTTCGTTCTAAAATACGTAAATCAGTCACTCGTTTTCGTAAATGAATAAAATATGTTATGTAGTACAATACCAGTGACTCCTGCTTCGAGGCGATGATCGCGTTAGCAATGAATTGGATTAGTTAAATAACATGCACAATTACACGTTTGATTAAAAAGATAGCACGGGTGAGAGTCTTTGGAGGAGTTTTCGGTTGATGATCAAAATCATTCATCGCGCGTCCTTCGCTGTTAACTTCTCTATTAATTCTTGCAATGGCGCCAATTCTCTTCTTTCTATCAAGTTAAATTCCTACAACAAACGAAAGTAATAAAAGATCATAATGGAGCATATCTATATTTGTTGAAGGTTCATTTAGTTTTGAGTACTTTACCTGAACAAAAAAAATAAAATGTTTGAATGAAGTATTTAGATGCGCTTCTTCACCAAGTTGAACCACTTCGCTGAAGTGTTGATGATAAATATGTGCATACACTCTGAATAATCTTTTCAATATTGTCTTGGCAATGGACAAGAAATTTTTTGGAAAAGGGACTCCTAAGAGATTATAATTTTATCAGTATATCAAATACGAAATTATCTTATCCAACAAGATAATGAGACTGACCGATTTTTGAAGGAAATAGGGTTTCATCATCTAACTGGTCCTGCACCCAAGTCATTAAATAATCAATGTACTTTGGTGCAGAACATTTAATTGGCTTTTTCACAGTATGCCCATCAGCCCAATGGTATTCGTATTTGGGTCCTGCAGACATAATGGGACAACTTTCTTCTGTACAGAACTCTGTAATAGTGCCATATAACATATTGATTTGGTTGAAAAAATCAACGGCTGAAACAATATAAAAAAGTTAGTTGTAATTTGTTAATTATTACAAGTTGGAATATACAATAATATGCTTGTAATACATACTATTTACTGCAACCCATTCATTTAAATCTTCACCTTCTGGGAGCATAACTGCAAGTCTCAAATTTCCAGAGCCTAGAGTGGCTGCTGCATGCTTCATCAAGTCATATTGATGAGTTCCCTCAGGGATATTCTTCTTTGGTTTAAAGGTTTTTGAAGATCTGCTTCCACTTAAAAAGCCATAGAAATACATTTCAATAATTGCTGTATTTATAAAAATACAATATTATATTTCAATAAAAGTTAATTTTTAAAGACATTTGTATTAAATTCTATATTAGTAAAAAAACACAATCAGCATTAGAAAATTTCTATGTGTACCTATATTTTTTACATTTTTGTTTATATGTTCAATTGTTTATAGATTGAAACATTTTATTATAAATCATATTCGCAACTCGATTAAAGACGAAAACAAACATCAGTTGATCGTATGTATCATACGAAATACAAATACAGGAAACGCATAAATTTAACGAGTGACCAAAAAGATGTTTAGGGCGGATATGACAAATCGATCGGCCACAATTGCAACTAAGAACTTGTCCGATATCGCATCAGGAGCGTTTAAAAAAATTCTACTTCCACGGTGCAATCCACTGTGATAAGATATGTCCCGTGGCGATTAATTTGACGTGTGACGAATATGCGCGCGTGCAACAGAGCACGAGTGAAAGCATTAGCTAAAAGAGAGGGCTGAAGATCGTATGAAAACGGAGGATTTTTCAAAGAAATTATGGCATCGTGCTATTTTTAGATATCCACAGATTGGTCGATCGCGATGTACACGAATTCAAGAGTACATCGGGTCGGTTACCTAAATTAGCCGAGAAGGTAATATTTACGAAACTGGTTGACCAGTTTCTGTCAATATCTGCCCTCACTCCGATCGGTCTATGGTAACAAATCATCGATTCCTTCTTTGCTGTCATTTGTCACTTGCAAATAAGATTGGTGTGATATCAGGCGATCGATTAACAGGAAAACATTGAGTGTTCGGTAAGCTTACTTTTTTGAATGCATCGAAAATTTAATGTTGCGATATCAAAAAGGTAAAAGCGTTATAGTAGGGTAAAAGTCGATTTTCATTGGAAACGGAAAAAAAACTTACAATAGGAAGCTCATTGTGCACTCCTGGATGACCTGTCGATGAAATTCAATTTACTGCTACACGGCTGCACGTGTCGTTGATTTTTGCAATATTATACAATATTATGAGATTTAAGCTGCGAACGATCCTTCTTAACATGCACCATACACTCTCTCCCGCGACAGCACGATAGACGTTTTGTCAACTACCTTTTGTGCGATCACCTCGACTTCAATCCTTCCACTGTTGAACGGGATTCTACTTCTTTAGATTCGGTCACGACCTCTATACAGACGTGTTCGCAGACACAAAGTTTCTAATTTTTCCTGTTACTTTATAATTTATATCATTTCGACGTTTAAAATTTCTTAGTCTCTGCAGAAATCGTAAATTATATGGATATACTATTTAAGTAACTATAGTCTAAATATTTTACTATGTGTAACATGATCGATATAGCAGTTAAAAAATATAGATTGTCAAAGTTAAATAAATTTAGGAACGCTAACATGGAGGACTTATTAGCATTGCGTATTCGCCTTAATGCATTTCAAATATAGCTGCAAATCCACTCCAATATTATTGGTGCGAACTTTAAATTTTATGAACTTCTAATGTGTACTTTTCTTCAGATTTCTATCCATGCTCCGAACCAGTATACTATTCACTTTCTCAACAATTCTATCCTGCTTCAGTCATGTTATTCTTCGATCTTATCCTTCCAAAATGGATTTTATTTAAAGTTAGCGCCAAAAATTTTAGAGCAGATTCACAACCGTATTTCTAATCATTTAAATTTTTGTAATATTAATACATTTATTTATTAATACATTCTATATATTTGAAAAGAATATATTACGCTTTAATTATAATATAATTGCAACTTTTTTTTTAAGAAGATGAAATATGTCCGTTTCGTATGACAAGTGTATTCGTAAAGTAATAACTTTAATCTTTTATTATAATTTTTATTTTCGCACATTAATAAAATATTTTTAGTTGAAGTACATGTTACTTTAATTCTTATAAAGCTTAAATAAATTCTAAAGAAACCAGGGATTTTATATGCCATAATGTTACAGTGTAGCACGTTTATGTTTAAAAACCAGCCATTAGTTTCGTTAGGATAAACGCCATTTTGCTGATAGCTTCGCACAGCGTGGTGTTGGCTAAGCGTTTGCTGTCAATTAAACTTAATTCGTGATTCCTTCTAACTTTTAGATCAACACTAAGAAATCGTAAGTATGAATAATAATCTTTACAATATATAAAATAAATATCTTTTGGTGGCATAAAAGAAAGATTGGTATATTACCGATACGAACAATTCTTCGGTAAAGAAATATCTTTTTTTCAAACATTTCTTCTGACTATATTGCAATGTTGCATTTTTTACGTATATATATTTATTTATTTATTTATTCTTGCAATCTCAATAAGTTACGAAATGTTATATTTTCACATTATTTTAACATTTTGTTGGATATTACTGACCTTCAAATTCTTGAATGACCGTTCTTATAAATTTACTATAGCATAAATGATGCAATATTTTTTAAATGCAGCAAAAATTTAAACAATAAAAAAAGTAAAAAGGAGGAAATAATATACAATTATTTGTTACAGTATATTGTACTTTAAAAATAAATGATAATTATAAAATAATCACGCTGTTTATTTACATTGTTTTTGATTTGATATTTTATAATATATAGGGAAACATCAGAATATATTTATACAAATTATAACATAGTTTATTTTAGACTACAACCATGTCAAACGGAAGTGGAGATCATGATGATGAAGGCTATGTTGTTAAACTACGTGGACTTCCATGGTCTACTACTGTTGATGAAATCATGAAATTCTTTAGTGATTGTTCTATTACAAATGGTAAAAATGGTGTACATATGACAATGTCAAGAGAAGGCCGTCCAAGTGGAGAGGCTTATGTAGAAATGGACACAGTTGAAGATATTGAAAAAGCTTGTAAAAGAGATAGGGATCACATGGGCCATCGTTATATAGAAGGTTTGTTATAAAACATATAAAGATAAAAATATTTAAGAGATATATAATAAAATATGTTTTTTCATTATAGTTTTTAAAGCAAAAAGAGGTGAAATGGAGTGGGTAGTCAAGAGGAGTGGTATGAACCTAGAGAATGCTATGGATGATGGTTGTGTGAGACTACGTGGTCTACCATTTGGCTGTTCCAAAGAAGAAATTGCTCAGTTCTTCTCAGGTATTTTATATCATACATTCAAACCTGTATCTTATTCGTTTTTTTTAAATTACATATTATTGGAAATTCACTTATACCTTATTGGCGATCAATGTGTTTTGTTTTTTCTTTTATTTTTTATAATAAAATTATTTCCTTATTGTTCGATTTTTGTTATTCAAATGAAAGTTTTGAATCACAGGGACTAAATGCTTTTGATGGTTATGATACATATGAAGTATATAAACAGCGTAGCTTTTTATCTCTTCATAGTTTAAAAGAATGGACATAGGTGTTGCAAATTAATATACAAGAGACATATATCCTAGAAATAAAGTATTAGAGAATAAATATGGGAATAAAAGTATCTGGCAAAGCAATACACATATTACAATAAAAGTGTCCGACATTTCACTAGTTTTACATATAAAAGTATAAAATTCGTTTTATACCCGTCCCAAGCTTCGTCTCTGTGTTTCTATAACCATCGGACGGCCTTAGTTAAGATTTAAGGAAGTAAAGTCCCTATACTTTGTAATCCTTTATAGACTTGGAAAAGGAACATTTATTATAATTTCCATGTGTGTTTTATATAATTGTATAAAAATATCCTTATATTTGTTTTATTTATATTTTTATGTTTTGTATATAGAACTTAATTCTTAACTTCGGCATAGTTAACATTTTCTTCTGTTTTGACTTGATTGAGAAAAAATGTCTATATTTCTGGAGCGAGACGTTTTGCACGTAATGTGCAAAGGATATTTTAAATCTTGCTTCTTTATAAGGGTTTTAAATAAACTGACGATACTATAATTAATAATGGGTGTTACGCTACAATGTCGATGTTTGATTATGTGTGGGTCAGGGTTGGAGATATTGCCGAACGGGATTTCACTACCGACAGACTACACGGGCCGCAGTACTGGGGAGGCTTACGTTCAATTTGTTAACAAAGATGTTGCGGAGCGCGCTCTGCAGAAACACAAGGAAAAGATAGGACACAGGTGGGGCACTGACGCTAGCTGGGTTTGGGTATACTTATGACTTTTCAATATCATTTTATGATCGTAGTACATGTAGGTATATAAATTTTGTTAGTAAATAGCGGGAGCGAGTTTTTGTATAGATGCAGTTTCTTTAATATAATATTTTACAAACAGAAAACTATTATATAAAATAATTTATTTATTACTGCAAATAATCTGGAATGAATTATATGATTAAAACGTATTTACTAATTTTGCATTCGTATTATTCTATTCATACACTATTATAGAAATTAATTGTATAAAGAA
The DNA here is from genome assembly GCA_014737475.1 of Bombus confusus. NCBI lineage: Eukaryota > Metazoa > Arthropoda > Insecta > Hymenoptera > Apidae > Bombus > Bombus confusus. The sequence goes on from JACXIV010000014.1 coordinate 4,288,745, forward strand.
ACTGCTTCTCTTTCTAAACACAAATAAAAGAAAGTTAGTGGTACGTAAGCGAAAGTACTGTTGGCCCAACTGAAACCTATGGGTGGGTGCCGGGCGGGAGGTACCCCCTTACATCGTCACCAAATCCCATGGGAGGTGGGTAGGGCTAACCCAGGATGGGTGGGCACTACGGAGGTAGTAATCATCGATCTAATTTGGCACACCTGTTTGACAATTGCACAATTGTACGTTTTATGCGAGACGATGTAATAATTTGAACTCAAAGGCTTTGCACAGTTTTTCTTTTGTAAGATCATCACTATTTATAGTTGATACATACAGCTCGTTAATTGCACGGAAATATTTTATTATCATGGTCATACGATAAGATATGCTAACTTCGATTATTTTAGCTTTTTTTTCTATTTTTTTTTAAATTAAGTATTTAAATTCGAAGTACTTTATTTTAGTTGTATCGCTTCTCGATACTTACATATTGTTTCTCTCTTCCACTCTCTCTTTCTCTTTCTCTCCTGAGTTGCATAAAGTGCAATTGTAATTGTCATATACCTGAGGATCATCAGCATCTCAATGGCTAGGGTGACATAAGATACATCAGAATGCAATGTCACCGAGGGAGGGTATCTACACACAGGTTTAATAAATATGCGGAGGTGTAGTATGAACAGTTAATCCATTACAAAATTCTCCGGATGGATTTTTTCTTCGAATCACTCATCGTTTTCTTTTTATTTTATTTTTATTTTTTTTAATCTCCTAATTTTTTGTATTAGAACAATAATCGTTTAGTTCTGTTACGCGAAAGTTTATTTTCAACATTCGTATTTCCTATTTATATCCGTCTTCGTTTAAAAGTGCGCTCTAAAATTAAAATTTTATGCTCATTGATATTTTTGCATCAAATTTTCTCTTATTTGAGAAGGCAGCCGACTATATGAGCGGCAATAATATTTAAACGAGAATAATAATAATTAATATCAATCTTAACAGATACATCGAAATCTTCCGAAGCAGTTTGTCCGAAGTACGTGCTAGTATTGGACCGAAAATGCGAGGTGGGCCAATGGGTGGTTTCAATCAGAGACCAGCACCCTATGACCGAGGCTCTCGTTTCGGAGGGATGAATCGTTTTAGCAATAATAGCAGAGGTTCTAGAAATAGAGGTACCACACAAATTCGTTAGTTATTTAAAATGTGAAATATCACTTTTTACATCATTTTTCTCTTATTATTGTTTAATATGTTTTAGACTTTGATGGCGGTCCATGGGGAAGTGGTAATAACTTCGATTCACGCGGAGGAAGCATGGGTATGAGAGGTGGTTTGGACATGAAAGGTGGAAACTTCAGAGGCAGCGGTGATACATGGGGTGGTAATTCTGGTATTCATAGTATACACATGCGTGGATTACCATTTAAAGCTACCGAACAAGATATAGCTGATGTAAGTTTATAATTGAATGAAATATTGAACACTTTATTAAGTTAATATTTTTATAATGAAATTTGGCGGTATAATTGTAGTTCTTCAGACCTATCGAACCGGTAAATGTTCGAATTATCCTTGAAAATGGTGGACGTCCTTCTGGAGAAGCAGATGTAGAATTTGCAACTCATGAGGAGGCTGTTAAAGCCATGTCTAAGGTTATTTGAATGAATATAACTGACATTATGATTTTCAATTAATTATTTTATATACTAATTATTTTCTGTCATAATGTTGTTATAGGACAAAAGCCATATGTCTCATAGGTATATTGAATTATTCCTAAATTCAACTGGTGGTTCAAGTGGAATGTCCCTGGGTGGTATTGGAAATTTCTGCGGAGGTACTTCCTAATTGCTTTTTTATTATTATCTATTCTTTAACATTCTCATCCTTATTAACTTTTTACAGTTCTGTTATTTTAAGCAAATATTAATTAAAGATTTATATTGTTAGGTTTGGGTAATAACTTCAGGCCTGGATATTCTCCAAACAGAGGCTTCAGCTCACAATTAGGAGGAAGTAATTATAATAGTTTTTGAGGCCGGATGTCGCGTTTCTTGCGCCATCGACGATAAAATATTTCTTAAATCAAAGATTTACTGAATTATAATTATATCACAGTGAAATTTCGTTTCCATATTACGTTCAGTTAAAGGTTAATTGCTGTTTCACTGTTTTGCGTATTACATATAAAATTATTAAATAGAACTTTTAAAAGCGTTCGTTTTAGTTCATATGATACTAATTGTAAAATCGACGAATATTAATTAGTTTAATATTTTTTTAAGGGATGAATTTAGTTGATCAGAATTTATTATGATTCTGTTTAATCTTCATTTATTTTTAAGATAAAATATTAAGCATTATATTATAAATTCTTTCATCGAATTATTGATGTAATACGTATCTCAATTATAATGATCATAAAAGACAAATTATATTTTTCATATATAATTAGTATAATTTCATTGAATCGTAAAAATCTAAGTCACAAAAGAATACAACTTTCTTTTTTTTTTCATTATAATATCATTTTGATGCATTGTACATCCACCATTTCATTAAAACCTCACAAAAGTGTTCCAAATTCTAATATTAGAGAATAAGCATATTTATAAATTATATAACAGCTTCGACATCATGTTATTTGTCAAAGTTAGAAATGTCCGAGTTTGCAATCGTACAAGGATAGTTAGTTTATATCAAAACACAAATAGTTCAACAATTACGATTCATATTGTAATATATTTATCTAAATAGTAATTCACAGTTACATATAGTTTATGTTAACCCTGTCGAATACTATTACTCTAAATAATACGTGAAATATTTCGACTATGAACTCATTTTTAATGACATATACATGATATTATCAAAAAACTGAAAGAATATGTTAAATAATTCAGTGCGTATTAAATACTACTGGGCATTTATAAAGATTATAATTGCTTTTGAGTCAATTGTACTAGTAGTGTGTGTAGCTCTACAAGTTTTCATGAGAGACGTTAACATGAAAAAAGAAGAAAAAATATTATAAAAAGATACAAATGTAATATTTCATTATATATAAGGAAACAGAGACAAAATACTCCTTATCTTTCATTGTGAAAATGAATATTGTAAACAAAACAGAAATGCTTGTATTTGTTTAGGACCTTATATTTTGTATGTGAAAAAATTCTATATTCAAATAATAATAATAATAATATGTATCCTTATAAACTTATCTTGTGCATGAACTTAATAGGAATGACGTATGTTTGATGTGACCTGTGTTTTATAAAGCATAAAAATAAATATTATCTTCATAATTGTAGGCCTTTATTCATATCGTGTTGTACTTAATAAGTAATTAACTAATTTATTTATTTAATTAAAAATAGTGTTTTTATAGTTAGACATCATTGTAAATTTCTATTCTAGGAAGTAATTCAATTTTTACGAATTTTTTTTACTATAAAATTCTTATTTATTTTTTAAATTCCCGGATTTTTGTGAATTAAGTATAACATAATTCAATATTATAACTTAAGTAATGAATACATATAAATGAGGTTGGAATAAATGGAACTATGGGACAAAGAAGTATGAAGTACATTGTATTGTACATATTTAGCATACCAAATACTTAATTGAAATCTATTAGTGATGTATAGAAGTGACTGGGTGGAGAATATGAATGGTTTGATATGGTATGAAAGGAACAGGGTTTGACAAAGCATACACTAAAATTAATCATCCATAAACAAAGATAATCATTATCTTAAGTATAGTTGAGGTCGACGGCAACATTAGATTTTGGAAGATAAGATATAATTCGGTAAAAATTTGAAACGTTTCTTCCATAAAATGTAAGTAAAGTATAATATAAATATATATTTAACATATCCTTATATATACAAGAAACATAGGTTTTTTAATTTTTAATTTAATTACATTATTTTCTTGATGAACGAATGGTATAACATTACAAAAATATTATAACGCAAAAAAATAGCAGTTATTTTTCATAATTTATTACTCTGATGCGTATATATATACTTCTTATGAAATATTTTTTATCTATATAAGTATTTTCCATATGTTTTCATCTTTAATCATTTTATGAAACAATTCCCAGAACTATGATATAAAATACCGTTACTTCATTGATTTAAACGAAGATTTAAAAAATCAGGTTAATTAAGGATTATGTCACATGACATATACATACATGAATTGTCAAATCACAGAGGGCACAACTTTTCACACATAAATTTAAAACCACATATTTGTCCAATGTTGATACTTATTGTTGATTAGACAAGATTAGATTCTTTATCAGTTTTCCAACACTATTAATGTTCACTGTAAATGCTGAATCTATTACTATACATTATGTATGTATAGCTTCACTGAATACTAAATTTATTTGATTTTTCTTTTGTAACTAAATAAATAACAAATTCTTATAAAATTATTTTGCATAAGGTAGAAGACAACATAACTGTACACAGCAGATAGTTTAATTTGAAAATGTTAGATAGATAACAGTAACATATTATCAAAACTAATTTTTTTCTGATAATTTTACAGACTATTGTACTGATGTCTCTACCAAGCATGTAACAATGCATAAGTAATACTACAAAGTAGAATATCATCAAATAAATTGAAGAATTGGTAAATAATTGAGAATACTATATTCTATAAATTGTAATTTTATTCTTACCATTTATGTATTTAATTGTGTAATTTAAATTTCTTTATGTATAGTTAACATATAGTGTTAAAAGAGAATCATGGAAAATAAGACGGATGCTCCTAGTGGTCAAAGTGAAGATAATGAAGTTCAGTGTATTAATAGTGAAAGGTAAAGAACTGTGGTCTTGTTTATATTTTTTAAATCTAAGTGAAAAGTTGATATTTTCTTATATTTCTTTAGGCTCAATGATGGGAGTGAAGGACAGCATTTTTTACTTCCTAGTAGATATTCACGCTCACCAAAAGTACCAGTAGAATATATCAGAAGAACCAATATGAGCCGGTACAATCCAGCTCTAAGGAATCTTATACCTATACGTCATAGAAACCAGTATGTACTAAAGTAGATATATTTTTGAGATAAAGAATTATTTTTTAAGTAATATTTTACTGTATGTATTTTAGAAATAAAGAAAGTATGCCAGCAGATAGTGCTGGGTTATTTTCATATATTTTTTATACGTGGATAACACCATACATATGGGAAGCATATAAAAATGGTATTGACATTACAAATCTACCACGTATTTCTATCTATGAGAGTTCCAAATACAATGCACATAGGTAACTGCACTATACTATGAATCTATCTTTTTTTTTACTATATCTAAAATAAATTTCATATTTAGACTAGAAATACTTTGGCAAGAGGAGATAGGCAAACATGGTCCATACTTGGCATCATTTTCAAGCGTAGTTTGGAGATTCATGAGAACAAGAATATGTATAGCTGGATTTTTATTAAGTTGCTCTACAATTTGTGGATTTATTACCTCTGTATGACTTTTTGTTTTATGTAGAATACAAGTGTTATATACAGTACCATATAGAATGCTATATTTTTGTCTTAGATGATATTAATGAAGAAAGTACTGGAACACGTTCAGTCACCAGAAGAAGATACATGGATAGGCATAAAATGGGCACTGTTACTAACATGCTGTGATCTTCTGCGAGTAGTATTTTTTAATTGGACTTGGAACACTAACATTAGAACAGCACTGAGATTGAAATCTGCTTGTACTACTCTTTTATACAAAAAGATTATTAGACTGAATAGTCTTGGAAACAAAAGCACAGGAGAAGTAAGGTTTCGAATATATCGTCAAATTGGATTTAATTTTATATTTATGTTCATTTTGCAATTTCAGATGACTAATTTGTTTACTAATGACAGTCAAAGACTTTTCGATGTAGTCATTTATGGACCTATGATATTCAGTGGCCCAATAATTATTATCTGTGGTATAGGCTATATTCTGTGGGTATTTAGTCCTTTAGCTATTTGTGGAATATTGACCTTTCTGGTATTTTATCCTTGTCAGGTAAGCAATGTTTCTTTTTATATAGTTTGTGAAGTTATTTTTTCTATTTATTCAAAATTTCATCACATGACATTATTTTTCAACAGTATCTTATATCCCGTTTAGTCGGACATTTTCGTTCTAAGACAGTTGTTATTACAGACATACGAGTGAAATTAATGAACGAAATTTTAGAATGTGTAAAATTGATTAAAATGTATTCATGGGAAAAATATTTTAGCCACAAGCTCCTTGGTATGATTACCATCTTTTTAATGAACTATTGAATGAAATATATTAGTACTATATTCTTAATTTGTATCACTTTTTAATATATTAATTAATTCTCAGGTATACGAAAAAAGGAAGAATACTGGTTACATAAAATTGTATATTTCCAAAGTCTTGCTATTTCTTTAACTCCAGCTATACCTGTGATAGCTGCAATTATTACATTTCTAGCTCATTTATCTACAGGCAGTAATTTAACTGCCGCTCAGGTATATATTAATTAGCGAAGTAAATATTTAGCACAGCTAGTTATTTAAATTTTTTTGGAGGAATATTAGAATAAGTAATACCGAAAAAATCATGTGTAAATCGACATCGGCACAATTTAAAAACTATATAATTAGCATTTGTATGGTCAACGATATATTTTTTACACAGAATATTTAAAGTCATCAAGTCAAGAAACAAATGTTGCACTTAATGGGATATATATTGCAGGCTTTCCCAATTACAACATTTTTTGGAAATATGCTGAGAATGGCACTCGCCTCCCTTAAGGATTCTACACGACATTTTATCGACGCTCATATTGCACTTAGAAGAATGAAGGTCTCTTAAAATTTAAATTATAATTTAATTGCAATTCTTTCATAATTTATGTTTATTGGATGGGTATTTCGTACTTATTACTATCAAACAAATTCTCGTGTATCTTATATTTACCAAATTTATCTTCTAAATTATTTAAAAAAAAAAAATTGAACGAAAATTGTGATATAATATACACGGAAGTTTTGTTTTATCAATAATCTCATATTTTCACCTTAGTTGTAAGTGGTTGAACGGTTGCAATCGTAAAGGGGAAAGTGTTGCATACATGTAAATATACACAGAATAATTGCTTTTTCTTTTACTCCTCCTTGTGGTATTATATACATTAAGAAATAATACAGGGTTATTCATATGATTGAAATGGAAATGTTTGAAAATAGTCTAACAAAACATAAGTTTATCATATTACTACTTTAAATTATAATCCATTACTTTTCCAGGTGTTCCCTTTTGTAACATTGCTGAATTCTCAATTTCGTTCTTCTTTTATGTTCCTTCAAGTGGCATTAGTTAATATTAATGAGTCAAACATAACACTCAACAGATTTCAGGTGTTTACTTTTGTATCTTTCTTGTTAATAGTAATTACTAATTATGATAATAGAAACGCAAGATTAGTTCGCAAATAACATTTGCATTGTAAAAAAAGTTTAATGTTGTTTTTATCGTAGTTACAGCAACGCACGATGCTTTGTAATATAGTTGATTTCATGCCTGATACTCTTTAGGTAGTCCATTTAAATACATAAACATTGTGATGATTCATTTTTTTTAGAGGCATTAATACAATACGATTGTGTGACACATTGCATGTTGTAAGTTCTAATTTGTATGCATTTTTAAGTTTATTATTTATAATTGGTGGATGTAATGTAAGATGTGAGAAATTTAATGTTTGCTTATGTGAATATCGTTTTGTCATTAGGCCATGTTTATAATCATTTGATTGTCAAAACAGTCACAAGTTACTCTTATGACTACAATTTTTTATATTCACCTTTAGTAATTAGTAATTAGTAATATTTGTGTAGGATGTATTGCTTCTAGAAGAACAAATATGCCACATATCTAAACCAATAGTAAAATCGCAAGCTGTAGCCATTGCCAACGGTACATTCGTTTACGAAACCTCTAATTTGCACACTAAGAAATTAAAAAATGTTAAAGAAAAAAAGTGAGTTATTTTTTGTTTGTGTACTTTTACTGTCATCTTGAATTGTTTCTTCAAAATAATTTTTTTTTTTATATTTTTTCAGGAAAGTCGGATCATATTTAAAGACCAAAATTGAACTAGAGAAACTTAATGAACCGTCCCAGGAAACACAATATGTGGAAGTACTCTCTGACATTAAGTTTGGAGCAGCTAAAGGTAGATTAATAGGAATCTGTGGACAAGTAGGAAGTGGAAAATCTAGTCTCTTACTTGCTGCTTTAGGGCAGTTAAAAATGATAAATGGCCATATTTTGAGAGAAGGTTCATGTGCTTATGTTAGTCAGCAGGCATGGATTGTTAATGCAACTTTTAAAGAAAATATATTGTTTGGAAACCAGTTTGATGCTAAACGATACTATCAAGCATTAACTGTATGCAGTCTAAAAGAAGACTTGAATATGTTACCGGGTGGAGATGAAACTGAGATTGGAGAAAGAGGTATAAATCTTTCAGGGGGACAAAAACAAAGAGTTGCTCTCGCTAGAGCACTCTACGCTAATCGGTAAATAGCTTTCTTTCTCTATTAAAATTTCTTAATTTATTACTACAAGCGGATATTAAAAAAGCATTTTTTTTTTCAAGAGATATATATTTTTTGGATGACCCATTAAGTGCAGTAGATGCTCATGTGGGTTCTTACATTTTTAAAAATTTAATTCTCGGAGCGCTTAAGGATAAATGTGTTTTGCTTGTAACACATCAGGTTCAAGTATGTTTTAAATAAATGTTTATGAAACTTAATTAATATGTATATATTTACTTACATATGTATATACTTAATTACAAATAACATTATATTTGCCCAATTACAGTTCCTAAAACACTCTAATCAAATCTATGTAATGCATAAAGGTAGAATTGTAGAACAAGGTACACACAATGAATTGATACAATTAAATAGAGAATACGCTGCAATGGTAAACAGTGCATTATTAAAAACGAAGAATAGTTCAAAAGAGTATGCGTTTTACAAATAATTCTTAAAGACTATAGTTTTCGTAATTTTAACAATTACTTCTAATTTAATTAGTGAAGCCTCAGTATTAACTGAGACAGATAGCAGAGAATCTAATAATGATTTGGAGAAGCAAATAGCATGCAGTTCTGAAGACAACAATGAAAATATTGCAATATCAAAGGAAATACATGGAGGGGGTGTGTATTAAGATTTATATTATCAATTTAAAAATATTTGTCATTTATGTTATTCATGTTTGTTATCTAGGAGCAATTCTGACAACGCCAGAAAAGATAGGGATGGGTACTGTGGAATCGTACACGTATCATACATATGTGAAGTCTGCGGGTGGTTATTTCGTAGCTTTTTTAGTATTTTTTACGCTCTTGTTAAATGTTGGAAGTTCAGCATTTAGTTCTTGGTGGTTAGCCATATGGATTAAAGCTGGTGGTGGAGTAAATATGTTTTCTTTTTTTAATTGCTATTTATGTTTCTTATTATTAGTTTATGTTGATCTTTTTCATTTAAGAATGTCACTGATCCCAATACCAATAACACTATAACTTCAAACAATTTAAATGATAATCCAAACTATTCATACTATCAAGACATTTATATTGGTTGCATTGGAGTTATTTTGTTAACAAGTTTACTGCGTGGCTTGGCTATTATGTATGCTACCATAAAGGCTTCAACAACATTACACAATCAAGTTTTTAAGAAAATGATTAAATCAACGGTAACATTTTTTGAAACTACTCCTATTGGAAGAATACAAAATATTTTTAGTCGAGATATTGATGAAGGTAAGATCTTCTAAATATTTTTGGAACCAGTAAGTAAATGCATTTTTTTATTTATCTTTTTATTGTAGTGGACAATTACATACCGATTTCTGTGGAAAACATGGTACAGAATATTATTACATGTAGTTTCGCAATTATAGTTATATGTGCAATAGTACCGTGGTTTTGTATACCATTAATCATTCTTGCGACTGTTTTCTTTTATATTAGCAAAATCTTTAGGTGAGATTAATATCTTAAATAAGAATTTATAATATTTATTACTATCAAATATAGCGAAAAGACAAATTTTTCAGAGTAGCGATGAGAGATTTTAAACGAATAGAGAGTACCTCACGATCTCCCGTTTTGAGCTTTGTTACAACCACTATTCATGGTTTGAATACCATTCATGCGTTCCAAAAGGGAAAAGCATTTGTAAACAAGTATGTTTCTTAGATTGATTCATGAGTGAAGTAATTTGAAGGAGATGAAAGTATAATACTGAATTACTACATTTTAGATTCGAGGAATTAATTGACTTAAACAATTTGTGTCTTTACCTATGTCAGTCTATCATGAGATGGTCCGCCGTGAGACTCGATATTCTAGCGATTATTTCCTCATCCATTACTGCGTTTCTTGTAATATTGCTTAGAAATCAAATATCACCAGCTCTTGCCGGTTTGGCAATGGCATACGCAATGCAAATGACCGGTGTTTTTCAGTATACTGTAAGATTAATGGCAGAAACAGAAACTCGTTTTATAAGTGTCGAAAGAATAAGTTACTACTTGAGGGTAAATAAAATTAGTACTTATTAGTTGCAACAGTAATTGATAATTAAATCATGTAGTTAATAACATATATGTTGTACCTTACAGACATTGCAAAAAGAAGAAAGTTTTGGGAATGATCCTATAAATCCTCCAGATCAATGGCCTACTGACGGCGAATTGGAATTCCATAAAGTCGAATTGAAGTACAGAAAAGAACTGCCACCTGTATTAGATAATATTTCATTTGTTATTAAATCTGGTGAACATATAGGTAATAATAATTTGATAACAGATTTACGATCATTATCTTTTCTGCGACATAATGAATTTTAGGTATTGTGGGAAGAACAGGAGCTGGGAAAAGTTCTCTCATCGTTGCTTTGTTTCGATTAGTTGAAATTTCTAACGGAAAAATTCAAATTGACGGCATAGACGTAGCAAAAGTGAAATTAAAATTACTAAGGAATAAATTGTCTATAATTCCTCAGGATCCTGTTTTATTTAGTGGAACCATACGGCAAGTACATTTAACAAATTAAAAAATAAATAAAAAAAGTATATTTGAATATTGGAGATTGAATAATATCTATAATTATATTGTAGATCAAATTTGGATCCTTTTGAACAATTTAACGATTCCGAAATTTGGAGTGTTTTAGAAAAAACTCAATTGAAAGAGAAAATTCAAGCTATGCCAGGAGAACTTGATGCTCCTATTGAAGTTGGAGGAAACAACTTAAGCGTTGGCGAGCGACAATTACTTTGTTTATCAAGAGCACTTTTGCGTAATGCCAAAGTATGATGTCAGCGAAAGTTCTTCGTATTAATTAATGCTTATTTCACTTAATAATTTATAATTCCATTGTAGGTAATAGTATTAGATGAAGCAACTGCTGCTGTTGATCCAGAAACTGAAATTGCTGTTCAAAATACCATACAAAACGAATTTTCCAACTCTACTGTACTAACGATAGCTCATCGTTTGAAGACTGTTATTTCATGTAATCGTGTTATTGTTATGAAGAATGGCCAAATAATTGAATTTGACGCACCATCTGTACTTTTATCCAATTCAAACTCCGAATTTTCGAAAATGATGGCCTCAACAGAGAAGAACATAAAGGAAATTTATTAATCGATATTAACAATAGTATTGTATTTAATAAATGCAAACATTAACAAATTAAAAAAATGAAAGTGTTCTTTAAAATATATTATAAGCACATTTTAATATACGATTTTTGGAAAATAAAATTAATAATGAAAGTGAAACATTTCCTTTTTAATTATAAGAGAAGAAGACTGTATTTTCAAAATAAATCGACATTATTCTTTTAAATATTTCATTAATGAATAATGCTTATCAAAATAAAAGTCTCTATTACTTACAACATCATCGATTCACGCGCCTTCGTTCACGATTTGAAATATTGATTTGGTTGCAATCATAATATTACTGCTCATGCTCACATCGAGCTTTCACACTATCACTGGAAAGCCCAGAACTGAACCAAAAAATGATCACCGCCATGCCGCCAGCTTGTTGTTACTAATAAGATGTTTATTACACGTTAAAGCTTTATCGTTGTTTTATACTGAAATGTAGTCTATATGAATTGCCGTAAAGGCAATTTTCGTTGTCGTCCAAATTGTTAAAAAAAAGGTAGGATCAACTAATTATATCATTTTTATTGGAGACGATAATTATAGTAATCTTAATTAAAATTATACATTATGACCTTTTATGTATACGTTTAATTATATTATAGCAATTTTAACTATTGTCCTTTTCGTACATCAGTATCATATATTGTATTTCAATTTTCAACATGTAATTATTTAACCATCATATTGCTGTTGATTTATAATAATATAATTGTTCTTGTAATAATATCGAAAAAATTATTTTTTATTATTATTTATTGTTATTGATGTTCATGTTTATTCTGTAACATTGTGTTATTCGCAATACTTTTCAATTATAGGCCTCACCATTGCGAACATAATTCCTATTATGATGCTGGGGCGCAAGCAGAGCCTCAAAGGGGAACCCGTCTTGGCCGATTACGGCCCAGAGGAGTCCCTCAATGAGAGCGCTGATATAGAATGGGTGAATAAGGTACATCCGAAACACGTATATTCATTCCTGACTAAGTCAGATATTTCTCATTTCTTCATATAAACTGCGTATACATTTATTAATATTAATTACTAACTAATTACTTGATTGTTGTAGCTATGGGTGAGAAGATTGATGAGGTCTTGTGCTCTAGTATCTTTAGCTTCTGTTTGCTTAAATACTCCTAAGACTTTTGAAAAAGTTCCACCTCTTCAATATGTTACCTTTATTTGCGATTTAGTTATTACGTTTTTATTTACTGCTGAAATGATTGCTAAGATGCACATAAGGGGCATACTGAAGGTAATCCGCATAATATTGTAAATCTACGTAACAATTTACAAAAAACTGACAATCATTCAGTTACAGAGGGATAAATCTTATTTAAAAGATCATTGGTGCCAATTCGATGGAAGTATGGTCATCTTTCTCTGGTTATCTGTAATTTTACAAATGTTTGAGATGCTAGGTTTCGTTCTAGAATTTAATTACATTTCAATATTGCGGGCACCACGACCCTTGATTATGATACGCTTCTTACGAGTCTTCCTTAAGTTCTCCATGCCGAAAGCTAGAATTAATCAAATTTTTAAGTAAGTATTTTGAAGATATCAAAAATCCATTGAGCGCTTTATACTTATTGCGCTATTTGTAATTTTTCAGGCGTTCGAGTCAACAGATATATAATGTGACTCTTTTCTTCCTTTTCTTCATGTCTCTTTATGGTCTTTTAGGCGTTCAATTCTTCGGTGAATTGAAAAACCATTGTGTTCTTAATACTACAAATCCAAAGTCTATAACTATAAATAGTTTAGCCATTCCTGATACTTTCTGTTCTACCGATCCTGAATCAGGATACCAATGTCCAGAAGGAATGACTTGTATGAAACTTCAATTGTCGAAGTATACCATGGGTTTCAATGGATTCGATGAATTTGGTAATGATAAACCTTACAGTATAAAATATTTCTTACAACTTTAACAAATAAGTAATGTACTTTATAGAAATAACTTTGGTTTTTCAGCTACGAGTATTTTTACTGTTTATCAAGCCGCATCACAAGAGGGATGGGTTTTTATCATGTACCGTGCAATAGATAGTTTACCCGCTTGGCGTGCGGTTCTTTACTTTAGTACGATGATATTTTTTTTAGCATGGCTCGTGAAAAACGTATTCATAGCCGTCATTACGGAAACTTTTAATGAAATACGAGTACAATTTCAACAAATGTGGGGTGTTAGGGGGCACATCAGTAACAATACAGCGTCACAAGTTAGTAATAAACTTTGTATTTTGTAAAATAATTAATTGAACTCCACACATAATGTCTCTTTTTTTTCAGATATTAACTGGTGACGATAATGGTTGGAAATTGGTAACTCTAGATGAGAACAAACACGGAGGCTTGGCTTCCCCCATATGTCACGCAATTCTTAGATCTCCTCAATTTCGTATGATGGTAATGTTCGTGATTTTGGCAAATGGAATCACCACTGCGACGATGAGCTTCAAGCATGATGAGAAACCAAGACATACATACTACGACAACTATTACTACGCTGAGATCGCGTTCACCGTATTCTTGGACCTTGAGACGTTATTCAAAATCTGGTGTCTCGGCTTTCGCAGTTATTACAAGCATTCGATTCACAAATTCGAGCTGCTGCTGGCAATTGGTACAACCCTACACATCATTCCGTTCTTCTATCTTTCTGGATTCACGTATTTTCAGGTTTCTATATTCACTTTCGTTCAGCCCTAAAACTGATACAGTTATATAGTTAGAAAAGAAGACAGAATCAAAGTATACAATGATAAATTGATATGGTACTTTTTTGTAATTAGGTTCTTAGAGTAGTCAGACTTATAAAGGCATCACCTATGCTCGAGGATTTTGTATATAAAATATTTGGTCCAGGGAAAAAGCTAGGCAGCCTCATTATATTTACCATGTGCCTACTAGTTATATCGTCCAGTATTTCTATGCAGCTTTTTTGCTTTCTTCGTGATTTCACGAAATTTGAAACATTTCCAGAGGTAAAAGATGTGATCAGATTTATACTGTAATCAAATTATACTGATAGAAGGTTTTTTAGGCATTTATGTCCATGTTCCAAATCTTGACACAAGAAGCTTGGGTAGACGTTATGGACGAAACAATGTTAAGGACACATGAAACAATGGCTCCTCTTGTTGCTATGTATTTCATTTTATACCATCTTTTCGTCACCCTGGTAAAAAAATAGAAATAGATTTAGAGTTACTTTCTTCTTAATTGTGATGTAATTAATAACATTATGATATCTTTTTTATAGATTGTGTTAAGTTTGTTCGTTGCTGTAATTTTGGATAATCTTGAACTGGACGAGGATATTAAGAAATTAAAGCAATTAAAATTCCGCGAACAAAGTGCAGAGATAAAGGAAACTCTACCATTCAGGTTGCGAATTTTTGAGAAGTTTCCTGATAGTCCTCAAATGACATGTTTACACAAAGTGCCATCAGATTTCAATCTCCCAAAAGTAAGTATTAATTATTATCCTATTGTGTATTTTTATTACGAAGAAAATGAGTAAAATGTATACATTTTCATATTTTTAATTTAGGTTCGTGAAAGTTTCATGAGACAGTTCGTATTTGAAATGGAAACTGAAGAAAACGAAGGGGTTAAGAAAATAAATGAAACTTTTGATTCAAAAATGATATATAGGAAACAACGTCCAGTAAAAATTTTAAATAATCCACCGAAAGTAAGAAACGTTGTTACAAATCTTAAAAAAGCAGCTGTTATCTATATTATAAAGTGAGTTATTATATCATAAAATGTTTGAACCTTATTTATAAGAATTATGTTAAACACACAATATGTATACTGTTTTTCAGTGATTCAAATAATCAAAGATTATTACTAGGTGATTCGGCTATGATACCAGTACCAGGAAAAGGTCTTTTGAAGCCACAGGGTACTGTCAGTAGTGCCAAGCAACTTCGTTTTGATCAAAAAAAGTAAGATCTTAAGTTCTGCAAATAATTGCATAATAATATACTACTTAAAGAGTACTTATAAATAATAATAATTTTGTAAATGATCATTCTAATAGATCAATTAGAAGAAGCGTCCGTAGTGGATCAATCAAGTTGAAACAGACGTACGAACATCTAATGGAAAACGGTGATATCGGAGGTATAAACAGAGTTAGCTCTTCTCGGAGTAGACCGCATGATTTGGATATTAAATTGTTGCAAGCTAAACGACAGCAGGCCGAGATGCGAAGGTAAGATGCAATAGTTTCTCCTCACTGGTTCGAACACTTACACTCTTTCTATTTCTAATTGAACTGCTTACCACATTGCACTTATGTAGAAATCAGCGTGAAGAAGATTTACGCGAAAATCACCCATTTTTTGACACACCACTGTTCGCAGTACCGCGTGAGAGTAAATTTCGTAAAATTTGCCAGTCGCTTGTTTACGCGAGATACGATACAAACGTAAAAGATCCATTAACTGGAAAAGAGAGGAAAGTTCAATATAAAAGCCTGCAGTAAGTGCTTTCAGTATAAGCGTTGATATTTTAAAATGCATTAAACTATTGCTTGAAGTTCAAAACAAGGAATATTAATTATAGTCACATATATTTATACGCTTTGTAGCAATTTTCTTGGCTTGGTCACATACCTTGATTGGGTAATGATTTTTGCTACCACTATGTCTTGCATCTCTATGATGTTCGAAACACCACGATACCGCGTAATGGAAGTTCCGGCATTGCAAATTGCGGAATACGGTTTCGTGATCTTTATGAGTATCGAATTAGCTCTGAAAATTCTGGCAGACGGACTATTTTTTACGCCGAAGGCCTATATCAAAGACGTCGCCTCCGTGTTGGATGTTTTCATTTATGTTGTACGTTGATAAAAAATCACTCTTGCTATCCGATATCTGATAAATTCAACGCTAATCCAGTGGTCGTTTAGGTCAGCCTTGTGTTTCTCTGTTGGATGCCGAAGAGCGTGCCTCCGAATTCCGGCGCGCAACTTCTTATGATCTTACGTTGCGTTAGACCACTAAGAATCTTCACTCTTGTACCGCACATGAGAAAAGTCGTTTATGAATTATGTAGAGGGTTCAAAGAGATCCTATTGGTAAATAATTCTAATTAAAAGTTCAAACATGCAAATGTTTCTTGAATACATAAAAGCCGTTTGGCACTGAGTTCAGACAAAAAATGAATCAGAAGCTTTTTAGGTGTCTACTCTATTGATTTTACTGATGTTTATATTTGCGAGTTATGGTGTACAGCTCTATGGGGGTAGATTAGCTCGTTGCAACGATCCCACTATTTCAAAACGAGAAGATTGCGTTGGAGTATTCATGAGGAGAGTTTTTGTGACGAAAATGAAATTAAAAGCTAGCCAAAATGAGAGCTATCCATCGATACTAGTGCCACGCGTTTGGTAGGCTTATTAAAAAGAAAATACCAAATTTAAATGATTCTGCAAAGGAAGGAGTTTCTAAGTAGATATTAAAATCTTTTAGGGCTAATCCTAGAAGATTTAATTTCGATAATATTGGTGACGCGCTGATGGCACTTTTTGAAGTACTCTCTTTTAAAGGATGGCTCGACGTTAGAGACGTTCTTATAAAAGCTCTTGGTCCCGTAAGTTATTAACATTACCTTCGAGTATTTCTGCGATGATATTATTCAATGACTTTTTAGGTCCATGCTATTTATATTCAT
This sequence comes from Bombus confusus, assembly GCA_014737475.1. NCBI lineage: Eukaryota > Metazoa > Arthropoda > Insecta > Hymenoptera > Apidae > Bombus > Bombus confusus. Next base: position 4,306,219 of record JACXIV010000014.1, read on the forward strand.
ATCTATATTTTCCTGGGTTGTATGATTGGTTTAACGCTGTTCGTCGGTGTCGTTATCGCTAATTATTCTGAAAATAAAGGAACCGCATTACTCACGGTCGATCAAAGACGATGGTAAAGTTTTAATTGAAAATAATGAATTTTCCAAATGAAACGTTCAAATTGTAAACGAATATTTATTATGATTCGAATAGGTGTGATTTGAAAAAGCGACTGAAAATCGCACAACCGTTACATTTACCACCCAGACCAGATGGAAAAAAATTCAGGGCATTTATCTATGACATCACACAAAATATCTATTTTAAAAGATTTATTGCGGTCATGGTGCTTATAAACAGTGCTCTTCTGTGCGTCTCTGTGAGTTGAATAATTTTTCATTCATTTTCTATCAGGACAACACACAAAAACACTACAACACCATAACATCGTTTTATAAAATTAATTAGCAAACTTTTCGCATACAAAAGAACATACTCGCAAAAGGACAGGATTCAATGACTGTTACCTTGAATCATTTGTTCCTTGCCGGCTACCATTAGACCGTGGTAAAAGTAAATCGACACAATATTTTTTTTTGCGTTAATGAACCTTTTTTTATTTTTTCCCCCCCTTAAGTGGAGAATCGAGGAAGAACACACGGAAGCACTCGCTACGGTGTCCACGATTCTGACACTCATCTTCCTCGTGGAAGTAATTATGAAAAATATTGCTTTTACACCACGTGGCTATTGGCAGTCCAGAAGAAACAGATATGATTTGCTCGTGACAGTCGTCGGTGTTATTTGGATCGTCATTCATTGTACAATGAAGGTAGGTCGGTAATATTATTATCCAGTGATTGTTCGTTTATTTAAAAATAACATAATGACCGTAATGACGGGAATACCTTTCTTGCAGAACGATTTGTCATATGTAATCGGCTTCATGGTCGTGATCCTTAGATTTTTTACAATCACTGGCAAACATACAACTCTCAAAATGCTGATGTTAACGGTCGGAGTATCCGTTTGCAAAAGTTTCTTCATTATATTTGGCATGTTCCTTCTTGTTTTCTTTTATGCACTAGCTGGCACAATCATCTTTGGAACTGTAAAGTATGGTGAAGGTATAGGAAGGTAATGTTACGTATTTCAGTGCAATAAAATGAAGGAGTAGTGTTAAGATTAAAGAATAATTAAACGGTGCAGGCGTTTTTTTCCTAATACAATCTTAAGAGAGACGATTATCATTTAGGCGTGCAAATTTTGAGTCACCTGTAACAGGTGTCGCGATGCTCTTCCGTATTGTCACAGGGGAAGATTGGAATAAGATAATGCACGATTGCATGATACAACCACCGTATTGCACTCCAGCTGCTAATTATTGGGAAACCGATTGCGGCAACTTTCATGCTTCCTTAATATATTTTTGTACTTTCTACGTCATTATCACTTATATTGTTTTAAATCTTCTGGTGGGTAAGTACTAATTGATCCCATTGAATAGATACATTGGTTGTTTTGGAATGATTCTTTAAAGATGGTACCATAAATTTATAATCTTTCATAATAGCTATTATTATGGAGAACTTTTCTCTATTTTACTCCAATGAAGAAGATGCTTTGTTATCATATGCTGATATTAGAAACTTCCAGAACACTTGGAACGTCGTTGATAATCATCAGAAAGGTTTTATACCTGTGAAACGGGTACGCCTAAAAAAAAGGTCTTTAAGGGCATAACATGCTATTATAAATTGGCTAGAAGTAATGATATATTAGTTTGTTTTAGGTGAAGTTTATTTTAAGATTATTGAAAGGTAGATTGGAATGTGACCCACAGAAGGATCGACTTCTCTTCAAACATATGTGCTACGAATTAGAAAAGTTGAACAATGGTGAAGATGTTACCTTTCATGACGTTATCAAGTAAGTCCTTGTATACGTAACTATCATTATTGTAAGAAATATTTTCCGACGACATGTTCCTTTGCAGTATGTTATCCTATCGTTCTGTTGATATTCGAAAAGCCCTTCAGCTTGAAGAACTATTGGCAAGACAGGAGTTTGAATACATCATTGAAGAAGAGGTTGCTAAGCAAACAATCAGAAATTGGCTAGAAGGTTGCCTGAAAAAAATACGTGCAAGTGGGGTAAGTTTATAAACAAGTTTGTAAACAATTTACAGAAAATTGAATTTAATTTATACTTTACAATTACAGAAGCAACAGAATAGTCTCGTAGCCGGTCTTCGTGCTAACACTGAACAAGTACAACAACAAGAGCATGTAGAAGAGAAAGGAAAGGAAGTAGCCAAAGAAGAAGAAACTGAAACAAAGGTAAATTTTATTTTTAATTAATTGATGCTAAAAAATATATATATAATTTATAATAATATTTATTACCAAGCAGGAGATTGATGCAATCAGGCACTGCAAAGCAAAGAAACCAGTAGTGCTTCCAAGATCTGATAGTATAGGTAGTGGATCAGGAAGAAAATATTTAACACCAACACTATCAGATCCTGCTTCGATTAGACCTGAAAAAGACAAGAGTGCGGCACCTAAGAAAAAGAATAGTAGACCACCACGTATGTATATTTTTATACTCTGTAGCTGTATCTTTTTCATCGTGTTTTTCTCCAACGTGAGCTTTCCATTTGAAGCGGCGCCGAAAAATAATTTGCCACATCTCACAGAGAGCACTGAGCAAAGCCGACAGCAGCGGGAAGTAGTCAATGCAAAAGCAACTGTATCAAAACCTTCTAGCGTTATGCTAGAGGTTCGAGAATGGTGGAAGGAACAGTTGGCATACAGCAGTGAGTCCAGCGAAGACGAGGTTTAAGTAAATGCTTTTAAACGAATAGCCGCGGATATAAATTAAAAGTATAGTGCAGTACAGTATAAAAATGGAGCACATGCTTTTTAGCATCCTTGGTGAAAATGTGAATTAGATTAAAAATAATGCAAATACAATTTGTATTTCACTGTTGATTACATGTGCTTCGTTTTTATCTGTCTACGCAAATAAAACATTGGTAAATAAGAAGAAAAATATAAGTATGTGCCTGAAACACCAGCGTTAAAGGTAAGGCATAAGAGAAGCATTTTGGAGCACAGAGAAGACAAGGTACAATTTCTGTAATCCTATCAGAAAAATATCGAAGTAGAATTATTTGTTTTGCATATTTTTCGAATCTTGCTTTTTACGTCGTTGTTTATAAGATGAAAGATGTAGAGATATATGCAGAAAAATGATTTATATCCATTTTTAATCGTTATTTTTATATAGAAAATTTTGCAATGCTGTATCGAAATATTATTTTATTACTGCACGAGGGAATTGTATAATACAATTCTTATTTCTAAATTGTTTATCGTGTTATTCGACATTATTTTTTTGTAAACAGAAGTTTATTTTTTCCCTCATGTCTCAGTTTGCTATTGCAAATACTCAGGTTCTATATAGATTAATGTTTTATAGATTGTAACAACGTATTTTAAGATATATTAAATATAATTTGTTGATTGTGTTATATATATTTTGTGCCAGTTATTGGTGTTGAAATGTGTAATTTGTACAGACTATAGAATTAGATACAGTAGGTTTTATACAGCAAAAAGTTAAGCCATGGAAGTGCTAATTAAGAGTAATGAAATTAACGTTATCGAGAACAATATGAGTACAATGAATTTAAGTGACGATTTTTTTAAAAAAGAAACAATTTAGTTGTTGAAAATTTAATATATCGAATGAGAACAAAAGACGATCGAACGAAATTTGTTCATTTCCAATAGAAACATTACGTCCTGAAGGCCTGTATTATAACAGTAAGAAAGTAGCTGATTATAAATGTTGTAGTATGTTTTTGTTATGATTATATATATACATATATAGTAAAATCTGAACAATTTGGTACATTTAACGATCATAATTTAATTATACAAATTGTGTATATGAAAAAAAAACAATATATTATGTTACAATATTATCATTGACGTATATTCAAATCAAATGGTATCAAACCTGTAAATACAAATCAACATATATAATTTCAAACAATATGATCATGTAAAATTAAATACTAGACAGCAAGGTTTCTTAAAATTTGGTCGAACAGTTCTAGGAGTACCATATGTTCAAGATAATTACAAAAATTTATGACAGCTAGTATACAGTGAAAATTTATGACGTTACAAATTTAAGAACTTTTTTAACGGTATGAAAATGCGGATAGAACAAGTTATGTGTAAAAAATGCCTAAACATTATATATATATATATATATATGTATATATATATTTAAATGAGACAGCACAACTATTTATATCTATGTGATATGGGTTGATTTTATATAAATATATATATATACAAAACAAAGACTTAGAGATATAAACAATATTGTTTACGATATTGTAATGAATGTTGATCACTGTTGCTAGTTTACGTGCCAATGTGCTGTATTGTAATATGGAGAGATAATAAATGTTAATAGATATAAATATTTCCAACCATATTAGACTCTCTTTATTTTAGAAAAAAAGAGATAGATCTGCCATTTTTATGAATTGTCAATTATGAAAATATAAAATGTATCAAGTACTTATATATATAATATAAATTTTAAATAGTAAAAGTATAATTTAATCGGAATATAGATATGCACTAAAATGTTCTTAACGATAAATATGTTTCATAACAAATTTACAATTATTCTTAATCTAAAAAATACAGGATAACTTACAGTACCAAATACATTTTACATAAGGAAGATATTATCATCTGCAGCCATAATTTGGTTCGCATCAGACATTTTATTAATTGCAGCGGTAATTTCGCTCGATGTAAATTCTTGACTTTGTTGAGTATTAATATATTCGCGTACTGTTGATAATGAAAGTGATTGTGCCCTTTGTTGTTGGAACAACTTATGAAGAAGTGCTCTGAAAACCTTCAATCTGAAATCACAGAACATATATAATATTCAAGTTTCCTCAATATAAATGACAGTTTGAAAACAATTTAAACACACACCTTTCTTCAGTGATAGCTGCAGAAGTTCCTGATTCTACAGTTTGATCAGAATCTGGTGCTGATGGCTGACTTGAATCAGTCGATTTCTTTTGCGACCTAGTAATTCTTTTTGCAGCTTCATCAATGTAGCTGTCATCTTCGCTTTCAAAATTATATGGATCTTGTTCTCCCGCGTTATTCTTCTTCGTACGCTTCTTCTTGTTTTCGTTCTCCTCGTCTCCACCTGCACTTTCTTCGCTATCATGTCGTCTTCGTTTCTTCTTTTCTTTTTCAAGGACTCGTTTGAAATAGGCAAATTCTACCAATTCTATTGCTGCATGCGCATCATCTGCGGTAACGTTTTTTGATAAACGAGCCTTTGCATGTGCAGTAGATAATCGAATCAATGTTTCTAAAGTACGAGCTGTTACTGGTTGAGTCTAGTAAGAAGCAATAAAAAATTAATGAGGAAATAAACGAAATAAATTATAAATGAATAAAACAATGTACCCTTGCTACATCAGAACTTATTGATTCTTCAGATCGTAATTTCGAATATTCGGAAGCAATTACTTCACTAGCTTCCTCTGTAAGCTTTGGTTTCATACAACGAGCTATGTGAATATATTTCCTCATAAAACTTATAGTCAGTAATTGGTCGCTAAAAGAACATTATCATTTTACAAAGTGCTACAAATGTAAATGTATGAATGTATAACAGTTTAAGTACCTTTTAGATTGCAATAATCCATGCAATAAGGGATCATATTTTTGATAAACTTGAGTCTCATTTTCATCAGAAAGGATTTGATCTGGATTTTTTGTACTTAATATATCTACTTTACTGCCTAGAGGTAATGCCTCTCCATCTTTTTCTTTTGTACTTCTATACCTATGCATCCTAACAACGTGGTCACTGATTATTTGATCTTGTTCAGAATCCACAATGTCTAGCATAACAAATAATAAATCGAAACGTGAAAGCAATGAATCCTGGAGTCCGATATTTTCCATTGGTGTTTTATATTGATCGTACTGAAAAAAATATATGTATAAACAAATATATATTAATTTATATTAATGAATATAACGTGATTTACTCTTCCATAAACTGGATTTGCAGCTGCTAGCACTGAACATCTTGCATTTAAGCTAACATGTATTCCAGCTTTAGCAATTGTTACTTTTCCTTGTTCCATCACTTCATGAATAGCTGTTCTGTCAATGTCTGACATTTTATCAAATTCATCTATACAAATAATTCCGCGATCCGCTAATACCATAGCCCCAGCTTCAAGCCGACGTTCTCCTGTCTCATTATCTACAGTAACTGCGGCTGTTAAACCTACACCAGATGATCCTCTACCAGTAGTTGGTATTGCTCTTGGAGCTGTACACAAAACGTAGCGCAAAAGTTGTGACTTCGCAACGGATGGATCACCAATGAGCAAAACGTTAATATCTCTAATAAAGGAATTAACTATTAGATCTTATTTAAATTCAATTGAGAAAATTTACTTGCTATGTATATAACTTAATGTTCTTTACCCTCTTAATCTTGTACCATTAGGTAATAATTTCTCAACACCACCAAGTAATAAACATAAAATAGCTTTCTTCACGTAATCATGACCATGAATAGAAGGTGCTAGTGATCTAGCAAGTAATTCAAAGATATTTTTACAAGGATTGTTTTTTGCAAGTTTTTTACACTTAGCAACATCATCATGAGAAATAGTTAGATTAGCTTCTTTGCTTAATTGCATGATATTGTTAGCAATTAAGATCGATCTATAGAAGATAGTTTTTATATTTAAATAAATTTAAATGTTATTTTCAAAACTTATATTTGTTAGTTGGCATACCTGAAAGTTCCTGTTGTATATCCTCCTTGTTTACCAGGTAGACATCTGAAGCTTCCAACAATCTGAACTCTGTCTCCAGGTTTACAAACATCTACTAAATCATTATCGCATACAACATCTATACTTCTTGGTAGCTGACCAGTTGGTGCTTTTTCTGGCATTTCTTGAATTGTTAATGTCTGATGATCTTTATATGTAGAAAGGCCAAATTCTGTTTCTAATGGATTACCATCTTCATCCTATATTTGCGAAATTAGAAATATAACATGAAATACTTATTTTACTTTTGAATAATGATATTATAAATAATTACTGTAGTTGGGTACACAGCAGACTGTGGAAATGCTTCAAATGAAGTGAAGTCAGTATATGTTCGTTCAATTACTGTATGTGTTGCGTTGCAATAATGAACACTTCTCACAACCTTTGGACGTACCAAGGAACCTAACAAAGTTTAAAACACATATTTCACAGAATCAAAATGTAATAATATTCACACATAAAATTGATATGATATATAATATGATATAAAATTGTATAACTTACATTTTGTAACAATACCTTCTACGCACACCAAGTTACCTAAAAAGCGTGATGTAAGGGTTCTTGGTGTAACATGTTTACTTCCAAAACTTCCTTCAAATGCTATAAAAAAATCTATATTTTGTTTTGCATACTCTGTGTCAATGCTTGCAACAAATTGCTTTAATGCATTTTGGAAAGCCTGATGCTCTTCAAAAGAATTATTTAATAGACTACAAAAAAAATTGGAATCAATGTCATATAAGTTATTGTAAAATTAATATAATTAATCATACTTGAGAAACAAGATCAGGAATGAACAAAGTAGATTTATGCATACCTCGCAGCACGAGTAGGATTCTTCCTTCGTAAATCGTTAACATTTACATACAATCTGCGATTGTTTTCTTCAATCATATTTTTAACAAGAGTAGTATAAATGCCTTGATCTTCCTAAGGAATTATCAAGAAAAAGGACGAATAATTTAGGGTTAAGAATTATAAAATTTTACAAACTTACCATATCATCTAAAAAATCCATATATTCTCTTTGTATTTCTTCTAATCTCTGATCTCGATCAATATCCATCTTTATACCGATTAATTTTACTGTTCTAGCACAATATTATTTACAAATATTTTTACAAATATCTTGACGATTATAAAATTTATGTACACATACACGACTAAAAACAACCGGTATGCTTCCGTAACAGTTTACGCGGGAAAACAAGAAAGCTGAAGCATCCTCGATATATTTCAAAGAATCGATATTTTCGATATTTCGATACATTAACAAAATTTATTGCGCTTTCCAGCAGATGTCAGCACAAGCTACAAAATCTAAAAATTTGAGATTTTATAAAATTGAAAATTTTATTTTAAAAAAGTAATACATCTAAACTATTAAAATGATTAAAATAGGAGGATGGGGTATATGTCACATATTACTAATAATGAAATAAAGATATAATTAAAATGTCAAAGTCTTTGTATTTTTTAGCTGCGATTTCGGCGCAGAAATATAATTATTTCCTGCGTGAGCTTTCGAAATAAGCTTTTACAGGTTTATATTTCAAGGTCACTTAACATGTATGTAAACCACATTTAGAAATTAAAATAAATGATATGTATGTTGGCAGAATTTTTATGTGCTATTAATTACAAAAGCTGTATATTGCGTGTATGTATAAACATAAGGAAAATTCTTCTTGCTTTCATTGTGTATTTTCCATTCATTACGAAACAAACTGAAAGTCTAAGTATAAATTTCTATCGTCCCTTGATTTCACGTTTCGCATGTTTCGTTTGATTAAAAGCAATCTATATCATTGGTGATATAATTTGAAAGATAAATGTGAGTTTGTTTTTTTTTTGTTTTGTTTTTGGTACTGCAGTATTGCAATGGGCACACTAAGATTAGTATACGTAAGACGCGTATACAAGGGTGCCTAAAATACAATCAGACAGGATTGAAGTATATACTTTGAGCATAACCGTTGTTTTTTTTTTCTAAATCAACGTCATCCGTTTTGCTTCTCATGAACACCGTTTTCTTGCGGTTTCAATGGTTTTATCACATCAACTTCGTTTAGCTGTTCTATGTCTAGTTGTTGCTTTTTCTTCTTCTTCTCCGGTTTCCTAAAATCATGGAAATGTGATAATAGGATTTTTTTATATTTTACCCCGTGAAATGAAAAAGAAGTGTCGTATATCAACATACTTTCCAAATAATTCACCATCTTGTATAGATTCTGGGAGCTTCTTATTTAATGTCTCTGGAAGGAGTAACGACATAGCTCCACCAAAAAGTACACACGATCCAAAAATAACAAATGGTAGAGGCATCCAGATTTCAGACTACAAAATAGTATTTGTCAAAAATAAATATATCATAAACATGATTAGGAAGTTAAAATAATGAATTACCAAGTGAATGACATGTGGAGCAATTACTCCACCGATTCGAGCGAAAGTCGAGCTTGCTCCAAGACCAACATTTCGAATAACCGTAGGGAATTGTTCGGCAGTAAAAACGTAAATAGCACCATAAGATGACGTAATCGTGAGCTTACCGATCATTGCTAAACATATTATGAGCCACTGAGCATCTAAAAATATTCATAAATTAGAAAATATTAATAAATTTATTAATTTACATTAAAAAAAACATTAAAAAACAATGCAGTAGAATTTAATTTTTATTTTGATACTAACCAGCAGGTACAAACACGATTCCAAGTAATGCAAACCCTGCTATCAGCATGCAACCGCATAAGATGATTTTTCTTCCCCAACGATTCAATGTGAAGATTAAAAAGGTGTATGCAGGTACTTCCACCAACCCGGATATGACGAAATTAACGTAATCGTTGCCACCAAGATTGGACACATGCCAGGATAAACCGTAATATGTGCCACTATTTACAAGCCTATTAATAAGGAAAGGATGATATATTTGTGAATACTAAATGCCAAAAGTTCTGAAAAATCAGAAGGAAAATTGAAGTAAAAATTACCAATTGAAAAATAGTAGAATACTTTTTCTTCTCAAGTTTGGATACCGAAAAAGATCAAATAGCGATGGCTTTCTATAATCTGGTGTAGTATCTTCGTTATTGCTATTAAGAAGCGTATCTAGAGCTTCGCTCGGCATCTCTACGCCATTTTCTAACGAAGCTCGTTGGAGGAGATCTTTCGCTTCTTGTACACGACCCTTTGTCAATAGCCAACGTGCGGATTCAGGAATGAACCTATAAAGTTTATCACAACGATATTTAAAAGAATGAAGAAAAGGGAAATATATTTTGATTGAAAGCACTGGACAAAGAGATATTGATCTTACCACCAGTAGAGAAGAAACGCAATGCTAGGTACAGTGAGAGCGACTTGTAGCATTCTCCAATCGGTTATAAAATACGCAAAACCAGCAGTTAGAATATATCCGGTTGTGAAGAACAATTGGCAGCCGACCCCAGCTACCAAACGCTTCTTTGGTCCTACCATTTCCAAGGCTGAAAGGCAACGTTGTCGTTCTCATTGTCAGTATTATAACATCAAGCTATAATATTAAATAATAGTAGTGAAGAATATATGGGATTTATTAAATATACGAAATTCGTAAGAATTTACCTATTACATAGGCGACCAAAAAGACTCCACTAGTAGTGGAGCCAACTATTAACCTGAAGACAACGTAGGAAATATACTCGGGGGAAACTGCGACTAGTACACCGCCGACCAACTGTATGACTAAAGACAGGAAAAAAATTGGTCTACGCCCAAACTTATCGGACAAACCACCGAAAATCATCGAGCCAAGCATGACTCCTACCATAAACAACGAATCCCCCGTAGCTCTCAACCATGACCTATCGCAAACTAAATTCCACTGGAAATAAAAAGAGATAATTGTTTGTTAAAAGGTTCGAAGGTATAGAAAATATTCGGATTTATCATTTTAATGACACGAAGACATGAAATATACCTCAGAAGTGGTAGTACTTTTATATTTGCTTCTATCATAAACGAACGTTTCACATGGCTTGTATCCTTGGGTGTTGAGATTATTTGGAGTTAATGATTTTTCGCCGTGTATATTACTCGTTGACGTGTCGACGTACCTATTGATCGTTGTCTCATTAACGATATTAGGAAGATCCAGCATGTAGCATTGTAACAATTTTTCCTGCTCGTAACCCCCTGGATAACTCGTATTCAGTATGTGTGGCGGTAAAAAATATGTGGCATTCTCTGGATTTTCATGTGGTAACAGACATCTAGAACGAAAATTTATTTATGAAATTTCATTTATATATATAATTTATTATTCAAAGCAAGTTTTTAAGCAATTTGAAAAGCTCAGAGTACAATCTTATCCTTTAATAAGAAATATCAATAATTTATTTAAATTGCTAGAATAAGATTTTACCTGGCGTTCATTTTCGCGCTCAGGAAGACTCCGGCGATCTTATGAAAAGCGCAGGATATCGCCGGTAGACAGAGCAACAGGTAGATTCGGCGTTGATATCGGCCGAACTCCCCCATTCGAAGTATAACATCGTCATACGCCATTTTTCCTTGGTGCCTCTACTTCTTCTCCGTTTGCGCCTCCAAATCCCCGTAGACCTTCTGCTCGGGGATACACTTCTAAAGTTACTTCTTTCTATCGTCGAATCCGTCTCGCCGGAAATAATGATTTCTCGCCTCAAGGAGGTCTTTAACCGTATCGCCGCTTCGATGAATCGAGTTACCGATTCACGAATTTTAATTTTGGAAAATCTTCCTCTATCCTTTCGTCTTTAGGAGAAGAGGGCTATTACCCTTCCCAAAAGGCGCAAAGTTATTCTTTCTTCTCTTTTTTACTTAATGTTATAAATTCCTTTTTACGTAAGTTTATATCGGTGGACTATGGCATTTTTAATAAAATAGAAGTTATATCGAAGTCGTTGTTAATAAAACAGTCTTTAAGAGTACTTTTATCTAAGAAGACAGTTTCTCGAACGTGTTAATGATCTAACGAAAGTTTAGGACTTGACGATTGACTGCGTTGGCTCGGATTTTGGTGCATGTAGATCTGCCACTTTCACCCTGAAATTCAGAAATTGAATAGATTTGTAAAATTAACTCGTAAACGTGTTTAACAATAAAACAATTAAAATCGAAAAAAATTTTTTGACGAGTTCAAATATCATTCGGAAAAATTGCTTAATCATTTTTGCAGCGAAGCGTTGTAATTTGCCTAAAATTAGTTGGGCATTCAAGGACATCGAAGAACGATGTCTCGCCAAATTAGTTAGCTATTTTAGCATTCCGACTTCAATTTTTCCATTTTCATTATTCTCAGTTATATACATAAAAATCGATGAACGTATTTATTCCACTTAGCCGTATCGGTATTTGTATCAGTAAGTAAATAACAAAATTATAAAAAATTGAATAAACCAATATGATTTTGAACTACTAATTAATCCTACACAATCTCCAATACGATCTTTACTGCGCTACAATTTTAGCAGAGTTGTAGCGATAAAATTCGCTGATATTACAATAAAGACTCGTTAAAAATGCCTATTTCAATGATTGGTAGAAAATGTAGAAAATGCAGACTATGAAACAATAGTTAGGTGCAAAATACTTCGTACGAGGATAAAAAGTCATAATTAATTGTAACTCTAAGGATATGCAAATTGATTGAATAATCACGGAAATCATTTTCAAGGTAAGATATATACGTATAAAACCGTTCTGAACGGTGTGCACAGTCAAGAATCATCAGGACTTCGGGACCAACAACAGACATCTCAATCAGGTGAAGTACCTTGTAACGTTATACGATGCGATAAGTATTGCGATATGAGCTACACATTATCGATACAATCATTAACAATGTAAATGATTTAATACCTTGTTTGGTTTAATCGGCTTGAATTCAACCTAACTGCGGATAATCATCGGGATCGAGACTGACCAAAAGATTTATATGAATATGTACTTGTATCTATGAGGAATATTTACGCAACGCTAAGATTACTATGAATAATTCATCAGATAAAAATAATGCAAAATATGTGTCAAGTCGAACAAGAATTAATGGATGATCTTCAAGATTGATAACGAATGTAGCATTATGTTAATAGTGAACAACGCGAGAAGAAAAAATATGTACGTGGTAATACAGAGCGGTAGAATAAGCAAGTCAAATTTATGGAATGAAAGGAATTTTGTATGCTTGCTCGATATATACTACTTAAAATGGAACATTGCTTAAATGAGTATAAAAATATTTAATTTACGAGCTATATTGGAGTTTTGATGCTTATTTCAAACAGAATTTCTAAACTATCTTAAATATACAGTAATTGTTGTATTATAAGTATAGATACTGTAAAAAATCAGTATAATTCGTTCCTTTTTCTGGAAAGTAAAGTTGCGTGAATGAATATTTAAACTTTTAATTATAATCCTACTAATATAGTGAGTAAGCGCTTCAAACAATATCCCTTGAAAAGAAATAATCAACAATCGGCTGACAATTGAGATAACGAGCAATTCTATTTGAAGAAGATAGATATTTTTCTGCATAGTGACAAGGAAAACAATTACCACTGATTGCAAGAGTGATCATTGTCAAGGGGGAGTCTCTTAATTTACAAGTATAAACTCGACTTTTATTTCAGTCGGTCTGTATGCTAATTGGGAAACAGTTTCTGAAATGATTCATGAAACCTGTATGCTATATTATAATTCTATGTGGAAATTACATGAAAATAAATTTACAATCGAAAATCAGTAGATTTCCTGTACGTGAATAGGTTGGATGTATTATGAAATACATGATATAATGTATAATATAATGTAATAGAATCATAGATGCGTGTATATGGATCTTATGCAATATCATTTAGACTTCCTGAAGAAAGTAAGTACACGTTGCCTCGCGTGTCAGGTTGAAGAATGACAGTGAACTAACTGTTCTGTATTTCCACTCAATGAAACGTATGAATTAAACGTATATACTTCGTGTGATCTTTACTACAGAAACATTTTTTATCTAAAAGATTCTTATACCAAAATTATGCTTATCATACAATAGGCATTACTTTTTTGCCTATAACTTAAATTAACTAGTAATTAATTAAATATTTTTTTCTAAAGACTATACAAAACTATAAGAAGGTAGCGAATCTTCGTTTCAGCAACACGAACTTCGTTCCCTCTCATCTATTAATACTACCCTATCAGAAATAATACCTAAATAAAGTTTAAAAAGATTACACAATCTCGTTGATTATCTTTCTAATATAACAAGATCTCTATAAAAGTCCTTCTCAGATTTTCATTCAACTAAAATAAGTTCAAATCATGCATCTTTTAAAATTATTAAAAAATAATTTTCTTTTTAAATGTATCAACTTCAAAAGCATATTGCCTTATTTACAAGAGCCAAAAGAACATGATCAACGTGCTTGTACACGTCACGTGCTATTATACTCTACAATATACGCTCTTATGCCTTATACATATTAAGTATCCTAATCGCATTTCAACCGGATACTCGCTAATTAAAAGTATCGTATGTGTTTCCTCACGTAGTATGGTCACTGATATGGCAAGTTATCACACGTTTATCAAAGAAATCAGAGAGTAGTCGTTGGACGAACGAATACGAAGCAATCCTGCACGCACGAAGGCCGGACGACGACTGCCGGCGCTTTGGCCGATGCCGATGATACACAGGAACTCAAGTATATGACCCTTCCTCAGAGGTATAGCAGTGGCGCCGCAACCACCACCATCGGCTGAACAAGTCTACCCTCCTCCTACCCTCACTTTTCTATCACGTTCACCGTTGCCATCCACCAGGACTCCCACCAGCTTTCTTCCACCCCCGGGAGTGCCATGGTCAACCATCCCAAATGGTTGTCTGAATGTCGATGACTTGTTGCTCTTAAGGAAGATCGTGAAATAGACGAAGAATCTTTAATCCTTGTACTTTATAGTTTTCTTCCTTAAAAATTTTTTTTCATAGGTAGCTGGAGATTTTACCTTTGACTTTCGATTTTCTCTGTATTTTCATATTTATCATTTTCTATACTCGATTCTGTATTTTACCTTTTTATAGTATTAATACTTTTTGTGGTCAATTTAAAAAAAATCCATTTTATTAGTGGCTGGAGACTTTACATTTGATTCTCGAACTCCTCTATATTTTCACATTTGTCACTATCAATGCTCGAAACTTTCGATTCCTAATTCTTCATTTCGTCTCTTCCTGCTTCCATCCAATTATTTTTCATTGATGCTAAAAAGATTGAACTTCATATATTAGTGGTTAAAAATTCATCGTGCAATTCTCAGTACTCTTTTAAAGTTCGTTATCCTTAATTAAATTCGTTTCATCTCTGACCATTGAACCTCCAAATCTGCGTCTTTGACCTCACCAGAGGCTAAAAATTCTACTTCTAATTCTTTGTCTCGCTCGACTTCTCGAACTCATCCTGACCAAAGACCTGTTGCAAACCTGTTGCTCCTCGTTGAATCAGACGATTCACCGTGCCAAATTCATTTGGACAAGGTAGATGAACAGGAGAAATCAGCCAGCAATGTGCGGACAACATCGTTGGGATCATGCTGCTGGCGGAGGTTCGTTTGCTTTTTGCATTCCATCTTGGATTGATGCAGAGGTTCCTTTGGATCTTTTATTATCTAAATGCTTCTATCATATTAGAATAAAATATATAAACTATGTATCTTTCAAGAGGAAACGATTATAATACTTAATAAATGAATAAAGTATTGAATTAGGTTTAGAATTATCTTTATCGAAGACTTGAAATAATTTTCTGAAAAATAAAAATTGTGTCTATATATCTGAAGGAGAATGATCGCATCTATTTGCCATAAGCATCTTTTAAAAATAAAATTCACGTTTCTCTCCGATCTATTACAAAGAGAAACATAGCAAGTAAATTCTACTTCTACTCATACATGTGAATGCTTGAAGATGTTGTAGGCAGGAGGCTATCTTCAAATAGATATTTCATATGTTAATGACCTAAGTAAATATTTACATTATCTTTCCGTTGAAAACTTCAATGTCCACTGTATTATGTAAGAAGAATGAGATATTATAACGACAGATCTCTGAGTAAATATCTGCAAGAAAAAGATATTTCAAGAAAAACCAGTATTTACACCTTCAATTTAAGAAGACATTTATCCATCACTACCATAAAAAATGCGCTTGAATTGTGACAAAAATAATTGACACAGATTTTCATGCCAATTCAACATACATAAAATATTCATAATCACAAAACTTGTAGCAACAATTAATTATTCTAGTCCGATAAAATCTCCTTCAAAATTAAGGAAACACATCATAATTAATCATCAATTTTATATAAGATAATCATTAGACACATAAAGAGTACCAGTGGTCACAAGCACACAGTGGAAAGCAACTAGAAAAGGTGCATATATCGTGCGGTCATAACTATGCGCATTGAGTCATGCCAGTTCTCAGGATGCAAACAGATCGCGTAGCGACGAGTTGATAACACAACGAGCTGGGCGAATTGATGGTGCCGCGTGCGTGTAACGCGCTGGAAACGATGACAAGGTAAAAAGTGGTCGTTTGCATTCGCGGCATACCGCGGCAATTCAGTCGCGTGCTGAAGCAGGGCCTGATGTTCGTTTACGAAGAGGTTTAGGGCCATTGGAGAACGCAGCTCCTGCTGGAATTTAGGATCCTTCCAGAATAAAATCCTTTTAGAGATTTTCGAATATTTATGACTACTGCTCAAGAAGGCGCTGGTTGACCATTTGCTTTCGGGAACTAATCCGATAGAGCATGTATCTTTTATTATTTCTCGATCCTCTCTGAAGAGAAAAGAGGTATATTTTTGCCACAAGGCAAAAAAGAATCAGTAACTATGCAGATAAATATGTAGATGCATATTTTTCAACTTTGTCTTCAGTAACACGGAAAATAGAATATCATCTATTATGTAATTACTTTTAAATCTTCAAAACTAAAATACTCTCTTAGTCCTTCATTTTTTGTGTTTCTCTTCCTGATATGGAGAAATTTCTTCAGGGATGAAGTTGATGGTGCAAGATAGGTCTGAGGATCTCCAGTACACTGTGACCCGGTGGAAAAGTAAATAAATCGATGGAAACTGCAAGAAAATGTAAATTATTCAGGGTGCGTGGCGATGGAAGGCACGAAAAACATGAAGGACGAGGAGATCTTGTAAATTACGATTCTCCGATGATCCTCGTGCGGACGATCTCCCTCGAAGGACGAGTACAAAAGAGGACCGAGACGCAGAGATGTAATTTGCAACAGGTTTTCGTCCGTGGAAAAACATTGACGGGCATGACTGAAACGCACAGTCGTTCAGACGCCAGATTATATCCCGTAACATTAAGAACCATAACACTTTGTCTCGTCAGCGTAGATCTCACTCTTTCTTTCTCTGTCACGCTTTGTCTACTCCATTTCGCGTCTGGTGCATTTAAAAGAAACGGATAATTGCACGTATTCTGCGCACTATAACCGGATGCTCGATAGTTACCCCAATTCTTTGTAAATTGCAATACCGCGGGACGAAATTGAAGTTATTATGCTGGAAGATATGGATGGTGCCACAGTGGAACGTTTCTTCCGCTTGTTTCGTTTATACTACTTTATTTCTTTCAGAACTCTTGGGATGGATAGTATTCTCTTGATAATGTTCAACTATTGATCCATTCTACTGATAGCGAACCTAGTAAAGAGGTGGTTTTATCAATAACATTCAATAAATCTAAGTATTTAAGCTATACTACTTAATACATATTATATATATTCCTTTTCTGTAGGATTTATTTAAAACGTTTGTAATTTAACTTACTTCAAATAATGTAATATATTTTTTAAATTGTTAATATAGAAACTGATCTGAAAAATAAGTCGAATTGTTCAGATTACACAGGATACTTATTAAAATAAGTTAAGATATTTTATTCTTTTCCTTTAAATTATATATATGATTTTTTTTTTTTTTTTTTGTATCTTCTGGTAATGAATTAAAACATGATTATCAAATAATTTTAACCCAATCGTTTCTATCATTAAAAATCTTTCACCTCAATATATTTAGAACACAAGTGGATAGAAAGAACAGACTTTTGTTTCTTTCTCCTATCTGTTGGAATTGCCATCGTTCATTCGCCTATTCTCTCACCACGTTGGTTTATGATTCTCCCATTCTACGTTTATGATGAAACTTAAGGACTCGGGCGGCATATATCTGTGAAAAGAGTAATCAACCTTACGCTATCTATAAATAGAGTGTGTGCGTTTATGCGAGTTCGGAGCGAGTGCCGAGAGGCTAGAGCGTGAAAGGGAGAAGTCGGGGTACAGGTGTATTTCCCGTCGAGTACGAATTGATTTGAGAAACATTATGCTCCAACCGACAACCGGTTTTCACATTGATTGCCCAGCAAATCGTAACTTTATCGTTCATGCCCACGGACTTGCCGATATTTCCTTTCTTTATCTGCTTTCTTTCATCGTGAGAACATTTTTCTATCATTATTTGTTAATAAAAGACTACGTTTAAATTTTCTAATTGTTCTTATATTGATATAGTATGACGCTAACACAAATAAATTTACATAAATTTTCGTTCTTTTGACACTTTGTTCCTTAAATAAAAATCGTTGCTCCATGCTATTTTTTAACATTTTTTACACTTTGAAAGTTAGAAACTTCTTAGTATGCTTCCATGAAAATTTCAGAATAGGAATGAAGAATTCCTCTTTGACTAAGAGCGAAATGTCTTCATAGAAAACTAGTTATTTTTTGTGTCGTAAAAATAATTGCTTCTAAATATTTAGAGGAATATTCGTGGAATAAAGAAATGTAAAGTCCTTCTATACTTAACGTCGTCGTAGTAAAGCGCCGCTTGCTTATAAGCACGCAAAGTAGCAAAGCTTAGAGGAATTCTTGAAATGCTCTCTCAGAATAACTTGCATGTTGGTCATTTTATTCGAGTAGATGATTCTTTGTTTATTTTGAGAAGATCTTAATTAAGATAGCGGCTTTCTGGAATTAGAAAAAGCTGTTGAAATTCCTAGAATGGATGACACACAACATTCAATGAATTTCATCGCAATGAATAATTGCTTATCCCAAATAAAAGTATAACTTAGTATTTACTTTCAAGAAAGATCAATTGTTTTCTGCAATGCAAATATCGTCATCATCATGTAACTTGTTTCACCAAACTAATCTCGAGTCGACAGCTTAATCGGCTGTATCACCAACGTTGGATGATTGGTCCGATGACAATCATTAATGGAAGATTCAGAACATCAAACATAAAAGCGTCTTACAACGACACTAGAACGCTATAACGGCTTTAATATCCGTGTGAAGTTGAATTCGACATAGAAGTATGTTAAACCAAAGGTATTTATTGCAGGATTAATGTCCGACTACTATTGTTGGGTCATGCATATTTATGCATTAATGCGAAATTTGAGTATACAAAAATGCATAGAATCCGTATTTAAAATATCCAAAGTAGAGTATTCCTTACAGTTTAATAGGCGGGAGAAATCTCTATTTAAGTTCATAAAAATATGAATTTGCATAAATATCTGTAATTTAGTTACAAGTACTATAAGTATCATAGGTCAGAGGTAGCCTATGCAACAATTTGAACTAAAGTAGGTTACTTAATTTTAGGATATTTAATTTTAATTTATATTCTATGTGTCAAGTGGTAATTGATATTGATATCGATATTTCTAAACAAACGTGCATTATAAAAAATACGATTTAGTTAGAACAATTCGATAAACCAGTTGGTTTTGTTCGTAATAAGGTAATCTTATCATAAACCATGATATGGTATATGATATCCAGTTACATATATTATATATTTCGACAATGAATTTTGATCATTAACGTTTAATGTCTTTGATATTTCTTTTCTATTATGAAACTATTTCATACCTGTTCACTTTAGTAGTTACGTTAAAAATCATTCTGAGATATTATTGTCTGCACGATAGATTCTAAGAAGTGCGTCATTGCTTAATCACTCAATCAATATTCAATCCTTACGGAGGAAAATTAAACCACTTACAATTACGATTTTTCCAGAGATTTGAAAAATTGGCTCATATAAATTCTTTTAGTAGATCTTAATGCAACGGATAAACGTTTTCTTTTATCATAATATTTTTTTAATTTTTTAATCATACAATTTTTATCATAAATTCCAATTACTCACTGAAGTATCTAATAACATAGTAATTAGATAATTATTAAAACTATTTTATTTAAAGCTATTTTCTGTAATAATATTAATTAATTTTTAACGAATCAACAAAAGTATTCGTATTAGAATTACCAGGTTAAAATGCATAACGATTCCGTGATTTCATAGAACAGCATTCTTTTTCCCGAAGAACCGACTGACTAACTGGAATTATATAATTTTTTTCCAAGTTATCTCGATTGTTCACTCCGGTATACCTATTCCTCGCGCTTACCGACCGCCCCTTTTGGTCGCAGACACGAAGTTTTTCCTTTTTTTCCTTCCATAAAAATTCCAACGCTCATCCCTTCTACTCCTCTGTCACGCGCGTACAAAGTCATGACTTACATGGGCGCCGATAGAATTTCGTCTAAAATGGGGAAAATTAACAATTTTTCAAATCCACCATTAACTATCCTACAGAATTAACTTTATCATTTTCTATGAATCTTTAATCTTTATTGTACTTTAATAAATGAATTTGACTTAACTTTCAAGCTGTATGCATTATAATAAAAAATCATATAAGTTTATGAAATACAATGAAGATCTAGATAAAAATACAAGTATTATTGAAAATCCATCCACCTGATCAACATGCTGTTTCACACGGGATCGCAGCAACCACGCCTTCCCTTGACGCGTGATTCCACGACCCACGTGGATAGACATTCTCTTGGAACGCTCACATTTTACAGTTATCGCGCACCTTAGGAAAACGAATAATTTCTAACAGCGTCACTGCTTGCTTCAAGCAATGTGTTCTGTGAAGGATGCGAATATAACTGGTTAAATATTCTGTATTTACCAAACTTTCCGTATTTAACTGCATATTTCTTATTTAAGTTTAAAGATCCCATTTAACATAACATTTTTAGTTGCGTCAGACTTCAATGTCTCTACAAAAAAAGGTTCTAATTAAAACACAAAGATAAGAAGCAATCCTCCATTGTCTTCTACCATTTATGAAAAAACGTATTTTTGTAAATATAATCTGTAAAATGGAACTTAGATAGAAAATTGTTTTATCTGTTAAATATTGTAAGAAGTATTATACTTCGGATGTTTTTATATATTTTTGTATATTATGCGTATTCTGTGCATTTTTGTACCTTCAAATTTCCCATAAATGTATACAGATTCACAGTTGACTAATGACTATCTACAAACAATTCCATGGTTAATTAATCAAGTTTAGTAAAAACAACAGTAAAGTAAACAAAATAAAGAAAAAAGGTGCCACCTTGAAATCGTTATCGCGAGTCCAAATGTTGATAGAAAGGGGCACAGCATCCTTGTTGAAGCAGAATGTAGAATTAGAAACTGGTGGTAAAAAATAATGTTGAAACGTCAGTGTGTCGGCGCCCATGGATGGCTACCCCCTTTTAGCTACTCCCATCGCCGTTGGAGGCCGAGAGAGCAGAGCTCGAGAGCGAACTCGAAGGCTATTTATAGTAGGGAGCGGCTTCTAGTTCCCACCGCGTGAAAAATCGCGACTGGTTTCCTGCGAGCCAGAGAGAAGGAAAGAGGAGAAGGGAAGCGTTTGAACTTTGGAGGGAGGTAAATGAAAGGAGGGAAGAATGAGTGGTACGGAGAAAGAAGAATGGGAGAGAAAGAGACAGAAGAAGACACAGGAAAGCGAGAGAAGGCGGCTGGTTCTCTCTGTATACTCGTCTTGACTCGCTTTCTCTTGTCCATTTGCCTCGTTTTAAACGTTCGCCCCGAAAGGCTTGAAAGCCCTGAAAGGCCGCTGTCCTTGCAAGGGCGCTCCCGTGAACTACACCCGCGGAGGAAGCAAGAAAGTCGCTGGAGGCGTTTGCATCCCCCTCTGAGGAATTTTAACGTAGAAATACAGACACTAAACTCAGGCTACTGGCGGGAAATTGGCCAGCCGAGTCATCCGTTTCATTAAATGCTCCCCGGGATCACTTAACTTCCTTTCAATTGAAGACTAGAGAAGAAGGATATAATAAGTCACATTTCCCATTTTCTTAATTTTTTACAGAGCAGCAGTTTTAAAATTCTGCATTCTTTTGTCAATTAATTATACGTTACCAACATCGTCCTTTTGTTTAATTTTGAGGTGAAATATATATTTTTATATATTTTTAAAAATATTGCTCGTTATGATATTAAAATATTGAAAAGATCAATATATTATCGACGATTATATATAACAATTATCTTAACAATGTTTTAATAATTATACTTTTAACTGAACCTAATAGATTCTTTAATTTCTAAGTTTGATGTTACTCAATTCAAAAACTGAAACAAATGAGATATAAAGTATTGAGTACTATATCATACTCTATTCTAAATAGAGAAACTATTAAAGATTCAAGGTAAGCAACATTTGAGCTCTTATACGATGTTTTATATGGATGATCGACTTGACGTGAACGCTTCAAAACATTGGTGATATATAGGAGTCAACCTGCTTGTCAGTCAACGATATTCGAAGGCCTAAAATTTTATGAAATCGACTTCCTCATTAGCATGTCTCTGAGTCAGAATATGTATCCGTCGTCTATTTGTATACGAGATGAAGATCGTGCTTCCACAACTTTCCATATTCCATTTTATCCATTGTGCATTCCAAAAATGTTTATCTTTGTCACGGGACAACAATATTCAGATATTTATTTTCATCTGCAATATTCTCCCGCGTATATTTCGTATTACGAGCATGCGCGTTGGCAAATTTGTTGAGCAGAAACTCGCGCATAGCTGGCATGCTAATGACCCAGATTGTTTCACAAAAATGATCAATGATATAATTACTTTTTTCGTACGAAATCTCCTGGCAATGTTATTTTCTAATACGCAGAACGTGTGAACATATGATTGAGAATTGCTTTCCCGATTGTTCATATGAACTTTTTATTACTTGCTTAGCTGACCCGGCGTCGCGTCGACTGTCTGCCGGCCGGCCAAGTATGCACAGTTAATCGATAATGAACGTAAAAGCAACGGTTCCACGACAAATGAACCAATTTGTACTTCCTACTACACGCGAAACATACGTCAACGTTTTATACCTGTCTGTCTCTGTCATAGAATTGTAGATTTCCCAGCAAGTGGCAGCTAGTTCGGGGGCTCACATCACACATTAAAACGTCAAAGCACTCAATGCACACACTAACGAGAAAAGGACAGGTCGAAGACCCTATGATACTGAATATGTACTTTCCAAAGCCATCGGAAGATGGCGTTCTATACAATTTATGAATTATTGAATATCCATTTGATTTATAATAGCATTTTACATAATTAGAATGCTCTTTAAACTTTATGTTACTTTATGCTCCGCGTTTTACTCGCACGAAAGAAAATATATGTATAATTTAAATATTTATAAAAATATAATTTATAATACTAATGCATCATAGCTTTGAAAATGTTTGCAATACATAAAAGTATTCATTCGTATATACGTTGTCAACTTTGTTCAATATGAGTTAATAAGAGCGAATCATATATTTGATCTATTGTACTTTGATATTGTGCATTATACTTGCACTTGACCTCTCGTCGAATTTCATGCTCATGTACAGTTGAATATTGATTCATATGGGCGATATCGTTCGATAGTATTGAGAGAAATGCATGATTGCATTTGGGCTGATATGTTTGTTCGACATTTTCGAGTAACCAATTCAATCCCAAAAAGGGAAGGTTATTTCATTCTAAAGGCAGCAAATATCCGTTAACTGTAGTACATTGCAATGCGTATAAAATGTTGAACATAATAGTAACAAAGTATTGAACTATGTGCGCTATTCCTTAAATTACATTCATGCACAATCCTGCATAAAAAACAGAAATGCGATTAGACGCCTGATTCTAATGCATGTCACACAATTCCACTTGCTGATAATGTACGCTCTACAATAATGTGTTTTTCTTTATGAAATATCTATTGTAACCAGCAGGATTAAAATTACTTTCATTATTTATTTTTTATTAATTTATATTGCACACTTGCATGATGTTTACATTTCTACTGTCCTTCGAACTACTGTTTTATTAATTGAGAAATTATTAGAATAGCGTTCAACATCGGAAAGAAATTGGCTCTGTGGAGACATTAGAGTAGAAAAAAGTAAAATCGCTTGGCACCAATAAAGTACGATCAATATAAATACAAAATCGATTAAGCGCTATTTAGTACTTCGAATAGTATTTGGAATCATCGAAATACATGCTTTTTCCTTATTTTGAGTAGGTTAGCGCACTGAACTATCCTCATGTCAATTGATAGATGCAATTTGTAGTGTAATGCCTTAACGTCGAACTCTACCGGTTCTCTACTCGAAACGATTGGCATTGACTGGTGACAAATGCGTAATCACCACGCATTAACAGTGTACATTCTGAATGGGATCACAGT
Source organism: Bombus confusus (assembly GCA_014737475.1). Taxonomy (NCBI): domain Eukaryota; kingdom Metazoa; phylum Arthropoda; class Insecta; order Hymenoptera; family Apidae; genus Bombus; species Bombus confusus. The sequence continues at coordinate 4,330,809 of JACXIV010000014.1, forward strand.
CCGGTTGGGCGACAGCATAAGTAGAGAATCAGAACGAGTGCTATAAAAAATCATCTTCTTATGCTTTCTTTTATAAATTTATGTACAGTATAAATAAATAAATAATTTATGTATAATAATATATAAATAGATCTTGGTACATATGTATGCATGTATAAATCCAATGGGAAATTTAAAATGTAACAATTATTAGTTTAACAACTTTTTATGATATCAAAATTAACTAATAGCACTATCGGTAGGCAAACAATTGATATGATGGAAATATATGTATATCGATAGTGTAAAATTTTTTTAATTCGAATCCATGAAGGATGTTTACTTTCTCCTAGAAATTGCATATCTTAATATTTTATTGAAATTGCAGTAACTATTTAAAAATGATTATTTAGATACCTTTTACTATTTGATTCCTAATTTTATTTTCATATATCTTTGTATTTTTACTTCTCCTTCTTCACATACACATAGTTATATATTACTTCTATTTTTATATCTTTATCGCGGTAATAATATATTTAGACAGCATGATTTAACATCATATAGAGCTTGTGTTCAAATAGCAGGACGGGAATAGCAGCGAGCATATTAATCACTGGGATTACAATCATTCGATCATTCTTGATACCATTTATAACATTTAAAAATCTGTTTGGAAATATCATAATACGTAATTATGTATATACAAATAAAAAAAAATAATATTAATACAATAAAACTTACTTAAATTTTGGATCCAATGAAATTTTAATCGTCCCACGGTCATTGATTATATTACACGATATATCAATCAATCATATTGGATATGTAACTATGTATATCGAACAGTACAAATATAAGACACATTTACTATTGGTATTTTTCACAGATACAATTGCTATATAATTACATCGCTCAAAATCATGACACTAGTAAGAAGCACATTTAAATTTTTTGATTAACGATATCTACGATATCAGCACACTATATCGATCAAAGAGGATATTCGCGTGTATGATCGTTGCTATGATCGAATTTACGGTTGATTATTTACAAACTATAAACGTTCGGTTTCCCATAAAGATTCAGAAGGTGTCGAGGCTAGGAAACCTCGTTTATTCCGCGGAACAGTGTTCTCCATGTCAAGAGAGAGTTTTGTTTGTTGAAATCGATTCACTGCAGTCCGTACTCGTTTTAACGTTCGCATGAACTTAACTGACAATGAAACGAAGCTTTGTAATTTCCAGGTCGTGTGCACCTATCTAAAGTGGGCATGAAACAGATACCATCAAGGACGTGTTAAGCATAGGCTACTTGTAACTTCGTGTAATTCACATTACTCCTCATTGAACAAAAGTAGCGCATTTTGAACGTGTAGTGAAGAAGCTGGTAACATGGAACCCCGTCGGTAAATTGAAATCTCACTATAAATACTAATATATATATATATATATTAGTCATTTCCAGTTGTTCAAAAGAAAAATAAAGTAAGATATCCTTCTTTCTACTTTCTTCTCAATTTTGTATTTTGCATAGTTACTACAAATTTCCTTTTCCTTATTTACAGATATCAATGGATAAATTGATTCTATACCTGTTTAAAAAAAGTAGTTGATGGTAATTAATAGGTTATTCATATTTCTGGTCTCGAGTGTAACGATGTAAGATTATATTTTTAAACGAGTAAACAATATATTGATCGTTTTATGCAGTGTAATAACATCTGAACCATCGTGTAGAATTTTCTGCTTAACCATTTTTGACCTGAACTTGTTGGTGAAATATAAGATTATTACCTTATTATTCCATTAGCTGAATTTATTCTTTAATTTCAATTATGAGGTCTTCTTTCTGACATAAGTGTTTAACAAGGTCAACCAAATTAACGGAGTAAATTTTGAGGAAATACGATACTTTATCATATCGACACCAATATTTATACATTAAATTATAAAATTAATCAAACATTGTATCACGAATAAATATGATTACGTGTTAAAGAATTTCTTCTATTATTGAATGAAGTGCAGGAAATTTGAACGTTCGAACTAAGGGTTGCGGAAATAGCGACTTCAGCCGAAAATGAACGAGGCGGTTTCGGGCGAGCTATCGATTCCTCCCGAAGATTTACGGAAATAACCGAGGTCGTGAAAGTGACGTATGTACGTCAGTAGTGTGGGCCGACCCGCATACTGTCGGTATAGTTAAGAAATTTGATCTGATTCTGTTTCTTACTAAAGGATCACTAACGTCGCGATATGCAATCATGAATTTCTTTTAGTAAAATTGTAAAAGAGGTCTCATAACCAAAGAAAGTAGCTCACTGTTGTATGTTTGTGTAACTGGCGTAAGAAAAATCTTGATCTTATACGTGTGCGTTAGGGTCTCGATCAATCTTCAAGTTTATGAACTCATAGTATTCTGTTAATTGGGTTTGTACGTGATTGAATCTACGCTAAATTTATAGCGTTTCGACAATTCTTCTTTCGTGAGGTACATATCGAGTCACTTTCGCTAAGTTCGATCACCGTGACCTAACCTTGAAATCACAAATTTCTCTCACCGATTTCTCCAGTAATTTTTATAAAAGTTATATATTTCTTTAATTACAGATTTGATTCGGTGGTCACCTACGGGTGAACAGAGATGGCCACCCCTCAAACTCCGGGTAAGTCAATTTTTTCTTTGTTTCCAAGCCTAGTGACAGGCATGCTCCTATTTATTTGTCATGTTGACAGTAACTGACTGAAGGAGAGAACAGAAATTTCTGATTTTGTAGATGTTATTGATTGAATATTAGGCCATTTTACAAATGCTTTTACTTTCATTCAAAAGAAGTCATTTGTTTGAATATTATAAGATAAAAAAGGAGATGGCAATTCTTTCAGGTATGGATCCTTGGGTAATCCAACCCAGAGAACGTGCAAGATATAGAGAGCAGTTTGATTCTTTAAAACCAATTAATGGAGTTGTCACTGGAGAGCAAGCAAAAGAATTTTTACTTAAATCACAGCTTCCACCTGTCATCCTTGGACAAATATGGTATTAACATTTTATTATTATATCACTATGATATTTAATATCTTCAAAAATTATCATATATATCACAAAAACATGATTATATAGGGCTTTATCAGATACAGATGCAGATGGAAAAATGGACATAAATGAATTTAGTATTGCATGTAAATTAATTAATCTAAAGTTACGTGGTTTTGAAATTCCTAAAGCCTTGCCTTCAGCTTTAATACAGAGTTTGAAGTCACTTTCTGCCAGTAAGTATGATGAAGGTAGTAAATAATCAAGATTACTTCAATCAAGAGTCCTAAACTATAATGTTTGATAATATTTAGGTGATAGTAATGTTACGAACTTAACAAACGGAGCTGCTAATGTTCCACCACAGAATAATGTTGCTTCATTAGTAAATTTATCTGCTCCACCACAAGTTCCAGTACAGCCTTTAATTAGTGGGATGCCTATGTCTGGATCTGTTCCACGTCCTCTTATAGGACCACCACCTGTAAATGGACCATTACCAGGACATACTATTAGGCCTGTTTCACCAATGACCTTACCAGGTAATTACTCTAAGAATTTTATGTTCAAGTATCTGAAGCGTATATAAATGAGTACATATAGTGAAAGAAATATAAATTTTCATAGTATTCATTAAAACTCTTACACTACTGCTAAGAATTTTATTTCACAACAAATACAAATCATCTTTCAGTTGAATTTATGATTGATGTATATCATAACAGCAAAATATTTCATTATCAAGAATTAAAGTCTATTTCAATTACTACCATTGTTTACTATAGATATTATAGATCCAAAAAAAATAAGAAAAAAAGTACATTTTATCTAACAAGCAGCATTATTTAGTATTATTATACTTATGCATCATACTACACAGCATCACGACAAAGTAGACAGAATGTGGCTGCCACTACACATGCCACAACTCACACAGCGTCAAAGCCACCTGCTCGACCTGCACCACCCTCCGTGGGTATGTTATAAGAAGTGGATGTTTACATATCAATGATTATGTCTGAATTTTCTTCTATTTCGTACCTTTCTTTCAAGTTTATAAAAATATTATGATTCTTCTTTAAGGCATATTTTTACCTTTTTCTTGATATTATCAATAATATAATGTTATGGTGTGCTGTTGTATATGCATTAATATTTTGAATGCAAAGACTCATTTTTGCATGAAAGAAGTCGCTATATTTTAAATAATTGTTTATATTTTATTAGATTTAACTTGTAAGAATATTATAAGTCATTGGTATCATTTTAAGAACATAAAATATAATGAACTCTGCAATGTAAATAATACATATTATTTAATATTAACATATATAATAATGTGTACAATATCATTATCAAAATGGTATTACATTGTATTTTACACAATTACATATCACTAAAAGACAACACAAACAGTTATTTTCAAAAGATATACTTTTATACTTTGTGTCTATGTCTATGTTTTTATTTGATTATAAAAACACAAGATACAGTATGTATATTATATGTAACACTATATGTATAATCAATGTTGCAATGGCTGTGTTTATTGACTACGCATATACATATTTTATTCTATTATTTTTTCCTCTATATATATATCTTTTATATACATATAACTGCCCACTTATACAACTCTGTATACAATATTATAATATTTGTGCTGCAAAAAAAAAAAAGGAATCGTGCCTTCTACAAGTACTACCACTACCACTACCACCACTCCTAGTGGTGGTCTTTCTCAAAGACCTACACCACCCTCAAATATTGGTATGTTTCAAAGTGCAAAAGAGATTTGAGAAGTAGTTTATCCATTTATTTGAAAGTACGATAAAACTGCATGTAAATCTAGATAGTTTCCCATATCTTTAGAGTAAAATTTTAATATAAAGAAATGATTCCTTTTTGCATTATATATTATTGCAATAAACACCTTACTTTAATAAAAGATTATCCAATAGCATCAAACACATACATTTTAATATAAAATGCACATAATTATGAATTAATTTTGCCTTTACTACTAATCTTTCTAGTTGTTGCAGCTGTAATTTATATTATTTCATTTTCCAATTACTTTGCTATTGCTTTGCTTTGCTGTTATATCATGTTTTTATTTTATACATTTTATTTAAAGTAATTATTTAATGAGATTATTTTAAAAAATGTAATTATGTATTTTAGGGGCAAATTTTTCACCTGCTACCAGTGGTCCACCACCAAAGCCAGCACCACCTTCATTTTCTAATAGTCCTGTCGCTACTGGGATTTCACCAGTCAAAGTTCCACCTGTTTCTGCCACAACTGTTGTTCCTCCTGTTGTTCAATCTGTACAAGCAATGACTACATCTAGCATGGGTAAAACCATATGTTCTTTCTTTCACACTCTGTTTCTTGTTTCATTGTTTCTTTAATATTTATTTATATTTTTAGTTTCCCGTGATATATTTGAATCAGAAAATTTGTTGATTTGTGAATGATGTTTTATTCCTTTTTTTACAGATTTACTTGATCTTGAGTTTTCAGGTATACTTTATTAAATACTGTAGAAAAACATAGTTGTTATTTTTACTTAATTTAACTAATAAATAATGTAACATAAATATTCTTTTATGATATTCTTAAATTTTGATTTTCCTATACCTTAAGCTAAGACTCTAATATAAGAAATACTGCAATACTGTAGATAATGAATTATGATAATTAGTAATTTAACATTATTAACTAAATCATTCATCGAATAGTATTTTTAACATCACTCATGAGGAGATAACATATATATAGTAAACATGTTTTTTTTTTCAAACAGGAATGCCTACAGCAGCACCAATTGCACCTTTAAATACAACTCCAACGCCAATGGCTGCTTTTGGTATGGCACAAACAATGCCTATGCAACCATTATCTTGTACTAGTATGATTGCACCAATTACAGGTGGTTCTACTATGGTACCATCTATTGCACCAATATCCACTGGTATATATAATTTAAGTTTTGTAATTATAAAGTATCTTGTTTTATTATTACATGATATGATTCATAATTTGTTACATTTTTTTTCAGGAACTGGTGTAGTATCAACTCCTCCAGTTGTAGGTTTACCTATAGTATCAGCAACCACAGCAAGTACGTTAGTGAATGGTGTAATTGCTCAAACACCAGTATCCACAAGTACACCATTAAGCACAACTGCACGTCCACCAAGTATAGATAGGGTGGGTTCGGTTGATTCACAACATAGTCAGCATTCAGTAGGTTCTCCGCAATCTGTGGAATGGGCTGTACCTCATCAAACAAAATTGAAATATACTCAATTATTTAATACCTGGGACAGGGCGCGATCTGGATTTCTATCTGGCCCTCAGGCCAGAAATATTATGGTGCAGTCACAATTACCTCAACAAGTGTTGGCACAAATATGGTATAATAATATAACAGCAAATATTAAACAATAACAATCGAAAGGATAATTCTTAACATTTCTATAGAATATAAATGTGTTACTAGGGCGTTAGCGGACATGGATTCGGATGGTCGTTTGAGTTGCGACGAATTTGTATTAGCAATGCATTTATGTGATATAGCTAAGCTTGGTGAAAAGATACCTACCACATTACCAATTGAACTTATACCACCTGCATTCAGACGTCAACGACAAAGTAGCTTAACACTTTCACAAACTGGAACGGAAAACGTAGATCCATCGGCTGGTATGCCGCAAGTAAGCTCATTCTTTTTGTATATCTATGTTTAAATAATTTCATAATTATGTATAATAATATTTATTATAAATTACAACTGTTTTTCTTACAGACCTCTTTTGAAGACAAACGTAAAGAAAACTTTGAGAAAGGACAAGCGGAGCTAGAACGTAGACGCAAGGCTTTACTAGAAATTCAACGTAAAGAACAAGAAGAACGTGAACGAAAAGAAAGGGAAGAGGCTGAGAAACAAGAGAAAATTAGGTAAACAAATGTTTCCTGAAGATTAGATAGGTGAACATTTGTATTAAAGTGTTTTATATTGACTGAGAACAAATATTATACAGATTAGAACAAGAAAGACGAAGACAAGCAGAAATTGAGAAACAGATGCAAAGACAGAAAGAGATTGAACAGGAAAAGGAAGAACAACGAAAACGAGCTCAAGAACAAAGAGAAGCAGCACGAAAGTAAGTGAAATTTTATATTAATATTTGCACCTATAAAGATCTTAAAAATTTCCAGTAATGCAAATTTATTCTTTTAAAGAGAGATGGAAAGACAACGACAATTAGAATGGGAAAAACAGAAATCACAAGAGCTTCAAACTCAGAGGCAAAAAGAACAAGATGTCTTACTAAAATTGAAAGCAAAAAATCAAACATTAACTATCGAATTAGGAACACTTGTAAGTATTGAAAACATTATTAATAAACTAGTTAGTATCTATATAATATTTTGGTTACAACGTAGAACGATAAAGTGAAAGAACTATCTCAAAAAATCTGTGACACTCGAGTTGGGGTATCTGGAGTAAAAACTACGATTGATGGAATGCGGTCGACACGTGATGCACAGTTACAAGAGATGGCTGCCTTAAAGAATAAACTTCGAGAACAAAACCAAAGATTACTAGCCTTGAGTCAAGAGAAAGCTCGAATCGAAGCAAAGAATAAGCTAAATACAGCTATGGAGTCGGCGGGCCAAGAAGCAATCAAAATGGCATTTGATAATAAGCAAATTACCCTGAAACAAATGAAGGATAAAATTGCTGATTTACAGCAGCAGGTATACTTAAGTGTATCAAAATACAGTGTAATATATAATATGTTAAAAATGCTGTAATTTTGTAATATGAAATTAATATTAATAGATTGATGCTAAAATGGCTGACATAGAAAATAATAATGGCCAGCTTCAAGATATTAAAACGCAACTGGAAACTTTAATGGCTGATTGTAAGAACCTTTACTTAACTTTTGAGGATAAAAAATTAAAAGTTTTAGAACTCAGAGCAAGTGGTGGTACTGGAGCTGGTACCGATTATACAACATCTGCATGGGGTGATAATACTTGGAATGATACTTCAGCTGCAGTTAACGATTCTGCATGGCCTGTTAATGATACCACCACAACTAATGCAGTGGAAGAAACAACTCCAAGAGTTAGGAAATATAGAGCTTTATACGAATTTGTAGCTAGAAATCAAGACGAAATATCGTTTCAACCTGGTGACATTATCTTGGTATTATTATAAAACTATATTCGCATATTAGAACAATATAAAGAACATAGAATATAAAAATTAAATTATTCTTCTAACAGGTACCGCCTGTTCGAGACGCAGAACCAGGATGGATGGCTGGCGAAATTCGTGGTCATACTGGTTGGTTCCCTGAATCTTATGTAGATCCAATAGATGTTGACAGCGATGATAATGCTTTCGTACAACAAGACAGTGTGGAGAAGAGAACGTTAGAGTTAGTTGATTAAACTGAAATTATAGTTAATTGTTAAGAACATATATAATTTACTATTTTTTAAATACAGAGTTTATTTTATTTAATATAGAGGGATTGCTGAAGTTCCTGAGAATGTATCTGATGCTGGATCACTTGGTGATGAGCCTCCTCCTGTTGAACCTATTATACCTACTCTTGGATTAGGTGTAGTTTGTGATATACAAGTAACCACTTTGTATTACTATCATCCTACAATAGAGCAACATCTTCTCTTTGAGAAAGGAGATATTATTAAAGTAGATGAACAACAGGTTAGTATAAAAATTTATTCACAGCGTATATATACATTTACATTAATACATTTTTTAACACTTTAGGGTGATTGGTGGTATGGTACATCTAGTAATGGAGCTAAGGGTTGGTTTCCTAAATCGTATGTCAAGGAAATTATTGCTAATCAAACCACAGTAGTTGAAGGACTCAATGAATACTATGTAGCCTTATATCCATATGATTCCGCCGAGGTTGGAGACTTAACTTTCAACCAAGGAGAAATTATATTAGTCACTAAAAAGGAAGGTGATTGGTGGACAGGCACTACAGGAGATAGGAATGGAATTTTTCCTGCCAATTATGTAGAAAAATGTGATGCTCCAGATCAGGTAAAATGGCGGTTTTCCTCCCATTTTATTGAGTGAAGTTTGAGTAACTGATTTCAATTTTTGTTACACAAAGTAATAATATGCTTAAGAAATAAAACATGATTTTAGAATTTTAACACATATAACATTAACCAGGGTGCCTCTATAACTACTAACATATCCGAAACAACCGCGATTACGGAAACAACTGAGGATACAACCATAAGTAATCACGAAACAGCTGCTTCAATTGCTCAGACAACATTGGTTCGTAATATTTTGATTTTAATGCTTCTACTTCCTAACTATGTTGAGAATATACTTCCTCTGTATTGTAAAGAGCTATTGTGTAATTAAAAGCTTTATAGATTTAACTTTGTACGCATTAATAATTAGCCTGTAAGGTATAAAGCTAGACGCACATATATCCCATGTTTAGCAAGCAGAGAAAACTGCTGAGCAACTCGAAGATGAAAGACAAGCCGCGGAAGATAGAGCAGAATTGCCAGATTTTACCGCAATGGCTGCGCAGCAGGTAATTAATATGTGCTTATGACATATGTGTAATTTAGGAATATTTAATATTGATTATTTAATAAAATTTAATTGTTTTTTTTATTGCTGATGTCCCGTTATCGCAGTATCATAAGGTACTTTATTTGTTACAAAATGTACCTGCTAAATACTGTCTTATAGTTTGTGCTTAATATCCATATGTTACGGCTTCATAAATAATAATATGCATTTGTAATATTTATAGAATATATCGTATATGAGTAAAATATATAGTATATTTTTATAACACATGTTTTTTTTAACAGAGGGGAAGAAAACCTGAAATTGTACAAGTTATTGCACCTTATCAAGCCACTAGTTCTGAGCAGTTAGATTTACAAAAAGGACAATTAATAATGATTCGTAAGAAGACAGATAGTGGCTGGTGGGAAGGAGAATTACAGGTATAATTTATTAGTTCTTTCAAATTAACTATGATAAAACAATAGTTTTTTTACAATTGTATTTTATTTCGTGTTCTTGCTATATTGCTTAGGCACGTGGTAAAAAAAGACAACTTGGCTGGTTCCCAGCTTCTTATGTTAAACCTTTAACCAGTAGTAGCAATCGAAGTACACCTGTTTCTCATGGATATCAAGACTCTCCTACAGATCCAAATGTTGGTGAGTAGTTTTTAACTTTGTGTGATGTCATTTTATGTGCACTAAATATGAGGAACATATCAGTAACATGTTTTACCAATATAGAACGCGTTATGGCATTGTACCCGTATCAGGCTCAAAATGAGGATGAATTAAGTTTCGAGAAAGGCGACGTTATAACTGTACTCGCAAAGGATGAAGCAGCATGGTGGAAAGGCGAATTAAATGGAATGTCTGGCGTTTTCCCTAGTAATTATGTATCTCCTATGTGTAAGTATTCTTTTTTATTTCAAAGTTTTACGTTTATTTTATAGAGTTTGAAATATAATTTATGTCCATCATAAGTGTTTAATAAGGAGCAATTTTGAAACAGTTTTGTAACTTACTCGTACAATACAATCTGAAATAATATGAAACAAATATAATTGCTATACCATACTTGCAATTTGTAATACACGGATAGACGGACGACCGTCAGGTTTCAAATTTTATCTATCATTATAAAATATAAATCGATATTATGACAGTATCAGTCTTCAAAATTTTAATAACGCAATTTATGAATTAATGCGACGGTCGTTTAGTAGGACCACATAAAATAGTAATTTCCTGAATACTATTTCATCTACTTATACATAATGTATATTTTCATACTGTATAATTCTATATTCATAAAAATCTGCTTTGAGATACGTTATTATTTACATATTATAGTCATATATATATATATATATAATATTTATCTAATAACTTATGGAATTAATTTGAAATTAGTTATAGATTACAGGCATAAATAGAATAGTTATTGAATATTTTGACAAGTTCTGTGATAAGTTAGATATATAAATACTACTTATTGATTTTTATTGTGTATAGTCTATGAGAACTACATTCTTATTTATGATAAAAAATTATACGGGAACAGTGTTTCTTTCACTATTATACACTACGGGTGTTATGTGTGCTTCCTGCTCTGATATGGCTGCGTTCAAATTCCGCACTTTGGCTTGGAAAGCGGTATATCAAAGATAGCGGTACTTTACAATAATCGTTATTTTATTTCTGGTCTATTTATAACGGGTAGTTTTTTGCGGAATCAGTTATCAGAGAAGCGTACTTTCTCTATTATACAGCCTGCCTGTCTGCCTGCATGCCTGCCTGTCCGTCCGTCTGTCCGTTTGAAGTAGCTGCTTCGTTTCAGTAAAATATTTATAGGGTTTTATATATATGTATACAATTAAAGGAAAATTATATAATATTATCTAATATTTAGTACAAAATTTTTAATTCATTCCTATTTTAGAAATATCATATCATTAAGTGTAATTAAAGAGTTAGATTAGGAAAACATTTTATTTAGTATATATTATATCAAATTATAAAAATAATCATTATAATATAAATAATCATTATAATCATATTTTTTAATTTACTTATTTTTATTATTTATTATTATTTTATTCGTCTATATGATCTTTGTTAATTTGCTTTATTACTTTAAGCTATTGCTTCATAAAGTATTTGAGTGAAATTATAATATCAATAGTGGTATCATAAAGCGAAATAGCTACTTCAAGGAATTTGAACATCTGTCATTAATACTTGAAAACAATCCTTTTTACTAATTGTTATCTTTCGCCTCTGCTTAACATGCAGCATAAAGGATAGCAGAGCAGCACCGCAGCATTGCAGGCTAAAATAAAAGCGTCTCGAGTGCAATAAGAATGATAGCAGTCTCTACACTGAACACAACATGTTACAACCAACAAGTCTCATCTGTGGAGACAATGAGCATAGAAATGAAAGCAAAAGAAGGGAAAGACAGACTCAGGGCTGGTTCTTCGTTTTTATATTACTCCGAATTATTGCGAGTCTTTTTCTTCTGGTTCAGGGTCCTACTCGGTCCTTTATTTTCATTATCGTTCAAATTGTTACCATATGTCTTAATGACCATTATCCTTTAAACTATTGAATCTCTACGTATGGTTTACAAACGCAATTACCATTACGCAGTATTTATATATATATAACATATATATATATATATATATATACTCATAAAGGAGAGCGCTAAATATCGAGTAACTAGCTAATATCGTGTTATTAAAACCACCTGACATGTGCACCAAATCCTACCTCAACCCTCTACTTTAATTTAGAACAGAGCTTAAAAATCGAATATGATTTCTTTAACCATTTGGAATAAAATCCATTAGTATCTAATATCTCAAATAAAAATTGAAAGCAACATATATTTATTTAAGAAGTTTGGTTTTTAGAGGACATTGGACGTACTTTCTGTTTATACTAGCACTTTTGGCCCAAAAGAAAATTGTTAAAAATCCACAAAAAGGCGGTTATATTCAAAGATATAGCTAAAGTAGAACAGAAGCATTTTCTGCTAGAAGCAAAGACAATAAACATCGAAGTATTTATCTGTAAAACATTCATACTACTCTATGTATTTAACAACATTTGAACAGCTTTATGTGTAAATAAAAATATAGAAACATTATTAAATAACTAAAGGGCTTGAAGTGTTAGATCAATAAAAATTACGTGTACAAGTGCTATTAGTAGTATTAAAACTTTATAATTAATGCTCCTGAGAGTAGAGTTTTTTAAAATGTTTAACTGCTGCCTGTCTCTGTTCCCTTCTCTTCTATTAGCATTAGTACATTATTTGGTGTGCAATACAGATGGTTTGTACAGTTATATTGCGCCGAGGCCTAGAGCAACAATATGGGCAACAGAATATTATTTTTCTGCTTGTCTTCAATGTAAAGGGAGAAGGAGTTGTTAAATCATAGTGTTGAATATTTCATTTAGCTTTTCCTTTGCCGCGGGTGAAGAGTTTGTTACAATGTATAGGAGATATTTACATAGTCTTGAAATTTTTGAACAATTACACAGTCTATAACTTCTGTTTAAATTCAAAATTTTATATGTAAGTATAGAAATCAGAAAGAGATGTAGTAATACTGTGCATAATGTTTACAAAGAGAATTAAAATATTGCTCTCTTTTGAATTCAATAAGTTTTAACCAAATCCGTTGTTCCTATTTATTTATTCTATATATGTATAGTTATTATTTGTTTCTTGCTTTGAGTTTTGTCTGATAACATAATGGAAGATGATGTGCTCCTTCTTCACAGCCTTTTATTATAGAGCCTAAATCATCATTAAAATATCACTAATAATAATCATAAAGTTAGATAGATATTATCTCCAGTGGTGAGAATGATTTGTTAAGTAATGTTATATTGTCGTAAACCAGTTTTTCCATCAATTTACCCCTGAGTATAATAGTTTAGATCATTTAAGGATAGGGTATCCAAATGTTATTACACAAATGTATTGTTATTTACGTATTCTTTATTTATATTTATTGCTTATAAGTTTATGAATCTCTGTGCTGAGATACTTAAATATCGCTTTATTGTTTTTATTAAATTGTTTTTTTACAGAATAATTTGTAAAATATTCCAGTACTCCTAATTTTGTAGTGTTTAAAATTTTATACAAATTTTGTGAAGTAATACAAAATAATTAGTAGAAGAAATCATTGAATGTATTGTATTACATTTAATATTCATTCCATTGAAACATTCAGGAACTTGATGGAATAACTAGTTTAGAATCATCGCAAAAGCGCACAGCAGATCAGCATATTTATACACTAATTAATCCTTTTACACGTTCTATATAACTCTTTGCAAGAAAAAGTGTATAAATATGCCTGATCATGGAACTAAACATTGTGTGCTTAATATTAAATATTCTAGATTATAGCCCATAATCTTGTAATCTTTATCTAAAACATGTTGACAATGTGTAAAGCAAGTTATGCAACTGGTTATTCTTAGATGAAAAAAATACTTGTGTAGTGCAATATCCTTAAGGTTGTTACTATTTGCAAAATATCCATATTGTTTGTTGTATCGTCGAATCTCATTATGAATCTCAAATTGTGTGTGGTATACTTTTGAGTGAAGGACACTGTATGAGTGTGAACAAATTTAAATCGTTCTGTATTTATTACAGATTTTTGTTCACACTTCATGTGGATATATTTGAAATTTCTCATATGCATATACATGCCGTTCTTATACATATGTACACATATCCATACATAATATACAGACGTATTCGCAAAACTGCTGATTGAAATAAAGTATCTGTCTGTTGTAAAGTATTGTTGAGTACAACAATTCTCCATTACTCAGTGTAACCCAACGACTAACTTAAATACTTAGGATATTTTCTTATAATTTTTAAGTTTTATTTCTCAAACATTTAATTCTTACAAAACTGAACGTAATAATTTTGCTAAAAACTACATTTGTTATTTGGAGCAAGTCACCTAAAATTAGCTAGAGCACATTTTTTTAAAAAGATAAAAAGAGACTGAAAAAACTCTGCATACATTTTATGTGTAGCTAGTGAGATGACAACTGACTTACTAGTGGCTGGATTGGATTCCATGGAAAGAAAACGACAAGAATACATAAAAGAACTTATCACAACTGAACAAGCATATATAGAAGACATGAGACTTGTTCACGAGGTATATAACAATTTTTATATAAAATAATTTTCTATGTGTTATACTTAAATTTATATACTAAAAAATAAAAATTCTTTTACAGGTTTTCGAGAAACCTCTCATTGAAAGTTTAGTTTTAACTGTGGATGAAGTAGATAAAATATTTGTTAACTGGAGAGATATTATTGCGTGTAACGATAATTTCTTAAGGTAGCGTTTTATATAAATATAATTTAAATACATTTACAATGCCGATCAATTAATTAATAAATATTTTTCAGAACATTACGGATACGACGAGATAACAGCGAAGGAGGGATTGTAAGAATGATTGGAGACATTTTATGTGAAAATGTAAATTTCTTTTATTGTTTGTAATTAATTTTATATCATAGTTTAATATTCATATATTTTAGATACCTAGAATGTCAGCATATATAAGATTCTGCAGTTGTCAAATATCCGCTGCTGTCTATCTTCAGAGATTAACTGAAACTATGCCAGAATTTGTAAGAGTTGCTCAAATTTGTCAGCAAGATCCACGTACAAAAGGAATGCCTTTGAGTTCTTTCCTTATAAAACCAATGCAAAGGATAACAAAATATCCTCTTATTATTGGCAAAGTATCTATCATCTTTTTATTATTGATTTCAGAAAAATATAAACATCTTTACATCAATTTACCATAATTGTTTTAGATTTTAGAGCACACACCAGTTGACCATCCTGATAGGCAATATCTCCAAGAAGCATTGGCTAAAGCAGAAGAATTTTGTACTCAGGTAAAACTTTAAAAATATCAACTGTTCAGTTAAAAAAGAAAGATTATTATCGTTTTAATATTAATTTGATTTATTTTACTGTAGGTAAACGAAGGAGTTAGAGAGAAAGAAAATAGTGATAGATTAGAATGGTTGCAAACACATGTGGCTTGTGATGGTCTTGAAGAACAACTTATCTTTAATTCTTTAACCAATTCTTTAGGTCCACGAAAACTTCTTCATTTTGGTATACTTCATAAGGTAGATTAAATCTAAGAGACCACATTTCTTTCATATAATAACAACTTTATAATTCCTCTTAGGCAAAAAGTGGAAAAGAACTTGTTGGATTTCTCACAAACGACTTTTTACTGTTTGCTCAACCAGTACTCAGCAAAAAGTCTTTTTCCAGTGGACAACAGTTTTCATTTGAGAGAAACGAACATCAAAAATTCAAGATGTATAGAAAGGTATCTTACAGTAAATTACTGTAATAACAGTATAACAGTACTAATTGAAATATTTATTTATTACAGCCAATATTTTTAAACGAATTATCTTTTCTGGGTGATTTAGAGATGAATGGTAATATTAGTTTAGGTTCCTGTGAAGGTTCAGAAAATTCAACGAAAATATTGAGACTAAAAGACCAAAAAAAGCCAATAATATTATTGGCACCATCTCCAAGTGAATGTTCACTATGGATCAGAAGAATTACAGAAGCAAGAAAGAAATTTATGGAGAATGAAAAAACACGTTTGCAAAGACAAAGATCAAGTAAGTCATACTTTCATTATATCCAGCTATATATTATTGTTAAGTTATAGTATACTTCGTGTTTATTTTTGTATTGGTATTGTAATAGTAACTGTCACAAGTATAATGCAACATATAAAAAATACTTATAATAAATTTAATGTATAATAATGCATAATATGTGTGAGTAAACAGAGCAGGCGCAATTTGGAGCGTGTGGCAGAATTCTTGTTACAGTGCTTGAAGGTTTCAATTTAAAGACAATACCTGGTAAGCTAAACCTGTGTGTGCTTAAGTTATTTGCCTTTTCGTGCATGTGCTTTGTGCTTGCTTATGGTTGCTTAGTTATTATTTTTTATTTTTCTATAAAAGCGTACGATGAAAGGAAGCGCAATAAATTTCACTAGGAAATAAAACCATCAAGGGTCATTTGTATCACAATTGCACTCTCTAACTATACAATGCATTTTACTAACAAAAATCTGGCATGATTGTAGTTCGCAGAAGACAACCCCAGGGTAGACTTCGATTAGTAATTGTAGAAGCTGAAGATTTAATTATGTTGAAAAAAGGTAAAATTTTCTGCTTTCATGAAAGTTCTACCTTGAGACTTGGTACATGGACAGACTTATAGATAAACACAAGTAAAATGAAAATGACAAAGAATTGAAAATCATATATTTTATGTTTTAGCTAAATCTTTTTTAATTTTTCTTCTCTATCTCTACTGCTTTTTCATTTCTTAACTATATTACACATGTATGGGAGACTTTTTTTGCAATAGTAGATGATGTTAGTATCTAGCTATCTAGTAACATTAAACTTAATAATATTATTATTTTATATCTTAGCTGTGAAAACTATGCAACTGCAATTTACACTTGCAATTTATGCTTTATTAGTAGTATGATAATAGTATGATAGTATGATAAGAGAACTGTAATCTATTCTACATAAAATTAAATTTTTTAATGTTATAACAATTATAATAAGATATCGAACTTTATAGGAAAGTGCAATACATTTTGTAAAGTGAGTATGGGCTCACAAGAAGAGAGAACGGGCGTCATATCAGGAACTGATTGCCCTTTATGGGATACATCAATGCAGTTCCAAGTAAAGGATTTACTTGAGGATACGTTATGTATCACAGTCTTCGATAAAGGCTATTATAGTCCAGATGGTAAAATTAATTCTATACTTCTCATATAAACATATAAATATAAATATATATCTATATATACACGTCTCATATAAACATAACTAAAAGAATATCAGAGTAACAAAATATTTTAAATATTATCACAGAATTCCTCGGCCGAGCAGAAATAAGAGTTGCTGACATAATGAGAGATAGTAGGGATTCGTGTGGACCAATACAGAAACGTATTCAGTTACATGAAGTCGAAAAAGGCATCGTTGTGCTGAAGTTGGATTTACGACTATTTGGTAATCGATAAAAGGATTATGTTATTCATATTTAGAAGTAAATGACTACAACATAAACTAAAAATTGTTACTGCCAACAAGATTTTCCATATCATTAATTATAAGGAAACAAATTCTTGCCTTAATATAATTGGTAATTGTAGTTTGGTAATTATAAGTGGTCAATAAGGGCACAAAACAATTAATATTTTATTGTATATTTATTTTATTGTATTTTAAAAAAGTTTATGATATACGCATTCTTTGCGATGCATCCTTTTCATCATATAGAATTGATATTCTGATATTAGTTTATAAGAAAGCGAGTACTTATGTTACTTTTCATGTTGTATAAAGTTCATGCAATCATGTCAATTCTTAGTCTTCCTTAGGAATTAATAATTTATATTCGCTCGAAGCGCTACAGTATTATTATTATTGTAAAATTAATAGTATAAAACCAGGGAGCATTTGTTTTTTGTATAACACATTGTACAAAGTATGGAGCATTTAGGAGGGCATTAATATAATAAACGGAGTATGCAATAAATAATTTAGGAATAATTTATTATTAATTGCTTAATATATAATTGCGATCATCAATGAGAAAGTAGAAAATAGTAATGTAGTATACTTTCTTCAGACTGACTCGTTAGATAGATTCAGACTGACTATGATAACGTATGAAATAGATGTACAAAATATGGTGGTTTCTACAATTTAACAATAGAATTTTATAAAATTACTATATAGTCTATAAATAAATTAATATAAATATAGTAATTTCTTCTTAATAAAATAAATATTTTAGATGATTCCTTGTAGTCATTATAATCAAGAGGATTACATGCAAAGCGGTGCAAATACATTTAGCAAAATTTTATTTTTTGCTACAAGATGATTTCTAACATGTTGCATTACATGAAGTAGTTAAAATTGTTACTAAAGTGTTAGTATTTAGCTCGGATTGTATCGCTTGCACCCCATTGCATCCAACCCTTCTCATCGAATTCAATGATCCAAAATTATCAAAGATCATGTGAATATTCAGACTTGTACAGTTTAACTCCCCATGAAGACAATGAATTGTCCCAGTCACCGGTGCACATAGTTTCGAGATCTTTAGTTTCCTTTTCGAAGCAGGTGTTCCAATCAGCATTACTTCAATAGCCCAATTAAGATTGGTTCAAATCTTTCATTCTGGAGAAAGACAGCAATGCCAAGAGGAGTGTAATAGTAATTAACGAAATACTCGAAACCAAGCCTATTTTCGCTCAATTAATATTTCTAAATGATAAACATATGCTTTCATCAAACCGTCGAATTGGCAGACTCTTGAAAACGCGTGCTCACTTCTGTTTCCAACTCGCTGGATTCTTTACGCTCTGAGCGGTCTTCGTTCTGCGTAGGAAATTCGTAAATCGGTTTGAATCCACCGAAGAGCTGTGGTTTGAAATTCTCAGCATCGAATTCAGCTTTTTCTGTCTGAGACTCTTCTGCATTCGAAGTGGTCTCGGAAGAATCGTCATCCGATTTTCTATTAATAGTAGGTTCAACCACGACAACGCTCCAGCCGTTCTTTGAAGGTGTTTCTGCACTGATACTTGCTACAAACGGCGCCATGAAGTTCTGTGGAGACGGCGCAGAGCTGGAGGAACTGGAGGGTTGCTGTGAAGGCAACAGAATGGGCTTCTGATCATTCTTTTCAGTTTTAGATTTATCCTCATCACGCATATCTATGTCTAAACGATGAGAAGCTTGAGCTGTTGGAGTATAAACGTAAGCAATTGGCGTAGAAGATGGCAAGGCTGGCAAACGATGAAGAGTAGCTGAGATAACCTCATTCTTCCTTGCTGGGAAAGGTACGAAATCCTGTAAGTATGGTATAACGTTCACGCTGGAATCCTTTTCGTCCTTCTCTTCTGTATTTTCTTGCATAGGATCTTCTTCTTGTCGCTGATCGCTGGGCACCAATAATGGCGTTTCTCTCATTCCATTGACAAGAATGGAAGGATCAGGACGTTCCAGAGGATACGGAAAGTCTGAGGCAAGTGGTCGTCCATTAAAGACGTTATGAACAGAAGGTCTTGGCTCTTCATCCATTTCTTGATCCTCATTATCCTGAAGCAATGTCTCTGGAGGAAGTGGTCTATGTGGTCCTCTCGTTCCGACAACTACGCTCTCATCTTTCTCCCTAGAATCGTCAGGATGAATATTCACAGCAGTATTCACAGGGTAGACTACGTAAACTGGTGGCTCAGCTATTGGTTCATGGCTGTCAAACTTTCTCCTATCTGCATTCTGCTCAGTTACTATTCTATCTGACTCGTCATTTGTATTTTCATCCATTGAGGACAAATTTGATTCTGTAATATCCTCCGCGAATTCGCCATGTTGTTGGATCATCTGAAGAGTAGCTACGTGTGGTGGATCAGCAGTTCTTCGTTTAGGAAATAAGGGAGGTCTTGGCGGTACCTGAGGCGGCTCCTCTGAATAACGTTCTGCCCGTTCTTCCTCTTCCAGCCGCAGTTTCTGATTGGACACACGGTGCGCCAGTTTAACATCATCCTCCCCTCTAGAGGTGGCTGGTATCGATGGAAGGCGAAACCTCTTGACCGTGGACTCCACGTCTCGAGGAGGCACTATGTTCTCAGCCTTCGCGGAAGCTGCGCCGGCAAGCCTAACGGCATGAATTGGAGGAGGAGGAGGGTTTAATCTCTGAAGATAAGACGGAGGTGGAGGTGGTAGAGGTCTTCTGGTTGGAGGATGAGACTGAACAGGCTGTCTCACTCTGGTGGGATAGCCTTGACCAGCTGGAATCGTTCCAATCGCTTCTGATCCACGGTGTCCATGAGACGTTTTAGCATTTGGACGAAATTGTGGTAAGATGTTTGGCAAAGTAGAATCAGGAGGATAAGGACGTCTTCTTATTCCCACAGGTTCTGAAGGAGGAGGAGGTGGCGGAAGGGGAGGAGACGGTGGTTGTTTCCCACGAGGTGGCAAAGGCAATCTTTGAGGTCTTGGATGATCCGGTCTTATCGTACCTCCGTGATGATAATGATAGTAGAACTGTGGAGGCGACTTTGGTCGTTCAGCCGGTGGAGTCAAGTTCTCCGAAAGTTGTGGCAGGTGATCTTCATTTAGAATTGGAGGATCTACCCTTACAGGCTTCAAAGTTGTGGAAGAAGGTGTTATTTCATGCACAGTGCCATCAGCTTCATTTATAACAACGATGTGTTCTTCAACTGGTTGTTTAGGTTCATCCTTAGGAAATACCACGTAGTTAACGTCCTTATCATCCTTCTTATCTTCTGGCTGTTCCATAAGCACTGTGCCTTTTACGAATGAATTTTGTGTTCTAGAAGGTTCTATCTCATTTGCCAGCTTCTGAGTTCCGGTAGGATTAGGTTGTCTCCATGTTTGAGCAGCATAAGTAGGATTATTTTCCAGTACGGATACTGAAGGCAGGCCAATTGTTCCTCGGTAATCTGATTGTGCATCGTAATTGCTTTTGTCTGGTGAAACACCATATAAAGGTCGGAAAGAAGCATCGATTCCAGTAGAACCACCATAAGGATTCTCTCCAATTGCAGTGCCTAGTGAATAATATCCACCTTCGACGTTTTGTCTGTTTCCAAGGACAAAGGATACTGTATCCTGATCAGGTGGTATTACTATATTGCTAGTGCTCTCTACCAGAATTCCTCCACCTAATCCAGTTGGTCTCTGATTAATAACTGCGTTTGGACGATATCCCTGGTTCGTGATAATATTATCCGCAATACCGTGTTTTCGATTATCTTTTTCAAACGCCGATGGCACTCTGTGTTCGTTGTCCAAGGGCATAGACGTTACTAGACGCGAAGGAAGAGCTTGGAACGGTAGCGAGTTACTGTGGAAGATACTTTCTTGAGACACTGGTGAAGAATATATTGCAGACGATGATGGAACTGTCGTGCTTGTTGTCGTAGTGGTTATGGGAGTAGTCTCTGGAGTTCCAACAGTCATGGTTACATTATGAACAGTCGACGTTGTGCTAGGCACTGTACTAGCTTTTACAATTTCATTGGTCGTCTCTTTCATTGAGACATAATCCTTCGCATCTTCTCCATCTCCAATTTCATAATCCTCGTAACTATCCATATACTCTTCATGGTTTATAGGAGGCATCGTCTGAGGATCTCGATCGTGCTGCACTATATTATTTGGTCCTTGATGACCATTACTGTACACAGAGGACTGAAGTTTCTCTATTGGAAGAATATCATCATAATCGTCCAGATGATCAGTAAAACGTTTAGGAGTGGAGACAGGAGGCTTCCAAGTTGTTACAACAGGTGCTTTCGTCGAAGTGGAAACGGTAGTAGATGGTGGAGGACTAGATGTCGTAGCAGAAGTAGTAGTACTAGTAGTAGTAGTAGTCGTCGTCGTCGTCGTCGTCGAAGTTGTCGTGGGTCTAGAAGTCGTAGAAGCGATGGTAGTTCTAGATGTAGTGGACGACATTGGTTTAGGAGTCGTTCTCGTTGTTGTAGTCGAAGTTGTTTTAGGCATATACGGTTTTCTGGTAGGATAATACATTACAGTTTCTCCATGATAAGGCTTATGATTGTAAGTACTATAACTATTTGATCCACTCTGAACTTTTGTATTCGCATAGGAACTTGATATCAATGGATATTTGTCCTTGCCATACTTGTCGGAAGAATAATGAACAGGAAGATTAAGAAAATCATGAAAATTAGGTGAATAAGGATTAATCTCGTTTGGACTAACATCGTCACTCTCTTTGTTGTTTTCCATCTTCTTTTTCGTTAAATAAGATCCATTCTCCTTCGTTAGGTCCTTTGTGTTCACCTTTTCATCTTCGTTCACGTTTTCTTGATAACGAGTGCTAAAGTTGAGGGCTTTGACTGGCGGCGCCTTCTCGAAGTCAATTTTACCGGTGATAGGATCCTTCTCGAGCGAAAACGGTCTGCCGCCGTTGAAGGCGAAAGGATACGGAAGATGATAACGCGGCGCTTCTTCGTCGTCCGACGTCGACAGCGCAGCGGTGCTCTCCTCTGCATCGAGATCCAGGTCAAGGTCATCCAGCTGCGCCGTCCTTGCCAAACTTGGAGAAGATTCCATCTCATCCAGTAAGGACTTTGGCGGACTGTTGTCCATATGGCCTCCCATCAAATACTCCGACAAGGCGCCCGTCACGCAGGCCAATGTGATCATTAGTATCCATGGACCGAATCGCATTGTTCTTCGCATATCTGAAAGCGTGTCAGATTGGTAATAAAATAAAGGATTGTAGTTCTATATAAAAATGTTTTTTTATACATTTTTACTAACTTTAATTATAGAATACGTACGATAGGTAAAAGTTGATCAAAGCTTGCTTTTCTTATTTATATTTAGTATTTACATGTAGTATTTATCAATATAATACGTATATTTACATATTATGGCTCTACGGTTCTTATTTATAGCAGTCTTATGGCTATTATTAATGAAAATATTATTGTACTTGTAGAAAGTTGGAGTATCAAATTAGACTTTATATTCTATACATGGTATTTCTAAAGATCCAATTATGTAAATTGAAACTCTACATTTTCTTATACAAACTAGAGAAATGAATGTTGCAAGCGTTTAAAAACATGCTTGCTTTCTGTTTTTCTAGTACTTCATTATTTTACATATCTATGAAATTGTAAATTATCCACGATGCTTGTTAGTTTTCTGAATTGTCAGTATGACGGATGGTAAAGTAAAAGGCTGGAAAACAGTTCCGTTCCTTGTGTCCTACATTTAATATATCTGGACACGGTAGTGAAACGTGCATGCGGGATGCACGTACAGTTCATGATACGCCCACCGGATTTGTCGCGTCATACCATCACCGAAATTACTGTAAACGCGTCACCGATGTCTGCATCACCTTCGCCAAACAAGAACAACGCGAACAAATGCAAATTAATTAATTAACCGTTCAGTTGCATACACGTGCATCTACAATCTTCAACTTAGAATTACTTCTTTTTCATCAGGTAATAAATTTTAATCCATTTAAAATCTCGAAATACGAATCATCTTCACAATTGCCAAAAAGAAATTCAACTTTTCTTCTTGCTTCTGAATGACGTCTTTTTAATTAAATATTTCAATAATCTACTTCAGTGCGATTGATAATAATTTGTAATTTGCAGCAATTGTCAAGAAAGGGTCCACGAGTCAGACCCGGAAATTTTGGACGACACTGCCAGGAATTATTTGCAAAATGAAAATCAAAGTTGTTCATTGTCGACGATACGTTGAGCTTCTGGCGAGTAATTAACGGATCCTCTGACCGTGGAAAGAATCATCAGCACAATAGAATGATAAACAGGAACAGGTTGCTACATCTTTCATCAAGCGGAATCGCGTTCCTACGCGTAACGGGTTCTCTCGTCCTCTCTCTCTCTCTTTTCCTCTTTCTCGTGCTCTTCCCGTAGCATTCCAGCAGCTTTTGTCGAGGTTGTGCCACAATCTCGATCGCTGTATTTGGCATTAGCATTTTGTTACTCGCACTTTCGAGCAAGCTTTCGTTGTCACAGACGAAACGGAACTGGTGCCTCGAGGAACATCCGCCGAGCCATCAGGGACATCTTTTTCGAAGAACATTTGTGACTAAATATTTCATAGTAGCATCAAATATTTATTATAATACGATGATTAAATATTGTTACTTTATCATCTGTTCTTGTATTTTTTACTTAATTATTTTTTTATTAGTAGATTTATTAAAGGACAGATTACTGATGAAAATGATGGCACTTCTGTGCAATTAAATAACGTATCTTCTTTTATTAAAAATCACTTTTTATCATTTCCTAGACACTACATGTATTATTTTCACCAAATTGACCCAAACGTACTTTTATTTTTGTACCATTCCTGTCATAAATCTTCTCATAAACCACAAATTGATCAACCATAAAAAATTATAAATCTTCATTATAGAATTTCATTTTCTAATGAAGAAACTATAATTAAAATTTACAAGCCCTTTAAGAAGCATCACCATGAAAGAGATTAAATAATATTCTGTTACAATTAGAATCACTTTGTGGTGTTAACAAACTGGAGCAGGAAGAGTCAGAAGCAAACGAACCGTCATCTTTATTAATGCGTGGATGGATAAAAGCATGGAACTCAAATAGGTTTAACAACCTGTTCGGGATTTTGGGTGGTCCTCAGTTTGCAGTATAGACGGTATTTTTATATCTGGTATTTTGTGGGAAATTGGAATTTCCCACGCTACATATTATAAGGTTTACAACTCGGACCGCGTCGAGAGCTTAATTTGCATCCTAAGCACTCGACAGATCCTCTCAACAGTAAACCACGTGGCGTAAACCTCGACACCCGATGAAACTCGACAATAGACCAAGGATGATGACGTTAACCGGACGTTACGTTACGCACCCTCGACCATGTACGTACAAAACGCACCATATGCAGGACACCTACGACAGTTTGACAGTTGCAGGATTGGACAGAAACAGATTTCCACTTCATAGGAAACGTTGACTAAAACACATCCCCTAGACTGACAGTTAGAATATAAGCACCAGGCGCTTCAAGAGACAACAGATTCATCACGCAGTCGCCTAAGTTTAAACTCCGTTACTTACAGTTCATAATATTCAGTTCATATTCTTATAATAAATCTACTAAACACAAGCTTAATAGACACCTTTAATCTACCTCCACCTTGAACGTTAATATCGTTCAAGGTTCATGATCTCAACCGAACAGTTGTAACCTGACTGATCGCCACCTAGTTGATAGGTTGCAACACAACCTGAAACAACCTATTGTTGCCTGTGAAACCATCGTCCAAAGGTCCCTCGGTGATTATAATATTCGTCTCTAGCGTGTTCGTGACCGTGACCGCCTCCTAACTCGGTGACTGGTACACGAAACAGAAACGTGTGTACTGTTCATCGGGATGACCCACTTTAACCGGCTTGTTTTTGGAGTTTCAGTCCCGAGAGTTGTTTCGGCTACATCAGGAGGGAACCGTAATAATATTCATCGTTGTCATTCCTCCTCGACCTCTTTCTCCTTTATCGTACTTCTATCAATGGTTCATTGTGATCTCGATGAATGTTATTATTGGCTTCGTTCAAGAAACTCTGATCAATTATTTCGGTAAAGAATTCCTTGTTGATCTTTTTTCTATTCACGGTATATTACACGATTGTACGCGTATTTGTATCAGCGGATTGCTGATATTTCTACAAATTCATATTTTTATATATATGTAATTGTAAAGATGAAATTTAGATGTAAATAATTGTTTTACTTATTAAATATTATAACAAGTACTATACTTCCGATATTTTATATATTTTTGTATATTATATTATTCTATACATTTTTAAAACTTCAAATCTCTCATAAATACGTAAAAATCCGCAGTTTATTCTTATCTTAGCAATTAGAACTTTTATCACGGTCGTATCATTATTTGTTTATTTAAGAATTTCTCCTTAAATTTAGCTTGTTTTCTAGATGCTTTATATGTACTTCGATTATTTCACCTATTTATATGGACTCCTTAATTTTTATATATCTCTTTTAATCATCTTCTTTTGTTTTATGTATGTGAATATTATTATTATTGTCATCATAAGTTTCCGATTGAAAAGATGATAAAATCTTTGATAAAAAATTTGTTCTCAACTTTTCTTTTTCATCTCGTATGATCATTGTTTGACACGGCTGTTAAGACCATAAAGGAATCTTTTCAACAATGCAGGATTTTCTTTATTACCTTCACTATTTTCCTCTTATTATCATTAATGAATCTTTCATTCCTTCTTTTATTAATTTAATTTTTATCTAATTTAATTTTACTCAATTATACCTTGATTATCAATTGAAATTATTACATACGGGAGATGACATAAATAGATCATCGTGTGGTCGAGGTTTCCTTCGTCTTTAAAATGAATTGTTTGCAAACGCATTGACAGTAACCGGTTTCAGACTCAATTTTTAACGCGTTTCAACGTGGTGCTTATCACGTGCATTTATGCTCCTCCATGGAAGTTTAATACAGCGTAAACTCGGCCTAATTATAACGGTATCATGATTGCAGAATATATATATATTCTAATTGTACGCTGGATACGTGAAATTTGTAACGAAATATTATAACACTCCGCTATCATCTATTTAATTTAATGACTTAATTTAATTGTTTTTTTAATTTAATGAATAATCTGTAGAAAAACTTGACGTTTCATTAAGCAAAATTAAATATTATTGCTTAACAATAATTGTATTATTACAATTTTTCATTACTTGATTAAACAATTTGTCTGTTACAATAAGCATTAATTAAATAAACATATTTCAAAAAAGAAGCTAGTTTTAAAATAAAAAAAATAACAAAGGTAAAACAATAAAAAAATATTCAACACAAAAAATATTCTTTTTCTTTTTAAGCAAAATTTCTGTTAATGAATTTTTGTAGTTAAAAGGAAAATGATATATTATAGAAACAATTACCTGGATGCAATGATGAGATGAATGCGGATGCACCCCAGTGGTCTCAGAACGACCTTCGGTGTTTTTAAGCACTTAAAACTCCATGTACTTCAATTCTAATTACCGTTGAACCTGTCACTCTCGGTCTTTTGGTCACAAAAAAAAGCAATCGTAAAACGCGGACACGACGGAGGTGAATAGAACGTGCGACGAAACCATGAAAACTTGCAGCCCTGGTAGAGGGTCACACGTCGACTGAGGTACCTCGGCAACCAGGTGATAGCAGGAAGAAGTGGTGGCGGTAAGGCGAAGAGGTGGAACTTCAAAGGAATGTGGACAAAATGTACAAGAGCAAGACGAAAGTCCAGAGAAGGAAAAAAAATAATCCCGGAAGATTCTCCTGTCGGAATGAAAGTATCACCAAATATAAAGATCACAGAATTGAAGCGGTTTTGATTTTCAGAAATATTGTCATAAACTTTTGATATTTTATTATATTACCCTTTTTTTAAAATTCTGATGTATAAATATCAATCTTGTTTTTTCTGTTATTTTGGTATTTGTTTATAAACTCCATGAAATTCTAATAATATTCTACTAATAATATCGCTATTCCTGAATCGCATTTTTAAAATTAATTTTTTAAAGATGCATTATGATTTGTTTTATATAAAATTATAATTCATTTTCTCAAAAATAATTTTATGTAGTTCATCACACCTTAATAACATATAGGTCAAAGATGCATCAATGTTGATGCTACATGCCGAACAAAAAATCCGATTCTTGTTTCCATCAAAAAATGTAACACGCTCGGTAGAACAGGGACAAACTTTCTAAGGTTTTCTCAGTGTGTATCGACTGTAGAATGATTCCACAGTTCGTGGTAGGTGTCGATAAAATGAGGAAGGAAGAGCAGAGGTGAGATGCTCCACCGTGTGTGTACGGCTATCGGGTGGTGGAGGTAAGAAAGAGAAGGAGTAGTTGAATCTGACTAATGGACGGCACAGAGTCGACGGAACGGTACGTGGAACAGTTAGACGACGACCCACATTACTGGGAGTTGCTCAGGGCCGGCCAACGTGCCAGTTTCTTCGACCTTACCCTCCGTTAATGCAAGCTAGATCTTCTAGGATCATATTAAAATCGTTTAATCATCAATTTAAATCCTTCCTCTACTTCCTTCTTCTCTAAAATGCCTATCCTTTATTCGAATTTAATTATCTTTCTACATCTTTTTTCACCCTTCTTTTTCAATTTGGGAATTTTCTTGCTTTTACGCCGTTCGCCATTCGATCGCTAAAATTATTCATCTGTATTCTTCTTCTGAATTTTGATTGATTCTGAATTTATATTGATTATTGAAATTGGAATTCGTATTTTTGAAGGATTTACGGAAATAGTTTGGAAGAGTGAAAGAACTGTAACATGGAAAGTTTGAAGCATTAAAATAGTAAAAATGGTCGAACTATAATAAACAAGTGTTTATTCAATTAAATATAAATCTGGTTTCAATTTATACAAAGTTAAAAAATATTAAATGTAATTCATTTATAAAACAGCAACAGAAAATTTGTACCCATGTCATAACTATTTCCTCTTTCCCTTTTTTACAACAGATGCTGCTGCTGGCAATGGAACTTTTAGAGTAATAAGTTTCTTGTCCTCTTTGTTAGGTAAAGCACCAACGATTCTAGCAAGCTCTGTTAATTTTTTTAGACCCATACGATGACTGAATATGGTTGCAAATAATTCCAGATCTAATGTAAAGTTGTTAATTATCAGTGCTAAGATCATACAGTGTATTACTCCCTTATCTTTTACACTGGTTGGTCTCATTCTATAAAATATTAAAAATTAATTATTGAATTATTAAACATTTTTATTATGTGAGTATTATGTCTGTTGTACATACCTCCCATGTTTACTCTGAACACTATATGTGTCTATTATATGCGAATTAATTTCTTGGGAAACTGAACAAACTTCAATACCACGTTTTTTAGCATCCTTGATTGGCATATTTAACCATGCTGCAACTGATTGAACATAAATCAGCAACGCAGCCTTTTTAAGACTATCTGGATCAGATTTCACGTGATATAATGTCCGAGTGAAAAATTTTGAGTTTCTGAAAAAGCAATAAATGTATATATTAGTATACAAGAAAATAATAAGGAAAGATAATAATTTTTTAAATAAACATACTCTTGTTTACTATTAGAATTGTCATTTAAAATTTCTGTAACACTATCATACAAAGATTCTAATTTACTTTTTGGCACAATATCAAATATATTATATACATCATTCACATTAGTTGCGTCTCTATTACATTCTGGTAAAGTGGTATTTGTAATATATTCATTATCTGGCAATTGTGTTGATAATTCCATTCTGTCAATTTCAACATCTGTAATGAGAATGAATTTTAACTCCATTCTTAAGAAAATTAGCACAAGATTATATGTATTTCATAAAACATTTGCAAAGACAATTCCTTACTAGATACAGTTTGTTCCAACTGTTTTTTAACAGATTCTACATTTACTTTTAATCTTTCGTATTGCTCTGTCTTTCTTTTCACCTTCTTTGAACCAAACTTTTTGTTCAACATAGCGATCTTCTCATCTTCTGCGCCCTTATTATCTTCCACTGCAGGTTTTTCCAAAACTGGAGTCACTTGCCAACGTTCAACCTGAACCAATCTTACCTTCCCTGTTCTTCTGTTATGTAGAACAAGCATAGTACTCATCAAGTCTTGGTTCGTGTCAGGTTTATAACCTTTATAAACAATCTGTCCATTTGACATAGCCAGCATCGTCTTCTTTCTGTTTTGATCGTAAAATAATCCACAAGACATTTTTTTGGCTTCCTCATCCTTGAGCTCTCCATTTTGAAAATTAACTGTAAAACAATTATATATGTTTTTTCTCAAAATGAATACGTGTAATATATGAATTATAAATTGACAAATCGAACAAGTTGTTTATCACTTGTAATTTAGAACTAAATCAATGAAAACAAATGGCAATTACGATTATAAGAGTAATATAATTTCACGATTCGATTATTTTTCGAAAAATAATTTAGACACGAGTTGTTTCAAATATCGAAATACTTCTTAATGAATAAAAGTGTAATTACCAATGATTGGTTGAACTTTGGATGGTTCTATAATTACATCATCGATAATTGCCTTGAACGGTTCTTTCATTTTTATTAATTACTGTTTAACTTTGATTTTTATATTTCAAACACCACATTTGTCTACATTAAATTTTGTAACACTCATGAAAACATTGAAGTACCACCGGAAGTTGGCTCCTTTTCATTTATCTGATAGGAAGTTAAAATATTTTGACTTAATTTCTAAGAGATCCATGGAAGGATAAACTTATTTTAGAACACAACCATATCAGTCAAATTACAGAACTACTTTACCAAAGTTCTATTTCTTTAATTATATTCTCAAAAATACGAATTTGCATAAAAATCTGCAGTCTATTTATTACTATACAACAAATCTTTTTTCGATTTTTTTAAATCGATAAGATTATGGTACACCTTATAGTTTGCTCTCTGTTATGATTAGCATCTCTTTTGTATTATGTTCCTCGTCTATACTATTCATATGAACTTTCGAGAAGTACGATATATGTGAATGTTGTGTTAAATTTCTTGATGGTTTGTCTGATATTTTAGAAAAGAATCGACCTAATGGGTAACAAAGAAACTCCAACAGCAGTGAATAATGATATAGTAAGAAATGTGGTTCAATATCGTATTATAAACCGAAATACATCAATACTGTACACGTAACATAAAAATTTTTAGCGTTTACAGATGCCAGTTCCAAAAATAAGGCACGATTGGTATCAAACGGAAAGTCATGTCATAGTTCCGATTCTTGCAAAAAGTGCACAAAATGTCAAAGTTGTTTACGAGAAGAATACGGTAAATATCTATGAGAGTGTAAGATGTATATGATGTTGTTTCAACTAGTGCGTTTTGCATTTTTATCGGTCATATTTACGTGAAAGTAATTATTGTTTGGTTGAATATCAATTGTATATTTTATTCTTTATTTGGTTTTAGTTGAGTGTGTCTGCCCAGTTACCATCAGGCAATGAATATAGCTTGGAGTTAGATTTAGCTCATGCAATAATACCAGATCAATGCACATACAAAGTTGATCCATCTAAAATAGAAATTAAATTGAAAAAACAAGATGGAATTACATGGTCTACTTTGGAAGGAAATCCTGTTGCACAAAACACAGTACAACCCATACCTCAAGGTAAACCAAAGATCCAAATATTATGTATAAACAGAACTTGTTTTGAATTGTCATATTAAAATGATTAAAATTTTTTAAGAAATTTTACAAGCTGGAAATCAACCACCAGAGAATCCTGGAACTACCAAAAAGACACGGGATTGGAATAAAGTAGAGAAAGAGATCGAGAAACAAGAAGCAGAAGAAAAGCCTATAGGAGAAGCTGCTCTTTATGCTTTATTCCAACAGATATATGGTAGTGGATCTGATGAAGTTAGACGCGCAATGAATAAATCTTTTGTGAGTATTGCTTCTCAAAAAGCGCTTGACTAATATATTGTATTAATTTTAACACTGTAATACTTCTACATATATAGCAAGAGTCTGGTGGTACAGTGTTAAGCACAAATTGGTCAGAAGTGAGCAAAGGAAAAGTTGAAGTAAAACTACCAGATGGTATGGAATGGAAATCCTGGAATACATAAAATAATTCAGATAATTAAAATTTAAATTGCTTACTATTTAACATATAACAATTTCACTTTATTTTTAATAAAATCATTTATTGCAGATAAAAATTAGTTAAACAATGCTACTAAATAACATCGTACAATATCTCCAATTAAATGAATATATTAATGTATTTTTTATTTCATTATATAATTAAATATGTACATGTATTATACATTTATTTATAAAACTTTGACAAACATAAATTTCTGTTACTAAAAAATTATTTCAAATAAAGTAATAACATTATTAATTCATTAGTTATTCATTACTATGAATTGAAAGGTAACCTTTAACCAATTACCGATCTCAGTATATATATGCCAACAATACATACCCCAAATATAACACAAGCTTTTTGCAATTCTGTAATATTACTATTATGTAATTCTTCATTAACCATAACTACTTTTGGTTCGCTATTCTGTTCTATTTTATTCTTTTCTATTGTTTCAAGAATTGTATTTAAACTACTTTTTAATGATAGAAAACTATTTCTAAGCACATTTTCATTCTTTTCTTGTGCTTCAGATAAAATGTTTTGAATATTTGCTACCCTTATATTGTTATATATTATCGAAGCTACCAATGATATGATTGCTAATAATGCAGACGCTACAATAGATAAGTATTTATGCTTTTGAGCATTCATTGTTTGACTATCATGATATTCTTTAATAGCAGTTGCTAATAACGTGAAATGTTCTTTTTCCTCTTTCTCTAACAAATTAAGCTCTGACATAATCTTTGTTTGATCTTGAAGATTTTTGTTTTCCACTATTGTCAGTTGTACATACTTTGGATCATCCCTCTTAATTTGAATAAGTTCTGAATATACTTCCTTTAATTTATCATTTATCAACATTGCTTCACGATTCAATTGTCTTCTCTCATCTTGACATTTGAACAACTTGTCTTGCGCAAAGATCACTTGTTGTTTGGCTATTTCAACCTTGTCCAAGCCTGTTATTTGTTGATACCATCGCCACCATTTTACAACTTTCTTTGGTAATGGACTTGGTGTTAATTGTGATGCATTTACATTTTGAATTATTGTTAAATCATTACTGATTTGCTGGAATAAATAAATTTAAGTGATTTATATCTAAACATATGTACATTATAATTTTTTATACGTATTAACGAATAAATAAAATGTAATACCTTTGCAAGAACATCATACTTTGCAGCAACTGCACTTTGTATATTATTCAACTTTTCTTGTGCCTTTCCAGTGACACTACTAATTTTTGTAGTTGCATTAAACAGTTGATGTTTATGTATTTCGTTGTTTAATACTTTAATGAGCGATCGAAATTTTTCTGCCATAATATATTGTTTATATATTTAAATTGCGTAAAAATTTACAATATCAAAATACATAGCTGTATCCCGGTATTATTACATATTATTATGTTTGTTTTAACTCCTATGTTTTTAATATTACAGAAGCGTAAATCATCCTTTGAGACAAATCATTAGTAAATAAAGTGCCTTAAAAAAGAAATAATTATCAAATTTTTATAAATATGAAGGTTATAGCTAAGTATGTAAAGCAAAATCACTTGAAATATATGAAGAAATCTTATACTAAATCTATATGAAATATAATAATTGAAAAATTACAAAAGTTATTCATTATAATTTCATAATCTCATTTGTAATTTTTGTATAATCTCGAAAAATATCGAAAATTTTCTGATTACACAAACTTGACAAGAGCCTTAACTTAAGGCATATTTTCAAAGGTTAGACGGAAGATGTACATGAATTTGTTCGGAAAGTTCAATTGATTATTATGTTTGTTAAATAGAGTTGCAGCAATTTGCTAGTTTCTTATAACAATCTTATCCGTAGTTAAGTAAGAGATTAAAAGAAATTATATGGCACATATGTGTATAAACATGTTTTGTACACATAATAATTAACCTAGAATTTTTTAATTTATGTTTACC
This sequence comes from Bombus confusus, assembly GCA_014737475.1. Taxonomy (NCBI): domain Eukaryota; kingdom Metazoa; phylum Arthropoda; class Insecta; order Hymenoptera; family Apidae; genus Bombus; species Bombus confusus. The sequence goes on from JACXIV010000014.1 coordinate 4,364,830, forward strand.
AAAAGTTATCAATAAATGTTCATATTCTTAAGGAGTTCAAATACATGTTATTTACTTGTAAAAAAAACGTTATAATGAAAAGGAGCACGCGAAAAGTGTCAGGAGCAAGGAAAATAATTATTTCTTCAAGTGAATCTGAGGATAAACCTGTAGATGTTTCAAACGATGAAAATTATGTTCCGAGGAAAGTACCTCAGAAAAAGAGGAAGAGAATTACAAATAGTACCAAGATAACTCTTCCATTAAGTAAAAACAGTAAACAAACAGCAACACAACTGAGAAAAGGAAAAATAAAAGCAGAACTTATAGATAACATGAATGAATCAGTAGATTTGAACAAAAAGACACAAATTAAAAATGCAAAGATAAAAAAAGAAGAAATACAAAATTCTGATACAGGAAATATTAAACAAGTATTAAAAGATATATCTTTAAAATCTACAGAATTCAAAGAATGGACTGTTGAAGATTATGTTAGCAAAGTGAGCAATGTTGAAAAACATATAGCAGCAAATGTTATAAAGCTTTTTAATAATGACAATACAATCCCATTTATTGCAAGATATAGGAGGGATATGACTGGTGGCATGGAGCCAGATAAGCTAAGAGCAGTGAAAGAAAATCTCGATCATGCTAAAGTTATCAAACAACGTGCTAGTACTATATTGAAATCTATTGATAAATTAGGACAATGGTCTCCTGCTATACATTCTGCTGTTGTATCTTCTAAATCTTTAGACGATTTAGAACATATATATTCTTTTTTTAAGCCAGCATCTAAGCGAACTTTGGCAGAAAGAGCAAAAGAGCTAGGTTTGGGATCTGTAAGTAATTTTGTGTTACAGGGCCAGCCACTACCTCCATTATCTTCTCTTATCGATTCCACTAAAGATGGATTAAAAACTGAGCAACAGATTATAAATGGAATTGTGCATATTATAGCAGACATTATAAATAAGAATAAAACTGTATTTGATAAAGTCAAAGACCTTCAAAACGAATCTGCCATAAAAATCCAGACCACAGAATGTAAAACCAATAGTAAATCTGCAGACAGTAAAGAGAAGGATGTTCATAGAAAGTATGAAACATATTATGACTTTAATACAAACACGAAATACATCAAACCTCATCAGATATTGGCTATTAATCGTGGGGAAGCGAAAAATATTCTTAATGTAAAAATGACCTTTCCTGACTGTTTCGAAAGGGGATTTAAAGCACACTGTTATAAACAATATAATACAGCTATTACAACATCCAAATTACATTCTAAATTATTAAACGACAGCATTAACTATGCTTATTCAAAGCTGATAAAACCCTTGGTAGTACGTAGAGTGAAAAGCGAAATGAAACAAAAAGCAGAGACAGCATCTATAGAAGTTTTCGTAACTAACGTTAAACAGTTGCTTCTTACTCCACCTGTACGAGGAAAAATCATACTTGCTATAGATCCAGGATTTTCGCACGGTTGTAAATTAGCGGTAATTTCTGAGCAGGGTGATGTACTTGAAACAGGTGTAATTTATCCACACACAAAGGCAAAAAAATGTTATAACGAATCTGCACGTGTTTTGGTAGCTTTAGTGATGAAATATAAGGTTACAGTTTTAGCATTGGGCAATGCTACAGCTTGCAGAGAAACTGAAATGTTTCTAAACAAGTTAATTAAGTCCAATGCATTCGGATCGATCAAGGTTTCATACACGATAGTTGACGAAGCTGGAGCATCGATTTACAGCTGTAGTCCCGAAGCAAAATCCGAGTTCCCGAACCTCGACATGAATTTAATCTCTGCTATCTCTATAGCGAGACGTTTACAAGATCCACTCGCTGAATTAGTAAAAGTAGAACCTAAACATTTAGGTGTGGGAATGTATCAGCATGATCTACCGGAGAAGCAATTGTTAGCGGCGTTAAACGAGGTGAGTATAACATTCAATAACTTCAAGATTCAAGATAAAGTAATTAACCGACAAGTTCAATAACAACTATAAAAATGATTAAAGGTTGTTTCAGAGGTTGTGAGTTTTGTGGGTGTGGATGTGAACACTGCATCTCAGTGTCTTTTAAGAAGAGTTGCAGGTTTGAATGCATCAAGGGCAAATAACATTATAGAATGGAGATCCGAATTTGGACCATTTAAAAATAGGCAACAATTACTGGAGGTGAAAGGAATTGGGAGCAAAGTGTTTGAACAATGTGCTGGTTTCATTAGAATATTGCCAGAGACTTCAATGAATGATAATTCTGAGAAACGCAAGCATGCTAAGAAGTCTAAGCAGACACATAACTTATTAGATCAATCTTGGATCCATCCTGAATCGTACAAAATAGCCGAATGCTTCTTGAAATATTGTAATTGTAATTTGGAGAATTTCGGAACTACGCAGTTCATCGAAAAAGTAAAATTGTGTGCTATTGAAGGGTTCGCTAGTTTGGCCCAAAAGTTTGATACAAACGAGACGACTATGGAGATGATTGTCAAGGGTTTATCTATGAAAAAGGACGAGGATATACGATTAAAGACTTGTGCTCCTCTTTTTCGAAAGAGTTTACTCAGTATTAATGATTTGAGTGCGGGGATATCAGTAACGGGTGCGATACGAAACATTACGCACTTTGGAGCGTTTGTGGACATAGGAGCGGGTAAAGATGGACTTATACCAACGAAATGGTTAAAGAATACGGTAGTTTCGGTAGGTCAGCGTGTAGAGGTGAAAGTACTTTCAGTAGATGTTAACCGTGGAAGAATTGGTTTAGAATTAATTAACGTATTATACATTTAATTATATTGTAAATATGAGTATAAATTCCAATTTTTTTACACAAGAGTATTTATTCTTCCTAAATGATGAAACGCGTCACGCAATGTTCTTTTGTTGGACTAGACACAGAGAATGAAATATATTCGGTGTATATCTGTAATTCGTCCTTTTTTCTCTTTTAAAGTAAAAACTGTCGAGTACTCTATGAATAAACATAAATGAATAAACGTAAATGCGGAATACACGTGGAATAGCATTTGCATATTTCACGCACCACTTATTCCCAGTTAATGACGGATAATAAATTGTCCCTTAATTTTGGTAAATAGAACAGTCTGTGCTTTTATACAATACTTAACTTACTGTTATACTTTAAACTTATATTTTATTTATAATATTCTAAATAGGTAATGCGATTGATTGTAACGATACCACGGAATCTTAAGTGTGGGAATATTTCACGAAATATGCAGCTGGAATGGAGCTCTATAAATTTCGAATACAGTCACGCGGCGGTAAATAGTACATCTCTATCAGGAGGAGGAACAGAATCTATTCCGTGAATTGAGAAGTGGCAGAGACGGATTCTGAACACGTCCCGAGGCGTCTCTCCCCAAGGAAGGCAGTTCGAGGTTGCGCGATGGTCAGATGTTACTCTGCATCGAATGCTGCAATGAAAAGTCACAGACGCGCTCTCAGATGTGCAATACTTTGATGTCAATTGGTTTTCAACTTTACGTTATTTTCCTTTCATTTTATGTCTGTGTTTTCGCTTATAATTTCATATTTATTTATCAATTCTACCACGTTTAATCGATCGTACGACTAATGCTTCACTCTGGTCGTGGATGTAGTTAAAATACAACACGAACATTCGCGCATACAACTTAACGACACGCATTTTTATATTGTCTCGTGCCATATTGCTTACGTACCCGACGCAACACGCTAACACGATCATCCCCATCGTTCGTACCGTTTCATCCTCTCCATTTCGCTATCCTCACTCTTTGTATGCATGCTGTGTATCATCCATACACATGTTACTTGGCTACATATAATTTTGAGGTAATAACACCGCTCCAGACATGTACAAGAGGATCTGAAACGAACGAAACCTAAAAATCTCTGATTCCGTCACAAAAAAAAAAAAAAAAAAAAAAAAGAAAGAGAAAGGAGAAAATAAAAATGCGCGTTAAATGAAAAGTAACAGCCATTGTCTAAATCATTGTAAAAATTCCAGCGAGTTTCTAACGGGTATCGTTACCGTGGATACGTGAATCGTGAATCCACGATTTTTACAAGAATCTAGCCGCGTTAGTTCCAATTAAAACTAATCCCCTTATTTTTTTTCCAGGCGACACGGGCTCTCTTCTTTTCTACTGGTCCTCGTTTCTCCGTGTCTGCCATTCTCTTCTCTCTTTCTCGTAGACGATTTTTCGCCTGGAACATTCTGGGACTCGTGTATCCGGTCAGCGATGGAATCTGAAACACATGGAATATCGTTTCGAATCTGTAGGTGCGACGAAACATTCGAATCACTACGAGTATGACTCGAGGCTTGGAACTCTTGAAAGTTTCGATAAGTACCGGAAGTTTTGATAAGCTCGAAAGCCTTGAAAGTTTCGACAAATAGTAAACTTTCAATATTTTAACAGGCGTTTTTAATATACGTGCTTTCGTTCGAGCGGTGCATCGAGTATAAAGCGTTAATGAAAACCTACAGCGTTCGACTTCTACGTTATTTCCTAACGATCGAAAGAAAACGAGTCGATCAACTGACAAATTTCGAATACCCGCAGATAGAGATATAAGAAACAGTACAAAACAAAGAACGCGCTGTTCAATCGTAATTAATGTAAGATTTTAATGTAAGATTATGCAAAACTTAAATGTCGTTGCCCATAGGCAAAGCATAAAAATGTCGTGTGACAGTCCACGCGTTATTATTATTAACTTTACTAATAACAATAAAGTTTACCACTACTAATAATAATACATAAGTAAATGTGTGTAATTTAAAAGCAAATAAACGTGGAATATGTATGTGTCAAAAAATTGCAATTAACCCAGCCTTTACCGTTCAAGAACACGTTTAACTCTTCAGCTGCGGACTGGATTTTCATACTTTTCTCTACAAGATCGACGACCAAACTTATATTTTATAACGTGGCTCGTGGAAATTAATAGAACACGCAGGACGCGACTTCGGCGTCGTCGCGGCTGCAGGGTTAAACGTTTCACGATCATTTGATCTCGCCAACGATCCTTACACTTCTTGGCGACGCACCATCGTATCCAGATTGCGTTGCCGCGTTGATTCCGCCGCGATGACGCGTCTAGAGTCGCGAAAGGTTGCGAGCTTTTAATTTGTCGATAACACGGCGAGGCTCCAGAGAGAAAGCGGAGGCGTAAGAAAACACAGAAGAGCTCGTCGGAACGAAGCGGGGATTCCCTCGTGTGTACGCAGAACAATGGTGAAAAAGCTAAAAAACCGTAGCGCGGATATACCTACAGTCGGAGACAAAAATAAATGGCCAGATAGTGGGAATAAGTATGGACGAAGTTTAGTCGAACTGATTTCACTGTCGTGTGTACTTAAGCTTCATCCATTCGTACGTTCTGTGCTGGAAGAAACCTGTACAAAACCGTACAGCGTACTTAGTATTTCATACTTGTATTAGGTTGTGCGGAAAGTTTCTTTTGTTTTATAAGGAAACAACGGATGCACGACATTTTTTCTTTCATATTATTTTCTCTCACATCGCGACCTCAAGATACCCACAGACAAAGAAGAAATATCCAAATTCAGCAATAGATATAGCACACGAGTTAACCACCACCTAAACCCTCTAGTTACTCAGTTACTTGACACGTCGCATCAGATCCGCAGGCTAAAAAGACATTACCCTCTAGATTTAAGCACTAGATTCAATTAGAATCAAACATGCAATAAACTCTTTATATTCATGACATTGTACCACGCCAGAAAAATTTACTTATAATTCTTATTGAGAATCGATTGTAAAATTACATCTAAATAAAAAAAAAAAATATTATTTTCTCGTTAATTTATCATTATTACGTACGATCGTAATAGTAGAAACGGAAGAAAATGGATCATACGCGATTCGGTAAAATAATAGAAAACGAAAATGTCGAGCGTCTATTGTTTCCTTACAAAACGAGAGAAACTTTTCGGACAACCTAATATATTGGGTCATCCCGTAAGTAACGCGCTTTTCTGCTAAGAGTTCAGTTTAAGACAAGGAGAGTCGTTGATATCGGAGATTTACAAAATCGGAGCGAAGAGTTTCACAGGGAAGGCCGATGAATTGCAAAAAGTACATAGAGAAAATTCATCATCGATCGATCGTCAACACGATCGTCGTTTTTCCTTTCGTCTGGTGTGCGAAAACCAACGACTGCCTGGTTTACTGAATTACTTACGGCATGACCTGATAATTAAACGAATCCCGCGAGCGTTCGGCAATTGTCTTCTTCTGTCGTATTCCAGCGTTCGTCAACAGAGTTTCGTCGTCGATTTGTTATCACGTAAAACCGGAATCGCCTCGATACGAAAACGAATTGCTCGCTGCTTTTGAGAAAGAATAGAAGGACAAGTAACCTTCGAACTTAGGACGATAAACAACAGCCGAGAAACAGAAAAATTGGCGAAGAAAAAGACTAAATCAAGCGATAAATCTGCGTATGTCGTTGGGAAGAATATGGTGCGGGCTTCTTTGCAAGAAGATTGGTTACAGTGTACGTACACGGTGTAATGGATGGGCACACGAAGACCGTATCGGCTGTGGAATGGGAGAACCTGATCATTCTCGATGCTATCGTTGTTACTTTAGATTAGGGGCAATATCGTATAGCGTATACGGTCTTACCCAGCCCATTGGGCAAAATCGGAAAAAAGTAGAGCTTTCGTTTTATCATTACCTCGATCAGTTAGCTGTTGCGACGTCTTTGAAAAGCGTGCACGTAAATGTGTATTTTTCTTTTAATAAGCTAGTTTTAAACAGCTAGTTTTCTTCTAATAATTATTTATATCTTTCTATTTGTTCGTTTTACTTCGCCTTGGCCTCCAAATATTCGAAACATCTTAAAGTTTGCGGATATATTTTAATTTTCAATAAAATTGCAATTTAAACAGCAAGTTCTAACTACTTTTTACGCACGACGAGTATACTCGTGAAAAACAGCCAACTGGCCGAGTAATGAAATACATTTTCAAAATTTTCTTTCTCCCGTTCTTCTTTTTTTTTTGTTCATTGCGAAAATATCCAATAGAACTACAGTTTGCTTCGCACGATTTCCCTTGCCAATTACCAAGTTACCAACGTATAACTGTTGGAAGGTTGACGAGAGTTTACCATCGCCTAAATTCGTTGTTAAAAGCAATCCGACAAAGTTCATATAGCGATAAGTAAACGTAGTTGAAGCGGTTGTATAGAATTTGTGAGGAGCTGCGCGTAAAACCGGAAGCCCCGCGAAGCTCTAATAAATACGTACACGCCAATCACAAAGTTGTAAACTTGCAAAGTTCGGCTAATATTTAGTAAGCTTCTGAAACGAATATACTTCCATTTGTTACGCAGGCAAAGCAGCGTTCGACGAAGCTTCGTTGGTAGCCGGTGCCCGCTAACTTGTCCGCGATATTTTCGTTCCCGACTGTACGTACGCTTGGACCAGAAGACACGACAGAGCGTAGTCGTGGATAGAAGTAACGAGACGCGTAGCTCAGCTGCGAGACGTAACATGCTTTGGCGAACTGGCTTTTACTTCGTTATTGTATATTCGCGCACCTTGTTGCAAAGCTACGCTGAAACTTTCAGCGCGTAATCTGCCACGCTTTTGTGCCGCGAATTCTCCCAAGAGCTTATTCTGTTTTCGTCTTTTGCCCGCCGCCTCTGCAATCGAGAATAAATTTCGCACGAGAGCCATGTATCGGATGGATGGATAGCAAGTAGGTCGCGAGTGTTCGACGTCGACTTTACCAACGATCCTTCTACTTAGCGACAGGTTCGACATACGCTTCTCCGCATTTCCATCGTGTTTTCTAACCCTTTGCAGTTCGCAGTGAGAAACAATAGCGAGAAACAATAACAAGAAGAAAAGTCGGCGAGAAAATCGAGACAGATGGTTCGTGACGCGCGGAATCGTCACGACGTAATTAATCATCGTCGTATCTGTCTCGGAAGGAATCGATCGCGCGATCGTTCGTCCCTTTCGTCTCGCGCTGCAATTTGTAGATCGTTTAAACGCCTGTATCGAGTCTGTGGCGAACAAAAGCCACGAAGTCTTGTGACCAGGGAACGGAACGATGCCGGGTATTAAGAAGAAGCGCGGAGCTTCGCCGAAGCGTAGGTGAAAAGAAAACAAGGGATACCGGGGTTTCGTGCGCTGCAGCAGGGGCCACAATGGCGTAACGACAAAATATAGGCTGATATTGCGAAGCGGTAAGCGTGTAGGTTGCGGCCCTCCGGGTGAAAAGTAGTTTCGGAGCGTCTAGTCTAGTCTAACAATGGCGCGTATGAAAAGGGAAGAAAAAGCGGAACGTATGAAAAGCGTACCGGAAAATAAAGAGGAGATAGAGACCGAAGGCAAAAGAGGCAGCCAGGCCGGTGAATTCAATGCCAAGGTTTCGAGCCTTCGGTTAAATCGATATTCGATATTTTCCGTTCACGAGCTGATACGGTACGCGTTGCAGCAATATTATCGCGTTTCACGTGTCTCTTTCCTTTGCCCTATTTCATTTTCTCGCCTTCTTATTTAAATTAGTACTTAACGAGTCTGCATTACGCACGACGATGCTCGTTTGAACACGCGCAGAGTAGCATATTTACAGAATCATCGCGATCCTGGGAGATGGCGTTTTAACAGTGAAATTGGCCACTTTGTAACGAGTCACATCGCTCGAAGCAATCCGAGGATCGTCTTCTGTTCCGATCTTTATACTCGTCGCTTGTCTCTCTTCGTTCTTCCTCAATTACAAAACTTAAGAGGACTGTATCCTCGTGCAACTATTTTAAGCGTTGTTTAAGCTTGTCTCCGCGGAGTATGTCAACGTTCGTGTACCTTCACAAACGCGTTTGTTCCTTTCTCGCTAAGTATTTGTCCGGATCGACGTAATTTAACGGAGACGTTAACTCCGCAACTAGACACGCGCACGGAATCGTACGAAGTACCCGCAAAAATTGACTTTCACCCCGCTACCTCCACCGCTTTAAACATTTTCTCCTCCGTTTCTTCTCTTAAGCTAAATATCCGTAAACATCTCCAACTTAAATACAAACATCAGCTAACTTTTCCTACTATGGAAATAATACCAATGGGACCAAATAATACCAAAAGTACAAATAATACCTGTTGAAGTGGCTAGCGCTTCTAAGAAAACTCCACATCTGTTCTGCTTAGTTTTCTCAATCACTGAAGCCGTCCACAGGCCATAGACAAAAGGCAGCCACATGGCAACCATAGACAATAGACAGGCAGCGATGGCTTCGGGGTTTTCAGTCACTAGGTAACGCTGCTAGCGTGCGGAACTGGACCAGCTGAAACTGAATTCGTACTTGTATATACACTCCAACGACTACAATCTAAAACATTAAGAACATTATTAGACGCATCTTGGTACGTAACCAACGAAACGATACATCGCGACCTCAAGATACCCACAGTCAAAGAAGAAATATCCAAATTCAGCAATAGATATAGCACACGAGTCAACAACCACCTAAACCCTCTAGTCGCTCAATTACTTGACAAGTCGGAGCAGATCCGCAGGCTAAAAAGACATTGTCCTTTAGATTTAAGCACTAGATTCAATTAGAATCAAACATGCAATAAACTCTTTATACTCATGACATTGTAACGCGCCAGAAAAACTTACTGAAAATTCTTTTAGAATTGATTGTAATTTTTCTCCAAATAAAATAAAAATACTTGTATATACGCTTCTTCGTTAAATATACTTTTCTATCTTACAATTTATCCACGCGTTCCTCTATCCATATAACCAACAACCACAACAATACCAAGAAAAATAATACCAATGGGCCAATGGAACGAGAAGCTTCCATCAACAAGGCCTTTGTACGAGTACGCTTTTCCATCGTCGCCGCCAGGTACAAGAATGAAAAAGCTTCGTTCGGCATCCTTCCTCTTGCCTATCGAGCCGAAAATAAATAGCAAGTCGAACATCCTTACTTTATCGAGCGTTCGACGACATAGGGCCGGGCCGGTTACTTCGATATCGAAAGCGCTGTCGAAGATTATAATAATTTTGCCGGCCGATTCGAACGTTGCATGCGTGTAGAGTAAGGGGGATGGTCACGTAGCAACGATTTCCTCCTTATCGCGCGTGCCTCCTAGTTTTCTAGATCGTTTCACTTTTGGCCTGTAAGCGAGCTTTCTATTTTCCATCGAGAATACGCTCGACTGTGCGGTATTGTGTGTCGCATCGAATATACGTCGCGGGCTGTTCCGCCCACTGACGTCGTCCGATTTATCCGATTGCTCCAAGGAAATCAATCGCAACCCTCTCTCTTGCGACTGCGAATGCCGCCGCTCCTCTATATGCCGGTCATTTCCAAAGAATTCCAGACGAGCTTGAATCTTTTAACGACGAACGCTCGCTAGCAGATGCGAATGTACCGTTATTACATCTTCAGCCAGTGACGGATGGATATTTTGCGCTTCTACATTTCAGTTTGCGCGATTCGCTGTCTCGATCTATCGACTAACCGAATAAAAATGATGAAAAAATACTTCAGGTCTTGATCAGGGTGTACGCTAATCGAAAGTGCGAACATGCGTTTAAACAATTTCAGCAGATCGATAAAGTAAGAAGTTATCGGTGTAGCGGAATGTACTGGCGGGCGTAAGGCGATTACTTACGCAAGGATAAGAAGAAAACATAGAATGAAATGCTTTCACGCGGGACATAGTCTGCGAGGAAATAGAATTTGAAAATTTATCAACCATACTTGAACACGACCGATTCTACGCTGGATAAGGGCGAATAATCGGCAGGAGGTTGTTCTACGGGCGAGCATAAGTCGAAAATGTATTTTCGTTTGCTTGGTTTGCGGGAGAAGTAAATTTGAAAATTTATCGTACGCGCGTACTATGATCAAACTCTATTAGCTTGAAAACAAGCCTTGAAAGCGGAGACGCTTTATTCCTTGTTTTTCACTTGTTTCGACATGCATGATGATTATTTCCTGCCCACACCTAGGTGATAATTATCCAACTCGAAGCGCGCGTACTTGACAAATTTCGAAACCTCGGTTTTCTCGGACGAAAAATTCTTCTTGTATATTTCTTTCCTATTCTTTCACCGGCTTCTTATCGTCCGTACATTATGCTCCTTCGTACGTGCATTATTCGGCCGCGCCCTGACACGCTACGACTTCATTGGCGAACAGCGATCGAAGAGATTCGTCGTGCAATTGCAAACAATATCGTCCCTTCTGACGCGAAGCATCGAATACACAGACAGTGTAATTCTTTCGCATGCCGTGCGCGATTCCTCATTTCCAATCTCTCGGATCGTCACGTACCGCGGTGAATCTAAATTGTATACGACGATCTCGTTCAACCTAACGATATCGTAATACGGAAACACACACATACGCACAGACAGTTTCCATTCACATTTAGAAACAGGTCGATAGAGATCACAGACCATAGGGAATAATTGCGAAGCAAAGGCGAAGAAAGATTCGCAAACGTTCGGATGCGGCGATTTAATACGGCAGTTGCGAGCTTTCGCAGGAAATCAATTGATATCCGTCAGCGGAATGGAATCCTCGCTGCCTATGGCGAGACGTCATCCGTTCTGCGTTCGAGGATCGTTACCAACGTTACCAACGGTAGCGACAAGCCTGCTTTCCCCCTTCGACGTGAGAAGGGACGGCCGGAGGGTGTCGCGTCGTTCGTGCTTCACCGTTCGTGGTGCACCGCGATAATTGGATCACCGAGCCTCCTATGAGTCCTCCTATGAGCGACCGAAATTAAGTAACCCGCGGCGCACGATATAGCGGTATAATAGAGAACGGTGCGGTGTGAAAGACAGTTAGTTAGGTAATGGAACGCGAGACTGATCAGTTATTTTTCATACACTCGACGCGATCATCAGGGAGATCGGCGTTTTGGCCGAAAGTGCGATACGTTCGAATAAGACGATTTGCGTCGTAGAAGCTAAAACTTTATTTCAATACAACAACATTTTTGGCAGTATCCAAGAAAACATATTTAGTTTCGCTATATTTATGTACGATTCGATTTACATTCTTGCATGGCGTGGTAGCTTTCGAAACGGTCAATAATCAACAAGAAGCGCAATAGCACCTTCATTGGCTTCTTCCACCTTTGATTTTCCCATTGGAACATCCCACACTGTCTTTACTTCTTTCTGCATCGTCTCGAAAAAAATATATAAAATATACAAAGAGCTTGTTGATTCGTCCGATAATGCCATTGAAAGAGTGAAATTCGTTCCGACTCGACCATCGTCCTACGCCACGAATCTACGTTAATCGGAAGATAAGATTTCACCGCTACAGATTTATAATTTTCTTTCGTCAAAGATACAATACCGTTTGGTTTACTATAGCCACGCGTAAATACGCATAAGATTATCGCTCAGAAAAATAGACGTACGTCAGCTACTTCGAAATAAGTGTCCGGAAACTGTGAACAGATTCGGCCAGCTATATCCGCCACTCGTTCGCGAAGGGTCAATATCTATCGATCGCATCAGGCTGAAGAACAGACGTGAGGTCCATCTCGGTAGCTGATCGTACACACCTAGAAACAATGAAAAATGTCCATATAAATGTAAATGGCAAGAAGGACGTGCAAGAGAATGCCAGCACCGGAAATACGACTTTCCATCACGCCATGCCTTCGAATCGAACTGATTACGACGTGTATTTCATCGTCCAGCGATGGTTTCGAGGGGATCGCCGAGCTGCTGGATTTTTAGAGACGACCGGAGAAATTGAAACGGTAAACCATGTATGGACGATTTATCGGTTTAAACCTGCGCTTGACGATCCTCGAATTTGCGTACTTCGATCCTATTCCTGCTGCAATGGACGAAAAGACTTTTACCGTTTAATATAAAATTGGAAGGAAAAATCGCGTTGTATAACACCGGTCGATTTATCGACCTAACCCGTCCACGATCCCTCGATTCCTATACTTCGAACCTACTCTGCTTTCGATAAGCAAAGAGATCTTTCCCGTTTAATACAAAATTGGAAGGAAGAATCACGCAGTATGACGCATCGATCGACTCGTCAATTTATCCTCGCTCTACGAATTTCTATGCTTCGATGCTGCTCTCGCTTCCACCAACAAAAAGACTTTCCACGTTTAATACAAAATTGCTACGAGAAAAATCACGTGTACCGATGATAATACTTCTGTCATACCGCGTCCAAGCTCGAGATACTTCTTAACATTACGAGAAATACGACTATGACCAGAAGGACGTAGTGTAGCAGAAGTTCGACGAAATAACACCGTCTTACAACCGCATCGAGTCAAATCTGTAGCAGCACAAGCTACCGCGTTTCCATAAAACCAACGACAAGTTACAATACCCTGGGTATATTATACTACCATCGAAGTTACCGTACTCGGAATTACTATACCTTTGGCCATTACCGCAGGCAGGACCAAATTACCGAGCCGTTGAACGAAACGGCCTCCATATTTACAAACGACGAGGGGAGAATATTTCACCGGTTGATATAAATATTATATCTTGTTAGAAGGTCGTTGGTCGAGGGCCGCATCGGAAGGCCTTAAGCCGTCGAAATGGCAAGGCGGTAAAGAAAGCACGGGGCGGAAAAAGCTTCTTCGGTAGAAGAGGCGCTTTGTGCTGGCGAAAGGTTGCACGTCCGCTAAAGCCGCTCGACCGACCGGTGGAAAGCAATTTGTACCACGCTTAAGTTGCGCGTATTATTTACAGATCACTCGTATACGTATTATTCGACGGTGATATACGATTACGGTGTGACTGGAGGCGATAAAAATTGAATCTCGGTCGGTGAACCGTTCCAGAAGAACGGAACGAGGTTGTAAGAAATCGTGGCCGATTTATACTGCTCTATAATGTTCTATATTATCGTGGATTTACGTTGTTTTGCAGCCACTTTAACGGTCATCTTCCGATATAGCAATGTCTCGGATTTTGTAGTATCTCGTGGTCATTGTTCCGTATAACGTTGTCCATCAACGATATTAGAACGCAGATCTGTAACGCCGGTCCGAAAAATGTCTTATAAATTATTCTTCGACTATGGTTTTACGACTTTCCATAATGGTACTGTGCCGAATGACGTGCAATTATCCTACGACCCTCTCGAGCCTAGCGGCCGCATCGATCATTGTATTAATCGTTGTACGTATGCGGTGACGAGCGTGCAACCAGTGGAAGCGCTTATATCGCGTTTAATTTCTAATTTATCTCGTTATTGTTGTTTGAAGTAAAAATTCGAAAGCGGTTTTATATTTATAAAGCTGCAAAGTGGCAGAAACGTATTTTTCAACTCTGTATTACGGAAAGTAATAGAGATAAACCGTACGCGATGCGATTAACTGAATTCAGGAGTATGTGTTAGGTGCATGAACAATCCCAATTTTACAGCGAGACTCAACGTTTATTTAAAGAACAAATACCGCGCGTTGTTCGATCCAAGTATTTCTTCCTGTTTTTTTTTTTATCAGAGAATCCCAGAATCACGGAAGAATATCGTGCGTCTTTACAATTAGACAAGATCCGATCGTCAGGCCACTGATCAAGAAGGACGTCCTGTGAAATTGCTGCGCGACGAGGCTAAGCCTCGAACTGCTGCTACGACAGAGTACATCGTAACGAGTTTTGTTCGGGACGTCTTGCGACAGCCAGCTTATTCGCTGGATATTACTCCTTCCGATTACTACCTGTTTCGATCGATGCAACGCGCCTTATCCGATGAAGCCACTTCCAATTAGCGGATAAGATACTCGACGATCGGATCTTGTCTAACGACTGCATGCGGTCTAGACGGTACAGTCGTAGAATTTTTCCGCGATAGAATTCGTCGTTGATCCGACGATAGATGGCTTGAAGTTCTAACAGAGAGCAACGGCGAAAATATTTCGATCGAACAACTTGCCGCGTTAAACAGACTGTCAGCTTCGCTGAAAAACTTCCATCGTTCGTTTCTACGCCTGATATTTCCCCATTTACGCACTCGTCCCTCCGAATTAGCCGATTATACGAATATTATCAGACGAATATTTTACGCGATTATTCACATTTATTTCGATTAATTTATTCCTCTGTTGCGCCGTTTTTCAATCATCCCCGCTTCTACCATTCTACTTACGAAGGAAGAAAATGATATTCTTCGACTACTACCTCGAAGACTCTCCGATTGAATCAATTTCCTTCCTCCTTCTCTATATTCATCGATTACACCGTGCGCCACTTTCCTTCCACTTTTTCCTCATCGAGAAAATAAACTGTGTTCCCCGATTACCAGTTTCGACATTCCTCCTTCCAAGTCCGATTTACCCATCTAATTGTTCCGCTTCACCTTTTCCCGCATTCACCGATCCAATTGCCTCCGTCGTCGTCGTCGTCGTCGTCGTCGTCGTCCATGCGATTCGTTCGTTCGATCGATCGACGTCCCGAATGCCGGTACCGATCGAATATGCATCAGATCCTGCAGGATTCAGTCAGAATCTTTTTACGCGGCTCCCAAACCGCCACCGTGGTACACGTTCTAAGAACGAATTGCACGGAAGTAGAACGATTTAATGAATACGAGTCGCGTTTCTTCTTGTCCGCTGGCTTAAGTTATTATTCTCTCTGCGGATTTACATTCCCCTCCACCCCCCGTGTCGCCGACAATTTCGTTATACGAAGAGAAAAAGGGTTGAACGCTTAATCGCAACCTCGGTCGACGTCAAAAGACGGCGTAAAGACGACTGTTGAAAGGACTCGTTCGCGGTATTTGTTGAAACTTCAATGTTTTCAATTTGCGTAAAGGAGAGAAGCAGAATTTTCTAGAGTTGAATAAATGAAATTCTTTCAGAGTGAGACGAATTAAAGGTTTAAGTGATATACCTAATTTCATTAAGTGGAGGGGAAATGGTAGGGTCTTTTAGTCGGCAACTTTTTCTCTTCCAAATCCGACGTAAATGGAGAATTTACGTTCCTCTCGTATCTCTGCGACTTCGTTGTACGAAGGAAAAGAAAGTCGAACGTTTGAGCTTGCTCGACGTCGAAAGATGACGCAACGAACCTTTGCAGAGGATTTGTCGCTGGTATTCGTTAAAATTTCATAAAGCTTCTCATAAAGTTCTTTCGCAGCTGCGCGGACGAAAGGCTGGTTTTTATTCAACGATCGTTCAATTTGTTTAATTGACTTATTAAACTCGGCGGCAAGGGATCCCTTTTACGAGTAGGCGCTACGCGATAAGAGGCAGATAAGCGTCGGGGCTATGAGACACGAGTCGCTGCGAGACAATGAAACAAACACCTGCACGTATACACGGTGTACGAAAGCTACGCTCGGCTCAGCTAAGGCTTCGTACAGTTTCTTTCCGAGATCGTTGGTCGAGTCTATTTTACTGAAAGCGTCGCCTAACTCACGGGCAATACGCTATTGGCGTTTACGCGGGCAAATCTAAAGAGGAAGGACGGACGGCAGAATAAGAAAAAAGAACTGGAAAATAACGCGTGTGGAAGGTTTTGATAAGATTAAAGAGCCGTGGACAGTCGATGAATCCATTTAAGATTTTAAATAGAAGGACAGTCTCGGCGGCCAATCGCCTGGCAGCAAGTGGATAGAATTTACAATGCGATTTCACGAAGCGAAGGAAAAGAAGCAAAACCTTAATGAAAGCAATTAGTCCACCGAAGATATTCTCCTCCGAGCCGATCGTCGTAGAACGTAACAAATTCGAAAGTTGGCAAAAGTAGCTATTTCGGTGACTGCGAGTTGACGACGCACTTGCAGGGGTTGCAGGGGTGGCCGACACCCTCAAGTAGAGATACCGTGCTTTCGTACATATTCATGCCAGCCGTTTCGAATAGAATATCTACGCGCAATGCATAATATTCGTAGCGGCGTATGAACATTGAACGCCAACCAACACCGACTGTTGCATCTCCTTCTCTTTCCGCCCCTTTTCCTCTCTCAAATATGTACGACTGAAACGCACCCGCTTTATCTTTCGGCCCTAGCCCGTATTGTTAGCCTCTGCGATGTCCCTCGATGTTACACGCCAGCCCTGCTGAAATATTAAATCCCCTTTCCGCTTCGTCATCTTCGAAATCGTCGTTTCGCCGAACGATTGTTAACGCTATGTTGTTCGATGGTCGATCAGAGTTCAACGGATACCGAGTTATCGTTGGTTTCGTTCGACGACTTGAACGATCGTAGACGTATCGTAAGTAAGCTTCATTCCGATTAAGCGGATAGCGATGTTAGAATATTTCGTTAAAGGAATTTCTTTAAAAATTCCGCCGTTTCGCGAAGAATAGACCGAACGTTGAAACAATCGAACAAGGAGCATTCTTGGCGCATCTTTTTCAACATCGTCGGAGCTCTGTCGCGACATTCTTGGAGAATCTTTTATAGCATTTTTTTTACAGCATTCGGATGTTCGGTTTCTGATTGATTCTGACGAATGTTCGTGTACGCTTTCGTTTAACTAACTTTCAGTGAAAAAATGGAGGGAGCGATACGTTATCATTGTCTTTCCAGAGGAATGATCTGCAAGAACGATAATATTAATTCGCTAAGAGCGCGACATTTCGTTCGCAATTTTCGATCGTTCTGCGTTTTCACCGGGGGTCTGTTGTTTCGACGAAATTGTGCCGGCGAAAAGGAAAAATATCCGCCCGCGTGTTCCTTCGTCGCTATTTCTGCCAGCTAAATTTTACGATTGCGTGAAATTTAAAGGGATAACGACAAGAAACGGCAAGATAGCCGAGGTAGAAATTTCACGCGAGCTCGAAACGAAACGCGCCCCGTTAAAAACTCTTGCGCAACGGGTGCAGCCGACTGCACTGCCGGCATTTCTAATTGAAAAAATTAATAACAGCCGGGGGGCGGTACGGAGACCGTGGCCTCGACGCGGAAGCCTAGCCCTTGCCGTTGGAAAATTTCGCTTCTTGGGAACGGAAGCGCGTTTAACGAGACAGCAAACTGTCATTAATCAAAATTACGATTTTTTGCGACCCTGAAACTTTTCTCGCCAACGGCAAATACGGAGCGAACCTTACCGCTGGATGCGAAAAGAGTCCCGGAACTAGTGCTAAAACAAAGTCTTGGAGTCCAACAAAATACGCGAAAAATATTTATATTCGTATTATCTATATTTTTCTCTTATCTTTTTACGAGGAGTCGCGTCCTGCACGCTTCTGCGTGTTATTCGACCGGACCCCGGATGTATATACATGGATTTTGCTACATTTCTATTCTGTAATACCCTATGGTACGTGGAATATCCAAGAAGAAGCGGAACATCGCGATCCCGCAGGGAAAGCGATAAAGATCGTTGTTACAATAACGATTGCTCCGCCAAAAACTATTTGTCCAATGCATCGCATTCTCGTGCAAGGTACCACCGATAAGATGGATATCGGAAGTTTCTTGTCATTTTTCAACGTATGCCGGGGAAATTGTCTGTTCAACATCCTCGACGGCTCTCTGCGGGATCATCGAGTTGCACGGGCCATTATGCCCGTCGCGATTGACAAAGTTAGCCGCGAGGCTGAAATACGGGCGAAAAATTAATGTTCCATGGCGACTGCACCGGCGGTGTCTTGCAAGGTATGCCGCGAACGTGCGAGGGCCTACGTAAGGGTTGGCTCACGACTGGTGTCGAGTATAAGAGTCTCTTTGCACCCCGTCGATCAATATTCCATGCAGTGGCGTAGCACGGCAAACTATTTCTTTTTCCCTTCTAACTACTCGCAGACTTGCGAGTCAATGCGATTGCAACGGCGAGCAAACGATCCTCGTGTAACCGGATATATAACTGGTACGCGTTCGTGTAATGCAGAAAGTTTGCGCACGTGGAGAACCGTGTGGACCGAGGAACAGGAGTTATTAGATCTGCGTTTCATCGTAGATTGCATGTCGTGTCTTCCTTTCATTCGCATCCATCGTCCGATCTATTACGCGGCAGTTATTAAATTTCTCTTTCATCGCGGATTGCGCTTCGTCGGATTCTACGTTTTATTCGCTTCCAGTTTCCATGTCTCTTTTTCTTAACCCATTGCGAAGGATCGGGCGATGGTCTGTCGCAATAGTCGGAATAAAAATTACGTCTAGATCGTGGAGCTCTCCGTGAATCTACAAAGAATCTGAAGATGCAAAACAGACGCGTATGACACAACGAATATAAAGTACTCGTAACGCTCGTTATAACGTTCAACAAGATGAAACGATTCGCTGGCCGCGTTTTTCGCGCCATACGTTCGTAGAACCACGGGTTTGCAGAAATATCCGCCGTCTAACTCTACCGAGACATCTCCCGTACGAGACTCGCCTCCTGTCTCTTCCATAAAAGTTCCGCTAGCCAAAGCCAGAGATCTCAATATCTCGATCGCGAGATACGATCATCCGGCAAACCTTTCGAACGAAAGAAAATTCTATTTTCTGGCGAATAGTGGCGTTTTTTACGCGGCTAATATTCGAGAGAATTAACGCGTACGTGGAGGATTTCGCGCGCCGGCAGATCGAACGCTCGCGATATTTAATCGTAGTCGTCGTGGCGAGCATCGGCGACAGGCGAATTCCCTCGCAGCGGTGCGATTAATTTTCTCCATCAACACTCTGCACACGAACCGAACGTGTCTAGCCCGTGTATAAATACCGGACGAGGAATTTCCGTCACGGTTGTCCAATGGGATCGACGGCGTCACAGACGAAAAGAAACCCGTGTATTTCGTAGCGTGACGTGTTTATCGGTGTTTAGGGCTGGCGATATATCGTTGCGATAATCAAAAGATAAGCGATCCACTCGAATTCAATTTTCGAACCATTCGGTCGCGATCGTCTGTCGCGAGCAACGGAATCGAGACAAACCCGATACAACGTGATATTACACGTAGCGGCTGGTGAAATCGTTCGAACACTTGGGGCGGGAAATTTTGACGAATGTATCGTTACGCGCATTACGTGCGAAACATATTGAAATTTCGTCGCTGTAAAACAGGAAAATTTGAAACCAACTCGAGAGTGTACAGAAAACGTGTCTCCTGACACGACGATTTAAAATAACTCGTATGCTACTCGTTGTACGAAGAAACGCTTCAAACAGGACTTGCACGGTATCCAGGGGGCATACAGCGCTCTGATCTGTTTTTTCTTATTAACTTACTTTTTAGCGAGATATTAGAGCCGTCTTTTTAAATGGAACGTCTAATATCTTCTCTCAAATTCGGATTAAGAAGAAAATGTTGGTTGTTTCGAATTACAGTGACATCGGTATTTTTCTCGTCAAGATATTTGAAACAAGATATGTACTTCTAAAACTTACGTAGACTTTATTTAGATAGATACGTAGATTTTCATTCGCGTAGAACGGATCCACGTGAAACGGACACGTCGCGTGATTCGAGGCACGAGTGTATACACCGTATTAATCCTATAACATCCTGTAACTTCCATATACATCCCCGGAATCGTTAAGAATTTTACCAACATAATCGCGACGGTTGCGTGTCGTTACAGCGCCAATGAAATTTCAACGTCCAATATACCCAAAACAAAAAAAAAAAAAAAAAAAAAACATGTGGACGAGCTATGTATCGATACTTTCGCTTAGCAACCGTACGCGCGATATTCTATTTCCAACGCACATTTCCAAACGTATTTCGATTTCTACCAAACCAGTCGCATAATTCGTATTTCCAGCATTCCCAAGCGGAGGTCTTCCACCATGGAGCGCGGCGTCTGCTAAATAATAGGAGACAGCAAACGAGGGCTACCTACGTTGCGGTCATTGAAATAAACTAGTTTATCTTGTTGACCGGCCGACGAGTTCGATTCCCTTGTCTATGGCCTCTGTTCGAAGAGCGAAAGAGAAAGAAAGAGGGACGATGGTAGAGAGAAGGAGGCGAAGCGGTAGAGTTTCCTCCAGTGACGGAGCTCCAGTGAAAGCGGTAATGCAATAACGACTTTATTAGGGCTATCGACGTACGCACGTGCCTCAACCCTCTGACATTTTAACTCTTGGCATGCTCGTTATGCAAACCCCTCCGGATCTAACGACCAGTCGTCGTCTCCTCCTGTCTAGCCCTAGCAGAAGAGCCCGCTAATTGCTAATTACCTTACAGTTTTAATCGATCACCGCGACTACGCATTGTGGTCACGATACGGTTGCTACTACCCGTTGCTGCATTCAATTTCGTTCGCTTCTTACAGGCTCGTGAGCGAAATTCATTAAGTTCGTAAGGTACGGGTAACGGGATAAGTGGATTTGGTTTTCGATTAGACGATAATCGTATGCTTCGAATTGAATATTCCGTGTATAGTAAATATTAAAATTACAAGAGAATTTTTGCAATTCACTTTTTTCGGTATTTTACAGTCGGAGTTTAGCTGTAGAGTTTAATTTTAGAGGAGAAGAAGAAACAAAAAAAATGTTGGTCTAATTTAATATTAACCTTGGGAAAACGAAATTAACACGAAGCTTGCGCTACGAATCGAAATTATCAATGTTCTACAAACTGCAGCTGGCAGGTTTGCTTTCCGAATGTCATCGTGGATCGTATCGCGAAATAGACTCAAAATACCAAATATCGCACAGATTGGAGTAAAAATCGGTTTTCGATCGACTACAAATTGCGATGCGAAGAATCTGAAGAAATACGAAGAAGAAGAAGAAGAGATACGAAGAAAAGTTTTATTTCCGTGAAAAGTCAAAGTCACCTCTGCCTTTGTAAATGCAACGATACATTTCTCTACACACCGCTCGATTTTCTTTAATATCTGTAATATTTAATTCTCTACGAAGAAAGTATAGCAAGGTGCTTGGGTCGAGAAACGATTAGTTTCAAACATATTTGATCTCTAATCTTGTAAAACTGATCGTACGAGAGACGAGGAAAACGTAGAGACGAAGTAACACTGCGCTATCTTTCCCAGTCTTTCGTACGACAAGTCTCGCAACGTTGAATAAAAATTAGAAACTGTTCAAAAAAGCGAAACTGATCGATTTGGGTTACAATATAGACTTCGATAGAATCGAGAAATGTTCACTTTCGCCGCTCAATTTACGCGGACTGTCCGTCCCACGTGGATTCGTTTTACGGGAATGAAGATCGCGTAAATAAAGTCTGTCGGTAGAAAAGCAAAAATATGTACACGTACGATGAGCAGCGCAACGTGATGTACTTTTATCCTCATCTCGGACAGCGCTGACGCGCGACTGGCCGCGTAAATTAACAAATTGCGTTATAATTTAGCGCGTAAAAAAACGCCGCGTAAGTCGACGCAGCAGCGTATTTGAATTCTTTCGAAATACAAAATCTCGCAAATAGCGAGTTCCATTCTCCTGCTGCGACGACAGGCAATTTCCAGCCAATTTCTCAGTATCGCGCGCTCTTCGTAGCTGCGCTCTTTCATTAACGAGAGTAATTCGAGTCGCTGGAGCGCCGCTTACCGTTCTTGGTATCGCGCGATAAATTAGCCCAATAAACACAGTAAAATACCGTGAAATCCGGCCGGTGCCAATTTCGATACGTGCAATAAGTTGGCGAGTGTGCAGCGCGCGCGTGTACGCACGCACATTGAAGGGCCCGAAAGCCACGGAACGCGTTTATAGCGCAACGTGCCGGTCCACGGAATAGTTTCGATGGCTGTATCTCGTTAAACTAATTCAAATTGCGCCGCTCCGCCCTGTAAATGACGCAGCGAGTGCGCGCCACTGGACTTTTGCCACGGCAAATTGTCAAGCCGAACTACCCGCTCGCGTAGAATCGCGGTCGTCATACCGAATTTACGTTTATACGACGTTTCGCCGTTGTTGGGCCGTGCGAGAGTTCGTGCTGGCGACCGAATAATCAATTACACGACCGAATAATTAACGAGAAAATTGGGAATTCAATTTTGAGAATAGCCGAAATTCGGTCGCCTCGAGGTTTTCGCGTCCGTAAACGCGAACCCCTGAAATCTATCTATTTTGAACGTCGATGCCGAATGTTTTACCGTTTCCAGTGGTTTAGATTCGAATGGTCGAGGTGTAATGTTTGTAAATCTTCCGCGTTTAGACACGAAATTCTTCGATTTTCGGTATTTGACGAACTCGAATATACGTCAGATGCTGCTGTCCGAGACGTTAGTATTTCAAATTTGCATACTTGAAGTTTATTTTCTAAGTATATTCGAAATTTTAACGTTTCGAATTGAAGTTCAATTTCTCAGGTCGCAACGAGATTTAGTTCATTCGATCTCGATCAACGTGTTTGAACTTTCTTTTTTCCTTTACCGTGGACGATAAGTTCCGAGGAGTTACTTCTTTTCGTACATTATAGTTCGCTATAAAATTGACCTTTCGAGACGCGGTCGAATAAAACGTTACGTTGGAATAAAATATTCCAATTTATAGTTGCAATATCCTATCTGTATTAATCGCAAGGCAGCGCGTAATTTAATTCGAAGACAAAGAAAGCCATTATTAACGTTCGATTAAAACGAAACGAAAGAGCCACGCGAAAGTTAACGCGAATTTTCGCCGGGTCGGGCAGATTGCAGGTACCGAGCCATAAAGCCAAGCCCGCATATTGGATTTTAATTAATATGAACGGAAATCGTTATCCGCAAATGTGAAACATTGATTAATAACTTTGCTTTTTCCCTCATAGCCGACCTCTCTCGTCGTCGCGATGAATTATCGTTGATTTAATATGCATTCGTGAATACATATAAAAATAAAATAAAATATAAAATATTCCGCATAAATCATTCAAGATAAATCAAAAATTTCAAAATCAAATTGTTCGTCCATAAAAGACACCAGCGTACGCCAATTGAAACGAGAGAATCGTTGCGCATCGAAGATAAAAATTCCTGTTTCTAAAATATAATTTCAACCCTTGTTTCTGTCTGCAATCAGCCACGAGCTTACGCACGTGTCAAACTTGAACGATTCTTCCCCGATGCGTTAAAAGATCGATCTATCAGTTCGTCCGAAAAGTTTCCCTCGTTTCATAAGGAAATATTAGTCGCTCAACGTCTTTTCTTTTCTATTATTTTTATAAAATTCAATAAAGTATCATAATTATTCGATAAAATAATCTACAAGAAAAAGTATCCTGCGTCTATTATTTCCTTATAAAAGGAAAGAAACTTTCCGGACAACCTACTATTTATTGTTCCAAAAGACATCTGCGTTAATTAATAGGGTTGGGGAGGAGGGAGATTTTCAGAGTGCGATATAAAAGTATCACGAAACGGAGAAGCACGATAATCTACGATAATCGTATATAATTCTCTGAAAGAGCGAAAAAACAACACGGAGAAAAGAAACAAACGACAGAGTTGGAAAAATGTTAGGAAAGTACGCGAGAAAGAAGATTCGGTTGGCCATGGCATATCTGAATCTAGTCGAAGTTTTATTTTGCCCCTAGGTTGATGGAGGGGTCGAAGGGGTGGCGCAGAGCCAAACAACGGGGGTGGTTTTCCCGCCGGCGTCTAGACGCCGCGGCGCCTGTTCTCAGGCATCAGCTGCTTACGGAAGTACGGTCGATGCTTGAAATTTGCTTTTTTTTCCACTCTCTCTCTCTCTCTCTCTCTCTCTCTCTCTCTCTCTCTCTCTCTCTCCTTCTTCCGCCTCCACCCTTCTACTCTTCTTTTTTCCTCGCTCAACGATACTCTATCCTGTTCCCTTCTATACGGTTCGTGCTCCTTCGTTAACAATTTCAATCGAGCCTTTCGGTTATTAAAGAAACGACGGAGTCAAGCCGTGGTTACGGAAGGATGGAAAGGGTGGAGAAAAAAAGTTGAACGATAAGCCGACGCGAGAGCTTCCACGGAATGATAAAGGACGTTCGGGGGCTTATCGGGGACGAAAGTTTATTAAAATCGTGCGCCTTTTTTCGAAGCTTGTCGAGAAGCACCGGCGCTCGCCGGTTGATGGCTGAGCGTGCAGGCAAATCGAGTGATCGATGATGTTTCTCGTCTTGTCCCTTTGCGCCTCGAGTGGAACGCGCGCGTGATTAATCGAGGAAGATGGAGGGTAGTTCCGCGTATTATTCGATTCTATTTTAACAAAGCACAACTTTTTCCCGCTGTTTGCGCTTTTTTAATCCAATCTCCTCGAATTTTCACGTCCGAATTCCTCTTATCCATACTTGGAACAACATCGACTTCGTCGTATTTATTCCTTATTCAATCCGCCAACGGAAACTTCGTACTCGAAAGCTTCACGACGTACTTAAACCGAACCTATTCGTCGGTCAACAACCAACGAAAAGCCACAGGTAAATATCTTCGCTGAAATAACTTCGAACGATATCAACGCCGCCCCTTCTTTTTCACGGTACTTGATCTGACCTCAGTCGTTGCTCGAAAGGCAACGAGAATTTCCGAATAAATCTTCAAACTGTTGGACGAAAAGCGCGTGAGAAGGGCGACGCGCGAAAGGCAGCGAGAGAAATACAAGAAGACAGGAAAGCAGAACGAGGCACCCTTTAAGATCGTGACGATTTTCGCCGTTTTCTCTTTCCGTTTGCCGGTATCGGCTCGACGTCGATATCTCGCGGTGCGACAGCCACCGGGCGATACAAGCGTGAAATAAAATTTCCCAGCGATCGGCCACGCCACGTTGCACCGTGTACACGAACATTTGCGCGCGGCAACCCGATCTGGTCAGCGTCGATCTCGAGAGAAGAGTCGCACAATGAAATTTTGTTGGCACGTCAGATAGGCGACAGAGTCTGTCTATTCGACGACGTGGCGTTGCTCTTTTTGCTCTTCGTTCCATTCGACGCTAGCCTGATCTCGTCGTCGAAATCGCGTTCAATTTCCGCGGCTAGAGAAGAAGAGGGTGCAGGAAGACGCGAGGGCGAGGGTGAGACGCAAATACGCGTACGGCCCTGTCGTCGTATCCGGGGAGCGGATTTTAATCAGTCGATGGCTCATGCGAATTAGAATGGACTAAGGACGGATCGATTTTTAATCTCTGTAAGAGACTCGGGGGAACGCGCGTGTTACATTCCAGCCGGCGAACGTTACCGCGTCATGATTTCAGAGTTCGATTATTATCGCGCACGATTTTATATATAGATAGGAAACCTTATTTTCTTCTACTCTCGGCCTTGAAAAAGTCATTGGCGCGTGCTTGCGGCTATAAAATCGATGTACGACCCGTGCATAAATCACCGCACGGTTGGCCATTTTTAGCGGAACTAGTCGTTGCAACGATACGACGTGAGCACGATCTTTCGGCCTGATTTCGCTCGGTTCATTTCTTTATATGGAGAGACGAGTTACAATACGCGGAAGAACGAAGCAAGAGTGACCAAAAGTCGAAAAAACGGCTATGGCAATTATCAGAAGGAAGTTGAAAGACAATTGCAGCAGGAATATTAAAGGAAAAAAAGGGAAAGAATCGACAGGGTATGAAAATTAGATCAAGCGATGATATCCGCACAAGGGCGGATGAAAAACGAATATAAGATGCTTTGTTAGGATTTCTGACATTCGTAATAAAAAATCGCCCGCGTCCAAATTTTTGTTTACGTAAAGGATCACGGTGATAGTTGGATGGATTCGTAGAGTCTATCGCTTTGAATAAATTCGAGGTTTTCCACGTTCTACGTATCGCGGAGGGATTCCTTTAGCGATTTGGGAAGTACGGCCAGATTTGCTGGGGTTTCAATCTCTTCGCGATAAAGTCGATATACGTGGAAGAGTTAGAGGACATCGATGGCATCTGTCGCAGCGAGGTGGAGATATTCTCTTTACGAGTTGTTATATAATTCCTGAGTAAGTCCTCGCGTGGCCAATCCGGATCACGCTTAAGACTATTTGCATCCAAATTTTATTGAGACGTTCGGTGACCATGGACAGGGGTGTACACGTAGCGGCGCGATACTTCAAGATCACGTAACGTAATTACGATACTTCGGAAACTCAAGATACCCGCGAAGCCTATTCAGCTATTTCCTTCTCCTTTCTACTATATTTTCCTCGTCTCTTTACTTCTCCTCGCTTTTATTCCCGCACGATCATCCTTCAGGTTAATTCTACTTCTCTCTTAATTCCTCAGCATCCTTCTACGAGACCTTCTACCGTTTCCTCCCCTCTTCCAACGCGACCTTACCTTATTAATTTATTCCTTTTCCCCTATATTCCTCCTTCCGGAACTCTGCTCCGCTTTCCTTCCTTAATACCCTGCATTTTCCGCGGTACCTTCCTTTTACCATTCTGTCGTATCGCGACTGTCCCTGTTCGGTCCTTTCAATCTGCACTAGGTGTTCGGGTCTCTTGTACGCGTTGCCCCGAGTTCCCCTGCCTCCCTCAACTCCCTTCTCCGCACCCTATCGTTTTCTTTCTTCTTCCCATCTCGACCTTCTCGAGACCCTTTCTTCCCAGCATTCGAGCACCGTCTCGTTTGTGTCCCTTGCCTTGATTTTTCTTCGTACCTTATTACTACGGCTCTTTCACCCGTTTCTATTTCTTAACTTGTCCACTTTTGTTCCTTTCGTCGTTATATACGAGGGCGTGTTACAATCTAACCTCGGGACCCACCTTATGTACCTCGCGCGCAGGATCTTATATTTACCTGCGAGCGAGAAGGTACATTTTCGTCGTTTCTTCCGGAGATGGGAAGCCAAGTCGTCAGCCTGCGAGGACAGGCTTTGGAAATTAGTAATGCGCTTCGACACTGAGCCTACCATAGCGGTCGAATTGACCGTTTTCAAATTTCTACACAAATTTGACCATATTTAAACGTTATCACATCGCTTGCTGATCTATGACTCTTCATAAAATATCCATACGATATATTCCTCGGTATTTATTTCTAGTTTGCTTTTTTTTTCTAAGAAAAATTTGCAGTCTGTCCTGTCTATCGCCAGCGGTCGATAAGTATACAAGAAGTGTCGGTAGGTTTAGTGTTAACGACGATCCTTGTGATCTTTGGAGGAGTTCGATTATTATCTCGTCCAAGTTTAAAGAATTATATTGATATTCTACGGAAAAATGCAATCTCTAGCCCGCGATATCATCGTATCAAGGTATGCGATCTACATGTACGTGGATCTCGTCGTACGTCATTCAACGTGCATCTACGATCGCGTGGGCGACATCATCGACGATTGCACGCGATTGTACAATAGGTGTATGTTTAACGATGAATCGTGCAAATAACGTCATCGATGATCGTACGCGATTGTAGATTGTAGGTTGAACAACGCAGATCCAGATTGTATGACGAGATTGACATATATGTAGATTGAAATTGTGCGATGAGACTGACGTAGATCGTACACCTTGATACGATAATGTCACACCTCGAGATTAGATATTTTTGTATTTTAGCGTTAGATATAATTATTACGAGATATTTTTCGGTAGAGAATACATTTCTCATGGGGTATAAGTGAAAACCTTGAAGGTATACTTTGATACGATGATGTCACACCTCGAGATTAGATATTTTTATATTTTATCATTAGATATAATTATTACGAGGTATTTTTCGGTAGAGAATACATTTCTCATGGAATATAAATAAAAACCTTGAACGTATACTTTGATACGATGATGTCACACCTCGAGATTAGATATTTTTATATTTTATCATTAGATATAATTATTACGAGGTATTTTTCGGTAGAGAATACATTTCTCATGGGGTATAAGTGAAAACCTTGAACGTATACTTTGATACGGTGATGTCATCTACGCGATCGTCGTAGCTGTACGTTGAGTGATATAGATGCAGATAGTACGACGAGACTGACGTGGATTCACGATTGTACGTTGAAATGAACACGAGTGGGAAATAGGGTCGAGCGAGTTTATTCGTGCAGTTTGACACGACGACGTCAATCATCCTCGCTAACTACTTCAACTATAAAAAGAAGCAATACGAATAACTATCGCACATCCTCTCGTCTCGAGTGCCGCTATTCTATTCTTTATTTTCCCTTTTATCGCAACGAAATCTCAACTTTATATCGCTTCGGAATAACGCGATCGAACGACCTGCTATGGTTCGGTTGCACTGAAACCTAACCGGTGAAAGACCTTTCCTATATTTAATTACTATTCCTCCACCTATTGTACGTAGTAAATTCAGAACAAAAAAAAAAAAAAAAAAAGAAAAAAGAAAAAAAAATGTACAAATAATTTATACTATCTACAGTATTCATGGAACTAAAAAAAATGTATTTGTTAATTCCGCAATCTTAAAATCTTAATAGTTTCAGACATTTGAATTAACAACCTTAAAGGTGGTAGCGATTAAATTAGCGTTTCGACGATTACCATGATCGTACCCGAATTCGTTGGTAGAAGAGTATTTTCGTAGAACACGTGTTCAAAACGCGTGTCAGAGGAAAAATATGCGTGCGTTGCAAGCACCATTGGTATTGTTAAGCTGATTTAAATTACCGATACCAGCGTTAGATACGCGTGAAATACAGGCTTCTCTGTAATCCCCTGGAGAATTTTCACATTTAATCCTATCCTTGCGTAAAATGCCCTCGTTCTTACGGACACGAGTACACAACGGGACACCCTGTATATAACGAACGATAGAAAAGTTCGCGACGGATATCACGGCGAGGGTTCGATCGTGCGGGACCCTCGTCAAATTTCTCATAAAATTCTCAGACGGAAAATTACTTCTTCTTGCCGGTTCCTCCGGTTCCTCGAAGGGCGAAGAAAGGGAGGTTGGGCGGTCCCGATCGCTGCGCTCTACGAACGGGCCAATTTCAACGTCGACGCGTTAATCCATGCGTTGGCTTTCGTTCGCCGCCGTTTTGTTCCAACTTTCGTCAAACGGTCGCGCGGCTTCCGCGTTATCCAAAGTGGCCCGTAAAATGCTGCGGGTGCGACATCGGCGTAAAACAATTCCCCACGGGCGTGTCGCGTAGATTAAAGGACATAAAACTTCGCGAAAGCGTAATAAACTCTCCTCTTCTTTCTTTCTTTTCTTCCTCTTCGCCTCTTCTTTCCTCTCCCGGTTTCTCTTCCTCTTCTCTTTCGCACATCCCGCGTTCCTCTTTGTTCTCAAACTCTCCGAGAGCTCGTCTCACCGTCCAGAGGCTAGTCTCTTCTCCGCTCCGCTCCGCTCTCTTCGTCTCTCTCTCGCGGTTTCTTCGATGCAACGCGAAAATTACCGCAACTCCCTTTCCCACGTCTTGCGCAACGTCCGGAAGCTCGTCCCACAGAGGTCTCGGGTTGCTTCCTCCCGATACGTCGGACTGAATCGCCTTCCTCCCGGTGCCGCCCCTTCGCCTCTCCTCGCCAGACGCATAAACACGTCCGGGGGCCTGGCGGTCCACCCCCGAGCGGCCGTGATCGTGCAATGACGACGTACAGGGGCCCACTTTACTACCACCAACTACGCCGCTACCAAAGTCTCCCTCCCTTGTACTGTAAACGTTATATCGTTTATTTGCCATTCTCCATATTTGTTTCAAGTAACTTTGCCAAGTCGTCACCAGTAATTCCCGTCCCGGTGCCACTCACTCTTTCGCAACCTATCCCGGGGTCAGTGCCGGTGCATGGGGCGGGGAGTTCACGGAAAGGTGAGGTGAGTGGTCTTGACAGGTATGGGCTCAGGAACTTTCCCGAAATTTTCGGTAGCCACCCTAGGCTCTAGGAGAATATCAAATTCATCGGACTTTGCCACGGCGTTGCGCTGCGAGAACCCACACCCGCCTCGTTCTCATCGTCCTCCTCTACAGTTTTCCGTCGTCTATTTCCAGCTCGTACAAACACAAAATTCTAATCGATGAATTATTTCCGTAACAAGCTGGACCAATTACCTACGCTAACGAGTACGCTGAATGAAACTACGAACAGCGGTGTATATACGATAGAAAGAGAGAGAGAAAAAAAGAAGAGGAAAGCGGAGAAAGGAAGAAAAATCGAAGTACCCACTTAAAGAGTTACGCTGATGTAAATGGCGTACGTAGTGCGTGGAATAACGAGGCGCATTAGCGTCGCGACATTATTGCCAAGTTTCAGAAACTCTTAAGAGCCTACCGTCCGCGTGCGTTCGAGCGAATCTACGAGCGCACGGAGCGATATCGTAATTCCGCGGCGCGTCGTATTTCCTGGAATTTCTTTTTCATCTCCGACCCACGAGTACGCGTTTTCGGAACCCTAGCACTGTAAAGCGGCGAACATACTACTATATAAATTTTACGATTTAAATATCATCGTACCTCTCGTTATATCGAGTTGAAGATTTTTCCAAAACGATGTATGTCACGCGCGGTTACACCGATCGAGGAAAATAGCCAATTACGCGCGATGGTGTACCTAATATAGAATATTCAATTAATTTTTGCATTTATTTATATTTTCTTGAACGATTAAATTATTCAATAAATATATTATCAAATTATAAATTGTTAAAGTTTGACAAATGTGTATCTCCGAAGCGGCTAGTTCGTCAGTCGTTTGTTGCTATTTCGTCATACTTGTTTGCGCTTCTCGTCGCTGCTGACGTATACTTGCTCGTCGCACTCGTTAGTATTTATCAGCCGAATATCGTGTCTCTGACTTCGTAAAATTTCAAATATGGACACTCGGTAGTGATCCAATTATCGAGTATTTCGTATTTCCATGACTTTTTCCTTTTTTCTGCAGCTGAAGATAGAACCGAATTCGACGCAGATAGCGAACCTGATGTAACGATAGGTCGATCAGTTGCCGACTCTACGGGATGTTTATTTTGCCGAGGACTTTTTTCGCCGATCTCCTGATATTGTAAATAGGTATCTTTCAATGTAATTTTTCGAGACCTGATTCGATCGCCAAAGAAGAATAAAATAAGAAGGATAAAAGGATCTTTTTTCTATGAAAATATAACGATATTCGAGTATTTGTTTCATATTACAATTTCAACGATTTCCGCGCTTTTAACGTTAGTCCAATATCTAATATAAAAGAGCGGCCTTAAATTCAACGTAAATGTACGATCGGACATTCGTAAAACTCTTTAGAAGAAGTTCCGAGTCGTTTCGTAAGAACGACGCTCGAGAAACAAAATCGTATTCCATATTTGGCTACCTCGCTCTGCGATAGAAATAAGGTAAAAAGAGGGAAACGTTGAAAGCACTCGCGAAATTTAACGACTCGACGCTGGTCCGGATTGATGGCACATAGTTCTAGACCACTAAATCCGTCACGGCGTGGCGCCGAAATAAAAAGCGTCGCTCGACGCTTTACGACGCTCCAGCACGTGGTTTGCCGACGAGGAAATTGCCACTTTTCGAGCCACCGACACTTGGGATAGCCGATTGAATCCCTATTGTCGTTTCGTGACGAGAGATTAAGGAGAGAGTTGCCACGGAGTTCGCGTGGCTGGCGGTTTGTTCGTTAACGCGGAGCAATTACAAGATATTTTAGGGGATTTCAACGGGGTGACTTGAAGCGGATTTTTCTCTATTATGATTTTTCTCACGAGACTGGCAGAGAATGCGTTTGTTTTTCCAAAGAGGTTTAATCGGAGCGCCAGGGTGATTTTTTTTAGAATTCTGACCACGAGCATTTGCTGGAATTTCAGTGACAAAATTGAGAACAAATTAAGTTCGTGTACGTATTTTAAACGGAACAATATTTCTCTCGAAGAATTTCTTTTCTTTACTGATATTTAGCGGCAAAACGTAACTGATATTGAATGTGAAAAAAGAATTTGGTAGAGGAGAAAATTTAATTACGAGAATTTCGAATGTTCATCAAACGATTATCAAAGAATATTAAAACCTCCTTCTCCTTTCTTTTTTTTTTTTTTACTTTTACAAAATTAGTTAGCGACGTTACGCGAGGTTCTTCCGTGGTTCCGCAGCCCGGAAGTGAAGTAGTCGGACACGAAGATCCGATTACAGAGTTGCTGTAAACCTGGAAGCACAGTTTCGTAGTGGCACTAAATACTCGTCGCTTTATGGACACTCGACCATGTCGAGGAGCCGTACCACGTCGAGATAGTCCTCTGTTAATATTCCTACCTTGTAGCTCCGTGTGTTTAGCCCGACCAACGAAGGAAAGAACTTCGTTGTTCGTTTCAGCGGGTAAACTTCCTCCTAGAGGCGGCTTTCCTTTTTTCCTTAGCGACTAGCGCTACTCGCGTTAAGAAGAGAAAAGCGATCAAATTGTACGGAGTGTATTTTATCCGCTTTAAAGAAAGAAAAAGCTGCTGCTTGCTCGACAGTATCGTTCCAAGAATTTCTCAATTTCTACGTTTCGAAATAATTCCTATAAATTTGCGATAACGAAGGTAGAATAATTAGTCGCTGAAAAAAATGCATCACGTCACGAAGAAATTTCAATATTCTGCGTTACGACGAGTATGCTCGTCACACGTAAAAAGTAATTACACTTTGCTGTTTAACTGGCAATTTAGTAATCGCAGTAAATTGCGATAATAAAATTAGAAAATGAAACGGTCATTTCGCGACGCGTTTTATGTACACAATTTTCAAACTAATTAAATCGATACGATGTTTCGAAGGAACTACGCGTCTCTAGCGTCGACCGACGAACGAATGAAAGATTAACTTTTATTTGAAAAAATACCAGCGTAGCTTTTATTCGAAAGGACGCTATCAAAATGTCCGTTCTAAAAGATTCTACTGAAACTTTTACTGGAAAAAATATCGCGAAAATTTTATTCGCAAAAATACGCCTCATACGCACCGATCCCGATACTCGCATTCTGTAGTCACAGCGCGCAATAATTCGCTTATCCAACTTGCAGATTTCCTTCGTCACGGAAGGTATTCCGGTAGAACACGAAGAGCGGGAAAAAGGCTGTCGAACTCTTTAGAATTTCGACGTGGAACTGTTTCGTAGACAACAGCAGATCCTCGAGCGGCTCGAGTGCCTCGTCAGAATTTCGCCCACGTGTGAAACAATGGCCGTTATCATGGTGTTCGTGTTCGATTGTGCTCGGTCTCGGTGATCGGGTCTCAGTAGCCCCGAAAGTGGACCGGCGGAATGGGTGCACTAGAGTTTGCGCAAGTCTTAAAGCTCAGGCACTGAACGCCAGTTTTAAACGTTCGTCTGCGTCTCGCGGATATTCTGCCGGTTTGTGCGGTTTTTGACGAGGATCGACATT
Source organism: Bombus confusus (assembly GCA_014737475.1). NCBI lineage: Eukaryota > Metazoa > Arthropoda > Insecta > Hymenoptera > Apidae > Bombus > Bombus confusus. Next base: position 4,398,936 of record JACXIV010000014.1, read on the forward strand.
TTCATGACGGTGTCGATCGATCGCCGTTTCCCAGCAAACGTTCGCTATATATATATATATATATATCTTTCACAAAAATTAAAGAGTAACTTTCAGTAGCGTAAAAAAATTGCTGTTACGCGATGTTACTGTACTTTTCCTTCGAAAAAGCAAGAAAACTATAGGAAAGCGGAAAGATAAAAAGGAGATCGCAGAGTTACGTTTATGTAAACGACGTAATAACGCCGCCGATATTTTATCGTTAAAAAAAACTTGATCCTTTATCGAAGCATAATTTTTATACCTTCTTCCTTCATTCCTTCTCGCAATCCCCATACTACTGTCACCGTCATATTTTTCTGCACGCGTCGTCAAACAAATAATCGTCTTTCTGTTCGTCTAAATTCGAATCTCCGTTCTTCGTCGTCACAGATTATCCAGATAGTTAAACTAGATTTTTTTCCTCGCTGAATTTTTACGATACCTACCTATATATCGTATATACGTATACATATATATATATAGGCGGGTATTTAACTTTAGGAAAATCAGTTTTGTTAGTTCGTTTCACTTTGTTCCTGGCCGGTAAATAGCCGATATTCCGATGCAACAGCGGTTTAATTCCCACTACCACGGCTTGCACCGATTCGAATTTCTGCCGTATTAAGCTAGCCGCAAGCTTAACGAGGGCATCGAGCTCGTTACTGGCCCGATAATTAGACGCTAGTCGGCATCCGATTACACTCGTCACCTCGTTTCAAAATTTCCACGGCTCCTTCGAGACGGCTCGGCTAGATAAACACCAGGATCGAGCTTCTCGATGGCGATATCGGCGGCCAACGTATTCTCGCAGCGATACACACGATTATCGAGCGTAAAGATTGACGAAAGCGCAATGCATGCGAATGACTGTCTTTACGTCGACCCGATTACGCGTCTCTTTGCTACTTTTTGTATTATAAACTCCAGAGTAGCTTTTATCGTTAACTTTATTGACTCATAGATGAAAACATAGATCGAAAGGTCGACGATAAAGCGAAATTCTTAATTATGCGAAATCTAAAGTTACATCGTACGTCGACCCTGGGAACATTTAACCCTCGCAGTACGGCCATTTCCGGTTTTCACTGTCCCGAAGGATTTTGGGAAACCGCCACGTATATATCTCAGACTTACAACCATCCGCGAATTCCCAAATTCCCGCAGCAACCGAACCATAAATCCGCGCCGAATAAACCGACATACCTGAACGCGCGTTTCTTAATCTATAAAAATTGCATAAATGTAACATTATCGTGCCACCAGTTCGTTCGTTTGACATACGAACTAATGTTTCCTTTTCTTTCGCTTCCCTTCTCGTTTCTACGTGACCCGAAATCAACATTCTGTTTCGACACGTATCATCGAAATATACAGGGTGTTCCAGATCTCGATCGACAAAGCTTGCCAACACGTTTGGAAGGTAACATTTTGAGCAGAAGATGTTCGACGCACCATGGGTCGATTCGTTCTGTTCGACTTCTCGTGCAGGCTGATTCTTTCTACCGTTGGACGATGGAGGTATAACGTAAATCATTCTTGTCGTTATCATCGAGAAAAAGGGCGAATATTAAAACATTCTTTGGTAATTTCTTAACGAAAAAAAGGCGAAATGGCAGAATATATCTGAGATATGTTATCGTTGGAAAGGTCTATAGTTCGTGATATACGCACTACGCGTATTTCTTTATCTATCGTAGCACGAAGAGGAGATACGAACGCGAAGAAGGAACGTTAACAACGGCCTTCCTTTTATCGTTTCCTCTCTTTCCTTCGTTTCCTCTTATTTATCGTTCCTTCCTTCCTTTCAATGTCTCTCTTTCTTTTCCCTTACTTCCCCTTCCCCCTTCTCGCTTCTTCCCTTCCCTCCTTTTCCTCGCGTTCCTTCCTTCCTTTCAATTTCCCTTTCTCTCCCTCTTTATTTTCCCTTCCCTCCCCTTCCCTTCCTTCCTTTATTTCCCCCTCCTTCCTCTCAATGTCCCTTTCTCTCCCTCTTTCTTTTCCCTCGCCTGCCCTTCCCCCTTCTCGCTTCTTCCCTTCCTTCCTTTTCCTCGCGTTCCTTCCTTTCTTTCAATTTCTCTTGCTCTCCCCTTTTCTCCTCCCCATTCCAGTCCCCTTCCTTACCTTCCACCATATCCATAACATCTCTGTCGTATCCAAGGAAAAAAAAAAGGAAAAATTCGTACACGTAGAGAAGCAGCGTGTTCCACGACTCGACTAACATGGATGTCGAAAATAAAAGGGGGAAACGAACGAAGAAGGGTTGCGTACAACATCTACACCATCGTGTTCGTGTATTCTCGCATACCGGTAAGATTCATCGGTGCGGATTCGCGGCACTTACACGCGCGCGTCCGGAGAGGTTACTCGCGCGGTCTATGGAAGCGAAAAGAGGGTTGAGAGGTCTCGTCGTAAAGACGTCGCAGGCTGGGAATATCACGTGCGAAGCTAACATGTCCCCCGGGAGCAGCAAGGGTGTCTCCTATGTGTACATAGTCGGTATCCAGGGACGCGTGCACGATCAACTTCCTTTTTCAGAGAGTTGGCGACTCACACTGCGCGTATCCTGTGCACGCGTAAGCTGCACCGAGCCGCTTAGGTCGTCTATTATCTATACGTATAATATATCTACGCGTAGTATTATATCTATATATTAGGTTGTCCGGAAAGTTTCCTTCGTTTTAGAAGGAAACAATAGACTCACGACATTTTTTCTTTCGTATTATTTTCTCGAATTACGTACGATCGCAATAATAGAAACGCAACAAAATGGATCGTACGTGATTCGGTAAAATAATGGAAAACGAAAAATCTCGTGCGTCTATTGTTTCCTTATAAAACGAAGGAAACTTTCCGGATAACCTAATATATAAATACACATAATATGTCGTATAATATTATCTATATATATATATATAATAAATAAAACGATAGAAAG